>OY757908.1:94274654-94337154 GCA_963585895.1 Sepioteuthis lessoniana
ATCTTTTTTAATTAAAAAAAAATGTTCACAAACCAATGAAAAAAGAAATTGGTTCTGATTGACAGAGATGACTAAACTCACAAGTTTAAAACTGTTTATAAAAGATTTTTAAATATGATGCATTTGTAATATGAAGAAGAGTAAAAAAATATGTCTTTAAGCAAACCAGAAAAATGCTTTTGCTGAGATTTTTGCTGGTAAGAGTTCTAATTGAAAAATTACTAAGACTAAGAAATAAAAAGGAAGCAATATACTTTCTTTAAGAAGTCTATCTTAACAGATATAATTTCTCAGAATGTAGACTTAGTTTAATGGTTATTACAAGTTAAAGAAAATATAGTATTCTATTAAGAGAAAAATCCATTAGACATTGGAGATAAAACCGGCATGTATCACAGTGAATGCTATAAAAAAAGAGAGAAAAATATTTATAGTATTGTTGAAGATGTACATACATACATATATATATATATTTATATAAGTCTCTTTGTTTGTTAAGAATATTTTCACTTTTCCCAGATTTTTAGTCCAAAGATTATTTCTTGTATGTATCTAAAAAACATATCTTACACTCTGCTATATTATCAATTTTATAATTTTACTCCAAAAATAATGCATCCTATTTATTTCCATAGAAGCCCTGACAAATGCAGAGAGCACAATAGTATTATGGGATAGAGCAAGTTTCCTGCAACAAAACAGTATTTCTCAACATAATGACTACCACTGACTATGCATTTTCCCAAGTGATAAGTGAAAGCTTTATCCAGCGCTATTATTGCATTTCCTATTATCTATTATTATTCCATAGAAATAAATAAGAAGCTTTACTTTCAGAATGTTCCCAGTACTACTCAGTATATATATATATATATATAGTTTTTTTTTACTACTTTTTACAGATCTTTACATCAAAGATTATTTCATCTACCTATCTTGAGACTATTCACTATATTATTATTTTACTTTCATGAGCAAGTTTATCATTCACTCATAACTAACCCCAGTCAGCTGGAGCTGTAGAATACACTGACTGAATTTCTGCAGAGGGGTAAGACTCCCCCAATGAGGGTCCTGGATATAACACAAAACCATCTGATGGTGAGGCTCTAGCACTGGAGATTTGGGCAATACGGAGTACATTTTTCTTGCCATTACTCCCAGGTACACTTTGACCCAAGGTGGTAGCACCTGATAGGGTCCGATCTACAGGTCAAATAAAACTGTTTTACATTTAAACTGTGAGCAAACAAATGACTTAGGCTAAATTAAATTGTTAGAAATAGCACTGTTTGATCATTTAACTGTGTGTAAACAGATGACTGATGTTTAATGGAAAAGTTACTGATACATATCAATATTTGGAACCATTTAAACTGTGTGCAAACAAATGACTTATGCTAAATTGAATTGTTTGAAATAGAACTGTTTGATCATTCAACTGTGTATAAACAGATGACTGATGTTTAATGGAAAAGTTATTGATACATATCAATATTTGGAACCATTTAAACTGAGTGCAAACAAATGACTTATGCTAAATTGAATTGTTTGAAATAGAACTGTTTGATCATTTAACTGTGGGTAAACAAGTGAGTAATGTTGAACAGAATTAAATAGCAATACTTTAACAGTTTGGTTTGGTTTCTTTGTTTAATTGAATATCAACCTTTGTAGGTTATTTAATGCCAAAACCATCCTTTTAGAAGAATAGAAATGATACTATTTAACCCATAGCTGGGACAATAAGGGGGCTCATCATTTTTCCAAGGGTATTTGTCTGAAAGTGAACATAATACTATAGCTGGAGTTCACACTTGCTTTCTACAATCCTATAGTCCATTGCTTTAACCATTAGACCATGAGGACGCCCACCACTACATTTTAACTGTGTGCCTAAATTGAAATATTGACATACATAGCAATACTTGTAACAACTACACAATATGCAAATAAATAATTCATATTAAACAGAATTATAAGCGTTTAGCTACACTTGAAAATATTTAACTGTAGGCAAACAAATGATTTATAAATCATTAGAAAATAGAATTATTTGTATTAGATAGAAATACTTGAAACCATTTAACTGAGTGCAAAAAATGAGCTCAGGCTAATTTAAAAATTTAATCAACAAACTATATATATATATATATATATATATATATATATATATATATATATAACTGGGCTATTGGCATAATGATTAGAGTGTTTGCCAATGATCTGTGAGACCAAAGTTCAATCCCACGTTGAGTCATACCAAAAACTCAAAAAATGGTACTTGATACCTCCTGGCTTAAAACTCACCATTATAAAGTAAGGATCAAAGGTAAGTTGGGCAATCCTTGGAAAGGAGTGGTGCCTTTCCCTACATCTTTGTGTGGTATCTATTGAAAAGGGAGCCTTTGGATCATCCTCAACTACAGTCAGCCAACTTACAACTTATATATATATATATATATGTATGTGTATAAACAGGATTTGCAATGGTTGATATGCCATAAAACCCAACAAACCAATCAATAGTAACAGGTTGTTTCCACTGGTATCTTTGTGACATCAAGTCTCCTCAGCTTTCCAGGACTCGTCTAAGAATTTTCACTGATCTCAGCAGTGCTGGGATCAGGACAGTTCCAGTTCTTCCTCAGATTTGTAGTTACCTTATTCTCTTTTCTAGGTTCTAAGGAATTGTTCTGAGTGCTCCACCAGTCAACTTCACATTCCACAACATTTTTGATTCATCAGCAAGATACAGATATTTTTTAAGCTGCTGGAACAGTAAAGTCAGTTAGTTGACCCATTACTTTCTTCTTGTTGATTACCACTAGGTCTGGTTTTCAGGCTGGGATTGAGTGATCAGTGTTTTGGTCTCTTTGTTTTTAATGGTATGTTAACCTTCATGGATTATTTAATGCCAAAAACCATTCCTATAGAAGAGCAGCAGAGATACTATTTAACCAATGGGTAAGGGAATAAGAGGATTCTACCTTCCACAAGGGTATTAGTTTGAAAGAAAACATAATTGCATGACTGGAGTTTGAACTCACTTATTTTGAGACCACAGCCCAGCACTTTAGCCATTATACCACAGAGACTCCCCACATTAGGTGATCTGTTTTTATCTTAAAATCACTATATTATCATAATCATTGTTATTTACTCTTTGTGAGTTCTTCACACCAGAATTAGCTGGTGATCTTTCACTTGAGTCCAGCTGACCACAAGTCTTCTCATGTTTTTAGCCATGTTAACTGAGGTCTGGATGGTCTCAATGTTGTATACCAGAATGAGAACAGATGACCATAATTATTGATAAAAATGTAATCATCTTCTTTATTATGAAATAGCAAAATAGTTGCACGAGAAGAGGGTCGGAAACTGCAAAGATATACACCAAGACTGAGACATGGAATTTTTAGTGAATTGCTTCTATTAATTTTGCCTCCACAAGGCTGGCACAGGGCCAACTTAAAACATTTAATCATCTCAGCTTCTACTTCATGTTTTCTTCATACTTTTCTTTTGGAAGACCGGTACAGGTCAAACTCAAAACATCTACTCATCTCAGCTTCTATAACTGAGGATCATACCCACTTTTGACATGGCGATCCTGTTTCTTCACATTTCTCTGTTTTATCAGCTTCTGTTTTCCAATTATAGAGCAAGTACGAGGCTCAGTAAATAAGTTTCCAGACTTTTTTGTATGAGGACTTTTATTGAACACATGAAACTCTAATCCCCTTTGAAGTAATCTCCTCCAGCTGCAATGCATTTGTTCTACTGTTCCAACAACTTCTGGAAGGCCCCATGGAAGTCCTCTTGTGTGAGCATGTCAATGACCTTCATCACAGCCTCTTTCATCTCCTCAATTGTCTCATAACGACAGCCTCTGAGATTTGGGAATAACCAGAAGTCACAGGGAGCAAGGTCTGGACTATAGGGAGGCTTAGGAACTGTCTTGATGCCCATCTTGGTCAAATAGTCTGTGATAAGGATGGAGTTGTGGACTGGTGCATTGTCCTGGTGGAAATGCCACGGACTCGATTTGAAGAGTGCTGGCATCTTCCAAAGGAATCTCTTTCCGAACTCCCTTAAAACCTCAACATAGTAACCCTAACCGTAACCCTTCGGCCAATCAACTCTGGCGTATTGACTTCCTTACTCTTCCCTCACCTCTCATCATCCCTTACAAACTCTGTGCCTTCCTTAGATCTCTTATGCCACTCAAACACTGATGCTCGATCCTTGCAAAATGCTCCAAAAGCAGTCAGAAGCATTCCATACATTTCTCTGGCATTTTTTCAAAGTTTAAAACACAATTCTATTGTATATCATTCTTCTAAATTGTCAGATTGCAATTTTGAAATTCACCAGCTGTGACAATCAGGCTTTAGTAGGGTGTATTCGAATTCCCACTGTGGCTGTTGATTTGAACCTGAAACCATAAAAATTGGTCAGTCATCTCATAAGATGTATAGCAATAACATACTGAATTTTCAAGAGTCTACAACAATTTTAAATGCCTATATGAAAAAAGTCTGGAAACTTATTGTATGCACTTTGTACACTTTCTATTCTGTTGCATCTAATCTATTTTCACTTTAGCATTGTTCCTTATTGTTCTTTTTGTGCTGCTATAACAAGAGATTCAGTTTCTCTCTTAAAATTTACTCTTCTTAACCTTGTCCAGGTCTTCTCATGTGAGATTTTGTCAATTTGTTTCTTGAAACACCCATATAGTTGTTTTTTTTCCATTTCTGTTTCTTTGTTGATCATTATATTATTTGTGCTGTTTCTGTTTACTGTAATTCCTTTTTCTTTGCTCTTTTTTATATTGTCTTTGAGTCCTTGGAATGATGCCTCCATGCTATCTTCAATATTGGCAAATCCTCTTCTTCCTTCTTTTCTGGACACATATAGTCTGTTTATGTCTTGTTTTGGATTATTATTATTATAATAATTATTAATATTCTGTAGTATCTTTTTTTTTCTTATTTTATTATGGTGAATACAAATATTGAGATAGTTGCAATTTTGAGGCATTATTTTTGACTGGGCCTCAATCCTATTTAAGATGCTCACAGAATTTTGTTAGTGGAATAAAATGAAACAGTATTTTAACTATATTTTCTCAAACAGGATTAAATATTTTAAGAGTGATAAATAAAGTTTAGAAATGGAAAACAATCAACTGTTGAATGTGTTTCAAAACCCAATAACATGCAATCAAAAATTTTCAAAAGTGCTAGGATCATTGAAAGATATCATATGCAGAGAACTAAATGCCCTTTAAGAACATGTAAAAACTATCAGTTTTAAAAAAAAAAGAATGAAAATCCATTTAATAAACTTTAATGCTCACACATACATGCATGCACACGCACATATATATTAAAAGAAAGCAAAAATATTTGAACTTTTAAAAACTTGTCTTCATTTTATTTTCTAGAATGTTGCCATAAACATGACTGGTTCTCAAAAGACATAAAAACTATGTCTTGACAAATACACATTTTCACTGATAATTGTCATTTGTTACATCATATGTTTTAGATTGAGACAGAATTTTTATCAACATTTTTTAGGGAAACTCTTTAATTTATCAAAATTCATCGCATCATTAATTTTAATTAAACATTTACAGTTCAAAGATGTTAATCTATTATAATGTTGATTCAGTGCTGAATTTACAATGATCACCGTTACAACTAAATAACTGAGTCGATTTATCTAATTGCTGTGATTAAATGTGATGAAAGTCATGAAAAGAAAATGTTCCTCACCCTTTTACTCTTGCTACTTGATTACATTCGAAATTGCTATAATATAAACAAAAGGAATTAATCTCTTTTCAAACTAACATGTATTCAATAATTTCAAATTTTTATTTGAAAATTATTATTTTATATAACCTATTGCACTGACCCTAATTTCAGAGTTGACAAATTTCATGAAGCTTAAAACTGGCTGGGAGATGGAAAAGTTTGTATTTTCCCTAATTTCCTATTAACTAATACCACATTTCATCTAAATTTTGCATTCTATTAAACAAATTTGATACTATTGTTTTCAGCATTATTTTGACAAAATCTTTTATTCATCTAAATTCATAGCATTACTGTAATCAGTCCTTTTAGATTCTGGGTGCTTCTGCTCTGTTTTGAGCAGAAATCTCAGCCAGTCCAAGTCTTAGAAGGACACCCAAGTGACTAGAAAGCTCTGCCCATTCATGTCTTGGAAGGACATCCAAGTGACTACAAAGATCTGTCAGTTCAAGTCTTGGAAGAACATCCAATTGACTACAATGTTTTGGGTTTTTGTGAAACCATCTTCAAAGTGATGTTAGAATGCAATTTTAAAATGCTTCATTAGAAAATTCAGATGAAGCATTTTAACAATCATTTTTGAATGAGTAGAGAGTTTGCCAATGGTTCAGGAGACTGAAGTTCAATCCCAGGTCAAGTCATACCAAAGACTCAAAAAATGGTATTTGATGCCACCTTCCTTAGCACTCAGCATTATAAGGTAAGGATCAAGGGTAAAGTGGAACAATCCAGGGAATGGAGTAGCGCCCTCTCCCGTTTAACTCCACATAAAAATTAACCTTGTGTCACATTCTGCTTATGCAGAGGGGTTAGATAGATAGATAGATAGATAGATAGATACAAGAAAGTAAATGAAATAAACAGATAAACAAAACTACTGAAAAGAAATTCCTCTTTTTATGGCCTCACTTTCTTCATTATTGTTTTACACAATTTTTACAGTAACATTAAGAATATCTGAAAGTAATTTTTAGTATTTAAACAAAATAAAATCTTGATGTCATGTTCACTATAGATAGTCACTGCATTCCACCATCTTTAACTGCATCTCAGCTTAGTAATTTGATGTATGTATGTTTGCATTTTTTTGTATCGTTAAATTTTATGGGGTTAAAAAGATAAAGATATTCTAAGCTACCATTCCAAAACATTTGTTGTATTTCCATCCTAGCAAAATGGACCAACCCAAGACTCAAGAAGGCAGCCATGTTAGCAGGTGAGTCATCTGACTTCTACAGTTATCATAATTATTTGTGAATTTCATATACATTTAGGGCAGATTTCTAAGATGCTTTGAGTGCTTACAAAATAATCTTATGATAATTGTATGATAGTTAAATCTGTAAGACAAAGCAATCATCATTTAGTGCTGACAGCACAGAGTTCCTTGACTCTCTCTCACCATCCATCCCTATCATCCATTGTTCCTGGTAGATTCTCTAGGCTGTATCTTGTGTCTGCATAGAGCTGATTTTATATGACTTTGCTAGTCAGTCAACACTGGTGTGTCCATGTGTAGGAGTGCATAAAAGAATGTCACTGAGTTTGTACTTGCTTCTTCAGCAGTGCACCACAAGTCTTACTTGTCACAACTATTTGAACAAAAAGGTAATTTGCTTCTAATCAATCAGTTTCTAGAGTTAAAAACAAGAATATTACACAAGAAGAATTAAATTTTCTTGCAATCAGCATAATGAGGCAGGCATTTAGTCATTGTTTTGGCTTTCTGAATGATAAATTTCTGGGAAATATTTTAAATAGAATTTAATGATTACAAAAGATTAGAAATCTTATGAGATCTATGATTTGAAAAAAAGAATTAAAAAAGCATTCTTCCTGGAAAGCAGCATACTAAATGTATTTAAAAGTAAAAAATTTAGTGACCTTAGTTGAGGGTGACCTGAAGGCTACACTAAGGTGTTGGGGAGGACACTACTCCATTCCCTGGATTGCTCCACTTTACCTTTGATGCTTACCTTATAATGCTGAGTGTTAAGCAAGGCAGCATCAAGTACCGTTTTTTTGAGCCTTTGGTATGACTCGTCCTAGGATTGAACCCTGGTCTGCCTAACCATTGGTGAACACTCTACTCATTAGGCTAATGGCCTGGTTGTTAATAACCAAACATTTTTTATATCTCTGTTGATAGTTTACAATGACTCCAAGATTTGTGATGTCATGATCTAAATTGTACATTTATGCTCTGTCATGTCATCTTGCCATTGACTATTTTTGCTCCAGCATAAATTAAATTTTTCAGTTAGGTGATGTTGTCCATAGGTATAATTTTTAATAGTTTATTTATCTTTTCAGTTTCAAACTTGATAGTTTTTTTTTTAGTCTTGATTCCGTTGTAATGTTTCCTTCTTTTCAGTCATTAAAAATTTTTATCCCTTTTACATTCTTTCTTTCATCTTTGGTTGACATTGATATAGTCATGCTTGGTTTTTATATGTTATGGCTTTCAGTATTTTGTGTTTCTGTTTCTTTTGGGAGATCTTGTTGAATATATTCTTCATGATTTAACTGTTCACATACTTTTGTATCTAGAAACTAGCCTTTCTTAAAAATCATCCTTGCCTGGTCAGTAAGTCTTTGGTTTGTTGTATTAAACTTTGCAGATTCTTCCCAAATTTTGATCATTCTTTATGTAGCCTTGCTTTTAAAATAGCAGTGTATTTAATTTTTGCTGTTTTCTTGACTCCATTGTTTACTGGCTTCTCACAAATTTATTGTTTTTTTCTGCTTGAAATTAGAACAGTCAACATTTTCAGGATGATGATCAGGTCCTCCATATTGGCTATTAAGGGAGCACTTGCCAATCATGAAATTATTATTATTATCATTTAATTTTCTGCTTAACTTTTGGTTTCTTTGAATCCGTCACCAGGTCTTTACTCAAGACTTAAGATGAGAGAAGATAGTGATTAGATATTATAGAAATATGACAAATTATTCAAACTTTCTTGAGACACTGGATAATAAAGACAAAATTTATGCAATTATTATGCACAATTCCATGAAATTTCCATGATTACAGGTGATATATGTATAGTTGTATAATATGATTCCACTAAATGTCAAAAAAAAGAGATTCTGTTAATTATACCTGTGAAAATGACAAATCATGGTGGAATGTGCTTGGAGAGAAATTTTAGATAATTTTTATGAAGAATTAAAACAAATATAATTTAGTAAGAAAACTGTTAAAAGGAATCTTTTCTGTGATTTTTGATAAACAAAAAGCACATGCACACACACACACACACACACACACACACACACACACACACATATATATATATATATATATATACACACACAGAGAGAAAATAGAGATGAACATTACTGGACTTATATTTAATGCTATCACTGGTATACACATAAAAAAAGCATAGGAAAAATCATTCATATGGAAGTTAATATGTTCAAATACTTGTAATATCTGAAATATCTTTCTTTCTCCTCATCTCTTTTTATATCTTTCTCACTCTTCTCCATCATATATATATATATATATATATATATAGAGAGAGAGAGATTATTACTCCTCTTCATTCATCCTAATAATTGTTTCTCTCTCTCCATCAGGAGTTTATATTTTAGATACTTATAATATCTGAAATATATATGTATGCATGCATGAATGTATTTTCCACAATTTATCACTGTTACTATCTTAACCCTCTTTTTCTCTCTCTCTCTCTCTCTATATATATGTATATATATATATATATATATATAGCCCCTACCCACCCTCTTGTGAAATAATTACTAGTTGCCATTCGTGTAATGCAAAGCTTTTTTAATAAATTGAGCACTCAGTATCCATTAAGTATATATGTAAATAAAAGAAAAATAATGCATATACGTTAAATCACTTTGCTTATACTGAGGTTGTTGATGGTTGTATGGTAAGATATCCGACTGGCATAAAGTCAGCCGGGTTTCAATCCTAGCTTGAAGTATCTTGCATGTCAAGCCAATACTGAAGAGTTGTAAGACAACAAAACAGTTTGTCTATGGATGACAATATATATATATATATATATATATACTAGGTGTTCTTCGTGTATGCTAGCCTAATAGTTTCATTAAAGATATAAACATTTAGACTCTCTACTCAGGTGATTTGTTTTATGACCAGCCCCACTTTTTAAATGAGCTAGTAACAGAAGAACAGTGCGCCATGGTTCCACAGATTCTCCTGAACAACACCTTCCCAAGTTTTGAATTCAGAGTTGTTCCTTCTCCTAGACGCCAAATTTGCCCTACTATTTATTTGTAGCTGGTGGAGAGAAGAGAGCAGGTTATGCCTTTCCCATTTATTTCTTTTGAGTTATTGCTCATTTACTTTAATCATTTTTTCTTCATCAGGGTTTAATATGTTTAAATAGAGAGTGTCTCAAAACTAATGCAACCCATTAATATGATAATGATGTATTACTGAGACTAGTGCAATAGCAGTCATTTGAAACACATCCTGTAAAAAATATCATCCTCCGAGCTAGTGACTTCAAATCAATGTTTTTTTTAATCATTATTATATCAGCTTTTAGGACATTCAATTTTTTTTTGAGTTTCTTGTCTTAATTTTTTTTCTTTCTTTTTTTGTTTTAATAGCATATCAACCTTTGTAGGTTATTTAATGCCATAGCTATTCTCCTAGAAGAACAGTAATGGTGCTAATTAACCCATAGCTGGGAGGATAAGAGTGTTCATACCTTTCCCAAGGGTATTTGTCCGAAAGTGAACGTAATAGCGCGACTGGAGTTCGAACTCGCTTACTACGATTCCGCAATCCATCGCTTTAACCATTACACCACGAGGACACCCCCCCTTGTCTTAGTAATAAATCATTTTCATATAAATGGGTTGCATCTATTTTGAGACAGTTTTGAATGATTTTTGTCTCCAAATAAGTCGTGATGCATAATATTTTTTCCTCTCTTGTCCGAGGCATTGTGATTGAGGATTAATAGTTGTTAGAGAATACTATTTTTAAATCTGAAACAAAAAAAAACATACAACATAGTCCCATAGGTCCCATGTATATTGAGACATCCTATACTTCTAATGTACAATCTAAGATCTCTCTCTCTCTCTCTCATATATATATATTTACATGTATATATACATATGCAGAGGGGTAAGACCCACTCCACCGAGTGTCCTGCGTATGACACTGAACCATAGATAGTGAGTGTCTAGTCCTGTAAATGTCAAGTATCTCTTCATTGTCATTACTTTCTGGTCTACTCTGGCCTGGAGTAGTAGGGTCCCATGTATGGGTCAAATAGAACTATTTAATTATTCACTATACTTGAAACTATTCAACTGTGAGCAAACAAATAGTTAATGCTAAATTGAATTATTAGTATTAAATGGCAATACTTGAAACCATTTAACTGTTTGCAAACAAATGATTAATATTTTTAAAAATTGAATATCAATAATAGAAACAATTTAACAGTGTACAAATAAATGAACTCTGGCTTGTTTAAAAATTTTACCTATGAACTCTTCATTTACAAATCATAGGATATATATATATATATATATATATATATATATAACTAGATTTGGTATTAAATAACCCAAAAGAGTTAATATATCATAAAAGACAACCTGATCAAAATAGACTTATATGTATTAGTTATTACAAAACTGTACATCATTCCGAAGGTAGTTTTTCAATTCTTGTTGAATAGTCATTGTTTTTCTATTGTCCATTTAAGTCCTTGAACAGCTCCATATAATTCATTTTACTTACAGGATCTGTGGAGTTTGGTAAGAAATAATAGCTAATAATATCTATTGTGATTGCATAATGTCCCACAAGGAATAATCAAATCATGGTATTTTTGTTTTAGAAGAAAATTTTTATAAAATAAAATTTTATGAAAAGATGTTTGTAGGAAACTATTTCATGCCTTGGAATCTATCTATCTATCTATCTAAATGAAGTTTCACATTCTTACGATCTCACTCGGTGAGTTAATGGACGACAAAATGTTGCAGTATTGTTAGTGTTCATTATCAATGATAGAGCATTTACATATATATATATATATATATATATATATATATATAACACATATATGTATCATATTACATGGTACAGTCTGTGACCATGGGTTTCATGCAGTCAGTAATTGTCAGAGTGAAGATATTTTTAAAAAATGATTAATATCATCAAATTTTTGTCTGAAAACAGAGAAAAATTTAACCATATTGATAACTTTTTTTTATTATCTTCACTCTATCCAACAATTGTTGATTGTATGAAACCCAGTGTCACAGACAATACCATGTAATATATATATATATATATATATATATATATATTTGTATGTGTGCATGATTGTATATATATATATATATATATAGATAGATAGATAGATAGATAGATAGATAGATAGATAGATAGATATCACTATTAGTGCCACTCAGTCATCCTTAACATCCTTTTTCTCTCTCTTGTGTATATCTCCCTCTCTATTTTTCTTCCTACATCCCTTTCTCTGACCATCATTCATACAAATTTAGCTTTGCCATTTCTTTCTGCCAATTTTCAGCTGAATTCACTTTGTGTTTCAACAACATCATCTAAATATAAATTGGGCAAACAATTTCGGATGTTCTGAGAATAATCTGACCAGTTGAGTGGCGCGTTTTGGGGAAATGATGAAGCTGAATAAAATGCATTGAAAGGAAATAATCAGAAATAAATGTCCACTAAATCGTACAAGCAATTAATTAGAGGATACTGCTCAAACCTTCCTATAACTGTCATTATAAACTGCAACTGTATTGATGATACTGACAGACATCTATATATCTATCTATGGAAATATTTGTTGTTATATATGAATATATGCAGGAATGTATGACATGTGTGATATATATATATATATATATATATATATATATATTGTTGGTATGTATACTAGAATATATGTGTGTGTGTATATATATATATATACACACAAATTCATATTTAACATCATCTATCAGTATCTATCAGCAATATGTATATTTCCTTACACAATAGTATGTAATTATATGCACATGTTATAACATGATATATATATAGATATAAAACAATGAATATTTGTTATTATATTTGCATATATGTGTATATCTGGTACATACATTCATACACACACACACACATATATATATATATATATATATATATATATATATATATATATATATATATATATATGCTCTCTTATATAACATCAATGTCAGTATCCACCACAATATGTATACATTCATTCATAAAAATATATGTTACACATATATACATACACCACCAGTACTTATGGAAATTCCATGGAATATATGCATAATAATTGCATAAATTTAAACTATAAATAATATTCTGAGATGAATCAGTATCAATTTCTATTTCTATTTCTAAAATTTGCTGAATTAATGACAACGCATATACTTAGCAAAAGTAAATGAAATTATAATCAAAAAGTAAAACAGAAAAGGAAATAAAAACACAATTGAATGATAAAATTGGAGATTTTGTTCTGTCAAGTAAGTAGTTCAATTTTAGAGTTAATCTTATTTTTGAGAAAAATTTGGTTAGATTTTAGATGATTGGTTCAATTCTTAAAAAGAAGAATTTTACTAGAATTCATGAGAAGGTCAAGGTTGATAGAAGCACTATCACAGCCAAGGATCATAATAAAAGCTATCAATAAAGCGATTGCTTGATGAAAAAAGAAGCTGTTTCTCAAAATATTAGTTGAAAAAACACAATAAACTATACTTCATAATTTTCAATCTTATTTTTACAAAAAGTCTCTTCTTTTTGCCTTTTTGTTTGAATAAGCAAGTTTAAAGCAAAATATGCAAATTAGCTGACACCATTAACAAAAATCAATCTCTTTATCAAACTACCATAAATTGCCGCATATAAGTTGAACTTATAAGCCTGAGAAAATTTCTATAAAAGAAGGAGTTGATTAATATGGCTGGGCTAGAATCTAAAACTTCACCACTGGTTAACCATTCTGTCATAAAGGCTGGGATTTTAGCCTTCCCTTGTAAGTTGACCCTTTGTTGAAATTTTATGCGCTTAAAAGCTCAGCTTAAATTCTGCAGTTTACAGTATACAGCTAGCTATTCAGAAACATGTTTGCAGCTCAAACTTTGCTTCCTATCTTACTATGCAATGAACAACTTTGTTTCAGAGGGTCATTCTTCCAGGCATGTCATGTAAAGGGACAACAGTCAGTTTAACTTCCAAATGACTGAGTTGGTTCACAAAAGAGGGAAGGCCGATGGAGATAAACAGTTTAAATACCAGCTTCACCACATATGGGAGGGATTATGCCTGAAACTAGACTTTGTGTTACATCCTTGTCATAGAGATAGTTTAGTAAACAGTGAACCCTGATCATACATTGAAGAGCCAGGCAATACCAGCCCTTCATCTAAAAGAATAAGAGTCATATTCCTTTCCTAATGCTTGAAGTGCCTCCTAAGTTAACAAATGCTGATGGAACTAAGTAATTTTTAGCACTGCATCAAACATACATCTGTACATATGAAAGCTTCTACCAAAAAAATGTCCCCTTGAGTCACATCCTTTGGTAAACATGGCACATGAGGAGGTGGATTTTTTGGCAATACAACAAACAAGCAAATAAACAAATAGAGTGATGTATACAAATAGATGAGACGCTTTTAGTGTAACAGTTATCATTATAGGAAATGAACAATATGATATGATTTCAATTCCTGGAAAAGGCTGTTTGTGATTTACTCGGGCTTATACCCTTGTGAAAGACATAAATCATTTTTTCTCCCCTTAACTATGGGTTAATACTTGGGCAGACAGGAGTCTTTAGCCTTGGTTGTGTAATATATCACCTTGACAAGCGATGAACTCGATGGGTGTTATTGACTGATACATCCAACTGTAGATAAAATCAACAAGGTGATTACCAAAAAGCAAGCAATGCATAGGTGTAAGCTTTGACTGATAGAGAACAAGCGCTGTGAGGGTGTAAACCATAGCTAATGAAAAACAAGCATTGCATGGTGTAAGCCACAACCAAAGTAAAGCTAGCAATGCATTGGTGTAAGCAGTGACTAATGAAAACCAAGCATTATGTGTTGGTTTAATGGGAGTTTTAAGACTACATAAGGTCTAGAATTTTGGCTGAAGTCAGTTCCCACCGGCTGTTCACATTCCTGATGACTCCTTTGTGAGCATGAACTCTCTCCAATTGCTGCTCCTGACAAGCATCACCAATGAAGAATAAAAATATAAAATTACATTTGTTTGTCAAGACCCAGAAGTAGTATACTAAAATGACAACTGGTCTAGGAGAAGGAAAACTCTTAAATCAAACCAGCGGTAATTTTGCTTAAAAAGTGTTGCATCTTGTCTGTGGTGGTTGTGTTAACAAAATGCATACATACAAATATTGGAGTAATTGATTTATTGATTTATTTCAATGACATGTCAACTTATCTGGGGTTATTTTATGCCAAGAGGTTAAGGAATTACATATATTGTATGTTTGTGTTTATATTTTTGCATAGTTTTGAAAGTTTTTTCACACAGTTATATGATATCAAGTATTTCTATTTAATATAAATAATTTGCAAATACATCTATTTGAACCTTAAATGGGTCCCTAACAGGTACTACCACTTTAGGTTAGAGTGGATCTGGGTGTAATGAGAATGAAGAGGTACTCCACACTTCTCAGAGCTCCAAAGCTGAAGATTCCACATCAGATGTTGTTTAGTGTCACACCCAGGACACCCCTTTGGATGGCCATCTTACACAGTATTTAGAGAAAACACATGGGCATGTTTGCCCAAAAATGCAACAAACAACAGTGAAAATAAGCTCACATTGCGAGAAACAAAATTATAGACAAATACAAATTCCAGTGGATATTTTTCTGTAATGGCATAAAACATACTAGTTTGGACTATAGATATTGCTTTCTTTCAGTCATTCCATTCTATTCCAAATATGGTGAGGCATGTGACCTCAGCATCAGATGGTTTGGTTTTATGACATACCGACCATTGTTGGTTATTTGATGCCAAATCCAGTTTATTCATATATATTAGATATATACTATTTGTAAACATGCATCAAAGTTTAATAGTTCCAAATATTGCTATGTATCACTAACAATTCAATTAAACATCGATCAGTTATTTACATACAGTTGAATAATCAAACAGTTCTTTTTCTAATAATTCAATTTAGTATAAGTCATTTGTTTGAACACAGTTTTAATGTCAAACAGTTCTAGTTGACTCATAGATATGACCCAATCAGGTACTACAACTCTGGGCCCAAGTGGACCTGAGAGCAATGGCAGTTACTGGAGCTTCACCATCAGATTGTTTAATGTCATATCTGGGATATTCATTTATGGGGAGGGGTCTTACCCTGCTACAGAGATGCAGTTGTTGTATTCTACATCCCCAGCTCACTGGGCTGAGGCATGTAGCTAGTAAAAGTTAATTATATTGTTCTTGTGTATAATACACACCTCTCAACTTTTGGGCAGAAAAATCTTGAAAAATAGTTGTGTCTTATACACTTATAATAGCCTTTATTGGACCATAAAGTTCTACATTAGCCTGACAATGTTGGCAGGGCTTAGATTACACCAACTGCATCTTCTACTGAGTGGGTAAGACTCTCCTCAATAGATGTATCCTGGGTATAATACTATAATAATGCAGTAACAAGACGACAGTTCTGGAGCTCTGGGGAATATGGAGTCACCCATTTATTGCCATAGCTCACTGATCCACTTTTTCCTGGAGTAGTAGTATCTGTTAGGGTCCCATCTATGTTTTTAAGTAAACATTCCTATTCAATAATTGGTCTAGTGGGTAGAGTGTTTGCCAATGGTCCAGGAGACTGGGGTTCAATCCCAGGTCAAATCATACCACAGACTCAAAAAAATGGTACTTGATACCTCCTTGCTTAATACTCAGAATTTTAAAGTACATATCTTGGGTAAAATAGAGCAATCCAGGAAAAAAAGTAGTGCCTTCCTCTTTATCTTGGCTATTAAAAAGGGAGCCTTCAGGTCACCAATATGACTTTTTTATATGTACCATGACTGGCTGATGTACTCGTTTACGCTACTAAAGAGGTCAACAATAAATTTACACTTCTCAAAAAGTAAAATCCACATAAGCTGCAAAATATATTACATTATTTGTTTTGGTATGTGTGTAACATACTATATTGTGCATGTATTATACACCATATTGTGCGTGTACATATAATGAATAGGTGGACTGCTATCAATAGGCCATCGATCATATGGAAGTTTGATCTATCCGATAAAGCAGAAAAGGATTTCTTCCAAGCAGCAGTTGTGTCATAACTACTTTACATGGTTGCTTGCAAAACCTAAAGAGAAAAAGCTAGACAGGACTTGAACAAGAATGCTACGAGCTATATGTTTGACTATGGTTGCCAACTTAACTTTTACATAATATATAGTCTAGTAGGTAGAGTGGCCTGCCTGGGAGATCTGGGTTCAATCCCTGGTCAATTTGTACCAAAGACTCAAAAAATGGTACTTGATACCTCCTTGCTTAATGCTAAGGTATGTATCAAGGTTAAAATGGAGCAATCCAGGAAAATAAGTTGCACCCTCCCCCACACCTTGGTGTTGTAGCTGTTGAAAAAGGAGCCTTTGGGTTGCCCTTGACTATGGTGGCCACCTTTACTTACTTACTTTACTGTTAATCATTTAACTTATAAACTTTCATTTGATGATGGTGTCTTCTATTCTATAGATAACACATGAAGTTGTTTTGTTGGTTTTCTGTGGATCATTCAATGCCAAATATTGTTTATATATATAAAATATCATGCAACAACAAATCTTAAGCAAAGATTATACATAAATATACATAATACATATACTGGTGTGTATATATATATATATATATATATACATATACACAGTTGATTGGTTAGGTTTATGGTATATCAACCCTAGTTGATTATTCAAAGCCAAATCCTGTTTATAAATATATATATCAAATATAATGTGTGAATAAATTTTTTGTTTTGAGATTTTCATTACTTTTAGTTCATATATATATATATATATATATATACACATGCATAAAAGGATCTAGGTTTGCCTGGGTTGTAAGGCATAAAATCTAAATACACCAGTACCCTAAACTAAATTTCCAAAATACAACATATATGATATATTATGTGGTCATTATGTGGGTACCGATTACAGAGATATGGCTATGTTTATTTCTATTTATAAAATTAGTCCTAATTTCTAAATTAAGCATGGTTTTCTTAATGAAAATAAACAGAGAAATATCTGATACAAATGACAAATTTTGAATTTTAGCATCAATATCACATAATATTTCATTCAAAATGCTTCAAGCTATATTGAACAAATCCTGGAAGCGACATTCCACAAAACAGCAGCTGTACAGCCACCTACCTCCCATCTCTAAAGCCATCTTAATAAGATGAACAAGACACTGCTGGAAGAGAAAAGACGAATTTATAAGTGACGTTCTCCTGTTGACCCCATCACATGGATGAACAGGTGTTGAACGACCAGCTAGAATTTATCTACAACAACTCTGTATAGATACAGGATGTAGTCTTGAGGACCTGCTGAATGTGATGGATAATAGAGACGAATAGCGAGAGAGAGGGAAATCCATGCAAGTGGCACAACATAATAATAATTTTATTCAAAACTAGGAACAATTTATTGCTCAAAATCAACCATTGAACCAAAATGCATGCGGAAGATTTCACAGACCCCAGTCTTAAAAATCCTACTCTTACTGAAGAATTTAAAAGGGATTTTTTTTTTTTTTTTTTGGCAGTTAATATTTACAAGTTAAGTTCATCAAACAAAGGAACCCCTTTCCTCTCACTTTGTACTCTTCGTGATTTTAGGGGAATATTTTTTTACAGCAATCTCTTTATGATAGTTGAGTTTAGAATATGATAATTTATTGATCTTCAGAAAATAATATAATTATATTGTGATCTGTTTGAACCGTTTACACGACAACCAAAACCTAATTTCACTTCAGCTCTCATAGCTTCAACTCCCTATCATTATTTTTATTCCGGAACATCCTTTTTTAAAAAAAAAAGAAGCATTCCTACCCCTTCCATCAAAAGTAAATAAATGATAAAAAGTGTAGTAAAAACAACTCAACAAATACAAACAACATCAATGTTTTTTACATTCATTTTACATTGGTTGAACAATAAATAGATATTAAAAGTGTGAGATGAAGAAGAGATGAAGGATGAAGGAGATTATCCCAAATAATGATATGGATGGTTAGTTGGTTAATTCAACACTTCTCTCACCACACTGAACGATCATAGTACGCACAGTCTCTTTCATATAGAATAAATCCTTTCATTCATTTAACATTCTCTACAAACATACAAGAGAGACAATTGTTTTTTTTTTTTGTTTTTGTTTTTAAGATAACACTGTGTGTTATGCAATTGTTTTTGTCTACTTACTTTTTACTTTTTATTAATAGACTTTCTGTTATTTGTTTTTAAAAGTTTTTTGCCTCATTTATTTTTTTTTTTTCTTGTCTTTCTAGCTCAAAACATTTTTCTGGCAGGTCCGTTTCTTTTTAAATAAATTTCTCCTTTGAGCATTAATTTTAAAACTTCTCAACTGTATTAAATTTTAATTTATGCCCTACTTATTTAATGATTCATTCATCTTTCATTGTTTTTTCTTTGTTCTTTTTTTATTCATTTTTTTATCCTCTCTTTCTTTAATTCATTTGGAGATTCATCCTTTCTTTCTATATTCTTTCTTGCTTTAATTCTCTTGTCCATTCATCTCCTTTTTCTTTCTTTCTTTCTTCCGTTCATTTTTCTTTGATTCATTTTTTCATTCATCCTTTCTTTTTTTTCTCGCTTTAGTTCACTCGTTCCTTAACCATTCTTTTTTTCTTCATTTATTCTTTCTAATTCATTTGGGCATTCCTCTTTTCTTTGTTTTTCTTGTTTTATTTCATCTTTTCATTCCTCTTTCTTTCTTTTATTCATTGTTCATTTGTTGTTGTTTTTTTCTTTAATTCTATTTTTCTTTCATCCATTCTTTAATTCATTTAGACGTTCATCCTTTCTTTTCTTTTTCTCTCTCGCTTTGATTCACTAGTTTATTCATCTCCTTTCTTTCTTTGTTTCTTTTTGAAATTTATCCTTTTTTCTTTCTTGATTTAATTCACTTCTTCATTCATCCTTTCTTTAATTAATTTTTCTTTCTTTTTTTTTTTCAGTCTAATTGTTCATTTATTCTTTCTTTAAATCAATTGTTCTTTCATTCTTCCTTTCTTTCACTTGATCATTTATCCTTTTTTCTTTGTTTCTTTGATTCATTTGCTGTTTCTATATTTTTTCACTCCTAAATCAATTTGAACATTAACTTATTAATTTGGACAAGGACAACACTGAATTTAAAAGCAGGAGCTGGATTACTTTAGACAGTAACAGATTTTATATTCCTAATTTTATCTACCAATATATATAATGGTTTGGTTTGTTTTTTTATTTAATGGCATATCAACTTTCATGGGTTATTTAATACCAAAGCCATCCTTTTCGAAGGAGAGTAGTGGTAATATTTAACCCATAACTGAAGAGATAAAGAATTCCATACCTTTGCCAAGGGTATTTGTCAAAACGTGAATACAGTTGTTCAACTGGAGTTTAAACTTGCTTAATACAATGTTGCTGTCCAACACATTAGCCAATATACCACAGGGAATCCCTGATATATATATATATATATATATATATATATATATATCAGGGATTCCTTGTGTTATATCAGGGATATATATATATATATATATATATATATACAGGGAAATAGAGAGTGAGCCTAACAAGAAGGCAGAGATGGGCAGACATATCTATAGTTAACAACCTCTCCGCTTGGGCAGGATATGACACAAGGTCAATTTTTAAGTGGAGTTTAAACGGTTTGAATTCAGAGTTTTCCTTCTCCTAGACTAGTTGCCTCACCAAGGATGAAGAATTCAGTCTGCCCAACTATTTACTCAAAGCTGGAGGGAGAATAATTGCATTCATACCTTTCCCAAGGGTATTAGTGCTATGTGAAATGCAATCAATCTCGTCAAGGATTCGAACTCGTGTTACTGTGTACATTTCCTATGACAATAACAATTACACCACGGACACCTCCGATGGTGTAATATCAAGGCTGTGGAACATGTTCACAACAAGCTTGATATAATTATCAACAAAACTGAGAGAAGTAGAGACAGGCAAATATACAGAATGATGGAGACTGAGATAAAAAAAAAAAAATAGCCTACAAAAAAAATAAACTACAAAAAAGATAATGACTAAGTAGTCATTTATTCAACATAGCTTAGTTTGCCACAATGCTAGATGTGTTGACACCCAGTAAAAATTCCCCTTACTAACAAAGCTTGGTGATTAAATAAAATACTAATCTGTTGTCATTTAGCACCCAACCTAT
This sequence comes from Sepioteuthis lessoniana, assembly GCA_963585895.1. NCBI lineage: Eukaryota > Metazoa > Mollusca > Cephalopoda > Myopsida > Loliginidae > Sepioteuthis > Sepioteuthis lessoniana. Next base: position 94,296,043 of record OY757908.1, read on the forward strand.
TTCATTTTATGATTCTAACAGTTCCATCCAAAACTTTTGGATACTTTATGAAAACAAAAAGGGAGCAAAAAATAATTACCATAAATTGCACTTATTGACTAATCTGTAGTCAAGATTTTGATTCTAGGCCTGTTGTGTATGTTGACCTATGGTTTTTAGAGAATTTTTCAAGCTGAGAAGGTTGACTGACACACCCCAATTTATGGCATAAGTACACTTCAGAAAAATATTAAGGAAAATAGCATAAAAGAAGATTTGGACATGGCTATGTAGAGAAAACCTAAGGAGAGAAATGGAATTCCAATTATGTTAAAACTAGAAGAGATAAAAGTGAGGAGAATTGTAAGTGTGGGCTATATGGTGAAAGAGATAATAAACCACATAACTAAAGGTAGCATGTTGGCACAAAAGGAGTACAAGAGCTGGCATGACTTAGTGAGAAAGTTATCAATTGGGAATTGTGCAAAGGGCTAAACTTTGACCATACAGACAAATGTTACATGCTCAGACCAGAGTATGTCTTGCAAATGAGACATCGAAAATGCTCTTGAATTTTGAGATACAAATGGATCATTCAATATCAGCCAGAAGACTAGATCTTGTTTCAGATAATAAGAAAAAAAGAACTTGTTAACTTATAGGCTCACTGTTGAGAAAATTGTGGCGTAACAGTAAAGAAAAGTGAAATACTGGATAAATACCCAGACCTTGCCTGAGAGCACAAAAATGATCTAGAACATAAAGTGACACCAATCATAACATTTGGAACAATCCCAAAGAATCTGTTAAAGAGAATGGAGGAATTGGAGATCTAAGGAAGAATTGAGACTGTCCGAACTACAGCACTGTTGAGATCAGCTAGAATTCTGCCAAGAGTTTGGGAGATCTGAGGATACCAACAGTTAATATTGGTGAGGAAAACTCAAGAAGATATCATCATAAAGAATGAACATCAATCCAACATGATCATGGAGGAAAATGAAGTCATCATTTTCTGGGATATGCCCATTCATATTGAAACAAGAATAAAGGCCAACAAGCTTGATATGATTATTGAGAATATAAAAGAAAAGAGACAGAATAATAGAATGTGAAAGAAACTTTTAAGTCAAAGATATAGAGAATCTGTCCAAATTGAAAAAAAAAATGGAGATAGAGATCATCAAGATGTGGAGTATGAAGACCAAAATAACACCAGTGGTCATCAGAACACTAGGATTCATGCAGAAAGAAATGGAAAAGTCCAGTAAATGTATCCCAAGCAGCATCAATACCTACACTGTCCAGATTTTTGTTTTACTTTGAACAGTCTTCATGCTATAAAAGACACTGTCAGTTAATCAAGAAATTTCTCATTGAACCTCAGAACAATGGTTTGGACCTAACTCTACAGGATATAGGTTCAAAGAAAATGATGATGATGAAAAGAAGTAAAAATCAAAAAATAATTTAAATTAATCAAGATCTATAACAATACCATCAAGATCAAATGGAAAGTAAAATACCAACAAAATGCAAAAATAAAGACCTAACCAACCTGAAAACCTACAGGGAAGAAAACCCAATTCATGGCTGATACCCATTGTGAGCATAGGACCCTGATGTTTGTAAATATCTGACTCCTAGGTGGTTATTGAGGTCTGGATTTTAATTAGAAACTGTAGAGTTTATCATAGCCACTGAAGATCAAAACAAAATCTTATCAGGCCTATTACCATATTTATAGATCCAAAATGTTTTTTCTGTACACGGAAGAGACTACTGACCATCTCATATCAGGCTACTCTACTCTAATTCCAAATGGATTTAAAAATACATACGATATTATAGGGCAATATCTACATTGGAAGATATGCTATCATTTTATTCTATCCCATGTAGAAAAATAGTATAAACAAAATCTAATATGCTCAATAACTTCCTAAGGAAAATCTATACTTATTTGAGGTCATAATCAAAAGAGTAGGTAAGGCCTAACATCCCAGAGATAATATAGACTATATGTGTTAAGAAAAGAAGGGGGAAGAGGACTCACCAGCATTCAAGATAGTGTCAATGCATCAATGCAAAAACTTGAAGAATACATAAAAAAATACAAAGGAAGACTGATTACAGCCACCAGAAACAATACAGACAACACAAGCATCAACGAAACAAAGATAACCAGAAAACAAAAATGGGAAGAAAAACAACTGTACAGACATTCCAACTGACAAATGAAATCTCACTCAATAAAACTTGGACATAGCTGAGAAAGGGAAGCCTTAAGAGAGAAATTGAATCTCTTCGGATAGCTGCACAGAACAATGCCATAAGGACGAACTATGTCAAAGTAAAAATAGACAAGACACTAAAAAATAGCAGATTTAGGTTATGTATTGATTGAGGTGAAATGATTGATCACATTATAAGTGAATGCACAAAAAGATTATAAGACTTGAGACAACTGGAAATTGTGCAAGAAGCTAAAATTTTTCCATTCAAACAAATAGTATATGCACAACCCAGAATCTGTCCTGGAAAATGAGACACACAAACTTCTCTGGGATTTTGAGACTCAAACAGATCACCTTACCTCAGCCAGACAACCAGATCTAGTGAGAGTCAACCAAAAAAAAATGAGAACCTGCCAATTAGTGGACTTCCCCTTTCCGGCTGACCATGGGGCAAAACTGAAAGAAAGCAAAAAGTGGGATAAGTACCTGGAACTTGCTAGAGAACAGAAGAAACTATGGAACATGAAAGTGAAAGTGATAGCAATTGTAATTGGTGCACTTGTTACAGTCACCAAAAGGATTGATAAAGGGACTAGAGGACTTGGAAATAAGAGGACAAGTGGAGATCATCCAAATGACAGCATTATAAAGATCGGCCAGAATGCTGAGAAGAGTCCTGGAGACTTAAGGAGACTTGCTGTCACTCAAACTCCAGTGAGAATCCTACTGCTAATTTTGGTGTGAAAAACTCTCAAATGAGTAAAATAATAACAAAATATCTAACAAAGTAATAAACTTCATTACAGATGCCATTAAAAACTGGAAAGTGGAATTTGTAGCAGGAGGACAAAACTTGGCTGAGATGAAAATCCGAAGAAGCATACTTCGGGGAGTCTTACTTGTGCAACTGCTATTTGTTATAGCCATGATGCCACTCAATTATGTACTTGGGAAATAAGCAGAGGACTACAAATTTACAAAATCAGAGGGAAAGATGAACTATCTTATTTTTATATACTCATGATGAAGAAAATTGATAAAATATAATTCTCACACTTTATACTCAAAAAGGGGTCAAATATTCTGTGGTATGAGAGAGACAGAGACAAACAGAGACAGGGAGGCAAAGACAGACTGCCACATTAACCCTTAACTTCTTCTTAGCTGCTCTGTGTTATCTTGAAGGTCTTGCATCTTCTCTCCTGACGAGATGTGCTCAACCAGTCCTAGCCAGGGGGCCGCTTTCCTCCCTGCAGCCATGGTTCTCTATCTGTCAACTTGACTGACCGCTGCAAGCTGTGACTGACTCAGACTGAGACTCCCTGTAACTCATGTACGCATCTGCATATATCATTTCATAACACCCACACATTTCCATTCAACCATGTGACTGCTTCTGCTTATTTTCACAGGTACTTCCTATGCAGAGAATTTCTGATTGACGGCTTGGTCCAGGATCAATATACATCATTGTGTAAATGGATGATATTAATATATTTGCCAAAAGAACTGGGAACCCTGGTACAAACAATAAGAATATATAACCAGGATATAGGAATAGAATTTGGTATTGAAAAATGTGCCATGCTGATTATAAAAAAAGAGGAAAAAGAGAAACAATGATCAAAATAGAACTACCAAATTAGAAAAGCATCAGAAGACTTGAAGAAAAGAAAAATTATGAGTATTTGGGAATATTGAAAGTGGACAAACAAACAGAAATGAAAAAACAAGTAAGTAACAAGTATCTCAAAAGAAGAAGAAAACTTCTCAAAACCAAAAGCTCTGTAACAGAAATCCCTTCAAAAGAATTAACATCTTGGCAGTCTTCCTTGTAAGATACTTAGGATCATTGTTATAATAAACAAGAGAGGGGTGTCCTCGTGGTGTAATGGTTAAAGCGTTGGACTGCGGAATCGTAGTACGCAAGTTTGTACTCCAGTCACGCTATTACATTCACTTTCGGGCAAATACCCTTGAGAAAGGTATGAGCCACCTTATCCTCCCAGCTATGGGTTAAATAGTACCACTACTGTTCTTCTAGGAGAATGGATTTGGCATTAAATAACCTAAAAAGACTTGATATGCCATTAAACAAAGAAACCAAACCAAACCAAACAAGAGAGGAACTCGGACTGATGGACAAAAGAACAACAAAATTGATAACTCTGCACAAAGCCTTACACTCAAGGGATGTCATTGACAGACTATATGTGTCAAGAAAAGGAGGTTTGGTTTGGTTTGGTTTGTTTGGTTTTATGGCATACCAACCTTTGTAGGTTATTTAATGCCAAATCCATTTTTATGTAAATAATCTGTTCTATTGAAAACAGTTCAGTTTAGCATAAGTACACAGTTTAATTGTCAAAAACATTTCCATTTCAAATTATTCAAGCAGTTATATGTAATAATTCAGTTAAGTGTAAATACACTTTTGATGTCGAAAAACAGTTCTATTTCAAATAATTCAGTTAAGCATAAGCACGCAGTTTAAATGTAAGTACGGTTTAATTGTCAAAAACGTTTCTATTTCAAGCAATTCAGTTTACTCAATTCATTTTAGCATAAGTATGATGTTAGTTCTATTTAACCCATAGATAGGGCCCTATCAGGTGCTACCACTCTGGGCCAGAGTGGACCTGGGAGCGATGGCAATGAGGGGGTACTCCACATTCCCCAAAGCTCCAGCACTGCTGGAACCTCACCATCAGATTGTTTAGTGTCATATATCAGGACACTCGTTAGGGATGGTCTTACCCCTCTGCAGAGGTGCAATCGGTGTATTCTACAGCCCCAGCCGACTGGGCAACAAGAAAAGGAGGAGGACTCACCAACATTAAGGTTTGCATAGATACAACCCAAGGTCTTTAGGAGTACACACCAAAAAAGCAAAGAAGGCCTAATTTTAGTAGCAATGGCAACATAAGAACATACAGTAAAACAACAAAATCTTAAAAACAAAAATGTATGGATCCTTCAAGTGACAAATTAAAGAGATTATACATAAGATAAACTAGATAAAATAATGCCATAGGGACCAATTATATCAAAGCAAAAATGGAAATTACACAAGAGAATAACAAGTGTTGGTTATGTGGAGACAGAGATGCAACAATTAATCACATAGTTTGCAAATATAGCAAACTAGCCCCCCAAAAGAGTTCAAGACTTGGTATAATTGGTTGGGAAAGGTAATCAACTGGGAATTGTGCCAGAGATTAAAATTTGTCCATATGATCAAATAGTAAATGCACAAACAAGAATTTGTCCAAGAAAAGGAAACTCATAAAATTCTCTGGGATTTTGAGAAACAAACGGATCATCCAATCCCAGCCTGAAGGCCAAACCTAAGATTAATTAACAAGAAAGAAATCTTGTCATCTAGTGGATTTTGTTTTTCCAGTAGAGTGAAAACGAGAGAAAGCAAAAAGATTGACATAAACTTGGATCTTGCAGAGAATTAAAAAAGCTGTGGAACATAAGGGTGAGAGTTATACTAATTGTGGTTGAAGAAAAGGATGAGGGAGTAGAAATCAGTAGAAGAACTGAAACCATCTATACCACAGTATTATTAAGATCAGCTAGAATACTCAGAAGAGTCCTGGAATCCTAAAAAGACTTAATGTCACTCAGGATCTAGTGAAAGCCCACCAGCTGGTGTTGAGGTAAAAAAAAACTCTTGTAATATAATAATAATAATAATAATAATAATTATAATACATCAAAGGGACATCTTATACAGGCTAAAAGAGGGAGAAAAGATTGACAAATACATGGTTTTTGCCAGAGAACCGAAAAGGCTGTGGAATATGAAGATGACACTGGTACCAATTGTAGTTGTTGATAAATAATCTCCCAAGGCCTGAAAAACCACTGCATACTTATGCTAAACTGAATTGTTTAAATAAGAACTTCTTGACTAAACTGAATAGCTTGAAATAGAAATATTTTTGACAATTAAATTGTACTTACATTTAAACTGCGTGCTTATGTTAAACTGAATTGTTTGACATGGAACTGTTTTTGACATTGAAACAGTACTTATACTAAACTGAATTGTTATAGATAGAACTGTTTTGACATTTAACTGAGTGTAAACAAAATTAGCTGAATTAGAATTGTTTGAATAAACTAAATAATTTGAAATAGAAATGTTTTTGACAATTAATCTGTGTACTCATGCTAAACTGAAAAGTTTGAAATAGAACTGATGATTTGCATAAAAATGGATTTGGCATTAAATAACCTACAAAGGTTGATACGCTATAAAATTCCAACCAACCAACCAACAAATGCCAATGCCCACAAACTTAAGAAAGCCCAGCAAGAATGAACACACACCAAAAGGAACAACTAGAATACATTTAATGCCAAATCAATAAAATCAGATATTCGGTAGAAGATAGACAATCATGATTAGCATGGCTGACAATAAATGAAGTGAGTGGAAGGGAGAGCATCTAGAAATCAAAACTAAAAGCAAGAAGAAATAATATAGAAGTAGAAAGAAAATTGCAAATTTCTGTTTGGAAGCTTCCCTAAAGTTACTGATAAACCTATTACAAAAATGATAAATAGCCACCTCAACATCATGTTAGGATAGTTTGTGGAGGAAGAATATAATTTTGTACTGAATAAAATAAAATGCAGAAAAGCTGCAGGCCTAAACAAAATACTTCCTGAAGTAGGGAAGACAAGGAAATTTGACAACATACTTCTTCAATTATGCAGCGTTGTCTATAAACAAAACACAGAAGAGAAATGAACAAATGGCTGCATCCTTTCCTTCCCTGAGAAAAGCAGCCTAGGAATCACAAAGAACTATTGAGGCATAATTCCGACAGCTATAGCTGCTAAGGTTTATAATGCTATGCTTCTCGACTGTATCAAACATGGAATTGAGAAAATTCTTAGGAATAATCAGAATGGTTTACTGAGAAGTTGATCTACAACTACACAGATTCAGATTATTCACCAAATCATCAAAGGAGTATGAGCAAAACATTTTGGTGCAATACTCTTGGTTGTAGATATCTCTAAAGCATTTAATTCCATACACAGAGGGAAGATGAAGCAAATACTATAAGCATATGTTCTGGCCAAAGAAACTGTTACAGCTGTAATAATGCTTTACAAAAAGATGTATTATTGTACATTAGATGACCTGAATATGGCTAAGAAAGGGGAAACCAGAAGTGAGAGATTCTGAATCTTAATTGATAGCAGTGCAAAATAATGCCAAAAGAACTAATTAAGTCAAATCAAAAATTGATAATGCATGGAAGAATAGCAAGTGTAGGCTATGTGCTGATAGGAATAAAACAATTATTTATATAACACTTAAATGCAGAAAACTAACACAAAAGGAGTACAAGAGTGTAACATTAGTTAATTATTTTATTACCTGGTTTGGTTGGACTGTGAGTTTTTCAGTTAGTTGTTAAGTTAGCTAAAATCTTTGAGCAGAAATGTAAGTCAAATTGGAAAGTTTAAGCAAGTACATAACGATTAACACAGGAAGACAAAAATGTAAACAAAATGGATTCATGTCTTTTCACAGGTTTGATTGGGGAAATGAAAACAGTGAATTTGGGACATGTGGGAGATCATGCCATAATTTAGCAAGATGACATCACCCTACATACAGTGGAGGTGCCCGTGGTGTAATGGTTATCGTCGTAGGAAATGGACATGGCGACACGAGTTCAAATCCTGGACGAGACTGATTGCATTTCACATAGCACTAATACCCTTGGGAAAGGTATGAATCCAATTATTCTCCCTCCAGCTATGGGTAAATAGTAGGACAGACTAGGTTCTTCAGCCTTGGTTAGGCAACTAGTCTAGGAGAAGGAAAACTCTGAATTCAAACCTGTTAAACTCTGCTTAAAAATTGACCTTGCGTCATATCCTGCCCGAGCGGAGGGGTTGGTAAATAGTATCACCCTACTGCTATCCTGAATATAGATATATAAAAATGAGCAAATTTTGAAAAAGTTGTCAGTTTTTCAGTTTGAAATTAAAAGTTTGCTTTCAGAGAATTTGATCAGATGTGTGGGGAAACGTGTCTCTTTGTGTCTGTTCATAGACATTTACAGATTTTTTCTCTCTCATGCTACTATATGCACAATAAATAATTGTTAATTGTTGATGGAGAGTTCTTCTCTTTGAGTTGCCAACATCCAGGCAACTTTGTTCCAACAGATCACCCTGACCACCAGAAAAAGTTCTGGATGGATTGTGTCATTCCCTATCCGTGGATTTTTCAAATATTCTGTTGGCACAGAAAAGGCTGTTAAACATACTATCTAAAAATGCTTTTGATGTTGTTACCAGGATAAGACCAAAGTAAAAGTACGATGACAACTATAGTACCGCATTTGGCATTGTTACCAGGATTCAACCCTGAAAATCTACAACACAGCCAGACACCAGATTCAACTCTAAAAACCCACGGTGCAGCCATAATCAGGATTTGACTCTGAAAACCTACGGCCAAATGATGGTACTACATTCGATGCCATGCAAACATATTAAGCATATTGTTTGGTGCGGGTAACCAGACCAAACTAAAATGTTATATTTGACACCGTTACCAGGATAAAACCAATTATTATTATTACATTTGGTACAACAAGTGTTGTGCACAAGAGTATTACATTTAGTGCTGGTATCATCATTGGTAGTCATGACCACAATATTGTTACAGTTGTGCTTTACCAAGATATTGTTACATTTAATACCCAAACCAAACGATAGTATTACAAAAGTTAACCAACCCCAGAACATAGTATCACATTTGATACCGGAGCAAGTGGTAGTGTTATAATTGGTGCTGGGCCAAACCATAATACTATATTTGGTACTCTGCTCAAGATAAGGGCCCAACGGTGCAAACTATAGGCCTATAAGGGTATGCTTGACTGGGTGGGACAGGTGATCCACAAGAAATTGTGCAATGCTGACAAATGGAATATTTATCCACCAAACCCTCCACACAAGCAGGATGTGGCTCAGAGTCAATTTTTTAAACTGAGTTTAAAAGGTTTGAATTCAGAGTTTTCTTTTTACCATAGTGATTGCCATACTAAGGGTTAAAGAGCCCAGTCTGCTCTGTTATTTATGTAGAGCTGGAGGGAGAATAGTTGAATTTATACCTTTCCCAAGGCTACTAGCACTATATGAAATGCAAACAGCTTTTCCAAGATTTGAACTCAGGTGGCCACATCCATTTCCTATGATAGTAACCATTACTCCTTGAGCACCACTGACAAATGGTATATAGACAAAACAGAATCTGTCACAGAAAAAGAGATGATTAAAAATCTCTGGGACATTGAGATAGAAATTAATCATCTAGTTTCATTTAGAAGACTAAACTTAGTGTTAATAAAGAAGAAGAAAAGAACATTTATCAAGTGGATTTTGCCATTGTATTATATACTGCTCCTAGAGTTCTTTCTACTAGGTTGCACTCAGCAGCTGGACTTGATAAAAAATATAACTTATTTTTCTTTATTTCTCCTGTTTACTATGAGTATGGAGTCTAAGAGAGAGTGTCAAAAAGATTATGAGTGCATAAGGGGAATTGACAGGAGATCTCTTCATTTCGATTGTTAGCTGGGATCTTCCCTGACATCTGAACATGGCTACTTTTATAAACACATCTACTCAAGGTTGACAACTCACACCCAATAAGGCCACCAAAGTATTTTCCTTCCAGCTGGCAACACCAGTACTTTTTGCTTCTGGCCTTTTGTTTGCTATTTCTGTAGTCTTATGTCTAGGTCATCTCATTTCTCATTTCAATGTGTCACAAACACCTGGTTAATCAACTTGTCCCTCATTTCCTATTTCCGTAAGCCTGTGTCACCTTTATTCATTAAGCTTTTAGCCACTAAGGCATTTGTCCTTTTAATAAAAAAAATCCATTTGTCATATTCCAATCTACCAACAATGCAACAATTGTAGCAGACCATAGAGTGAAAGTAAAAGAGAGTTAAAAGACTGACAAATAAATGAACCTTGCCAAGAAGCTGAAAAGGCTGTGGAATATGAGTGTGACAGAGATACCAATTGTATGAGGAGTCCATAGAAAGGTTCCCAAAGGCCTGAAAAAGAGACTGGGGGAACTGGAGATCAAATCAAGAATCAAAACCATTGAGACCACAGCAGTGTTGAAATCAGCTAGAATACTGTTTCCTGTACGACTGAGGAGATTTGCTGGGAAAAGCACCTGTTAAAACTGCTGTAAATAACTTGTTAGGAGTATGATAATAATAATTTAAGTAACTTCTAAAATCCATGCTCATTGTAAGTAAAGGAGAGTTGGCGACCGTAGTCGAAGGTGACCCAAAGGCTTCCTTTTTGGTATCTTCTACACCATGGTGTAGGAGAGGGCTCTACTCCTTTCCCTGGATTGTTCCAATTTACCCTTGATCTGTACCTTATAATACTGAGTGTTAAGCAAGGAGGCATCAAGTATCATTTTTTTGAGTCTTTGGTATGACTCAACTTGGGATTGAACCCAGGTCTCTCAGGCCATTGGCGGACACTCTAACCATCATGCCAATGTCATTGTAATATTCTTGAAAATCCTACCCAAAAAAGCAAGCTGTAAGCTGGAAAGACCAATAATTAGAAAGAAATTTTTTAAAATGCTTAGATAAATCTACTCTATAACACCAAAGCAATAACATTTAGATTGAGATACTGATAACAGATAGATTTACACACACACACCAACACATGTCCTGCACATGAAACTAAACCATCTAAGGGAGAGGCTCGAGTACTGGAGTTTTGGGGAATGTGGAAGACCCCTTCATTGTCATTACTCCCTGATCTACTTCGCCCAAAGTCAGAGTACCTGTTCGGGTCACATCTATGGATTAAGCAGAAATATTGAATCATTTACCTTACTCAAAACAATTTAACTGTGCAAAAAATGAGTTCTGGCTTGTTTAAAAATGTTACCTTGAGACTATTTGTCTGCAACTCATATATATATATATATATATATATATATATATATATATAAACAAGATTTGGTATTAAATAGCCTACCAGGATTGAAATGCTGTAAAACACAACCGACAAACCAACGGATAGATTTACAGAAGCCATAGTCTGAAATGTCGAACAATTTGATAACTCAATAGATACATAAGACACATACTAGATAAATTTTGGCAAGGCAGACAGATAGATTGATTGATAAACTGTAGACTTAGCTAGATGCTGAGATAGATAACATGTCTATACTGTCTAATTCAATGTTAGGCCACACACGTAAGTCTTCTCCGAGATTTTATTTAATAATTAAGGAAAGAGACATTTTGATTGATTTTTTTTCTTTTTATTGAAAAGAAATAAATTTAGTTTATTTTTTATTTTTTTATTCAAGCTTGTCCAAACTGAACGAGTAAAAGAACTGACAAATGTAAGCCAGCAGGCGAGGAAAGAGAAAAAAATATGGAAGGAGTAGAATATGAGACAAAAGTTTGATAAAAAGTAGATAATTCCCAAGAATAAAAATATGAAGGATGATGTTTCACTAAGAAATAAAATGTAAAGTGGCTGGGTGGTTGTAGAATGAGCTGCTAAAACAGTTTGAGATAGATAATCAGAGGAGTGATAGATAGATAGATAGAGAGAGGAGTTGAGGGGAGAATAGGGATACAGGGAGAGGATAAAAATTTGATAGCAGATAGAGAGGTAAAGGCAGTGTTGATAAAACAAAGAGAAAACAGGAAATAGACTGAAAAGTTAATAAAAAAAAAACAACAAAAAAAAACAACATCAATTTAAATGAAAATCCAATCATGAAACAAAGAGAAATTCAAAAAGAAACTGCAGAAGTACGTTTTTTTTTTAATTCTATCTTAGAAAAAAAGGTGTGAAAAAAATTAAAATGTTATCAATCTAAATGAAAAACCAACAGAGAAAGAAATGAAAATTTACTGTGAAATCATCATCAACATCAAGGCATGCTGTCAGCATAGATTTCTTTGACTCTCTCTTGCCATCAGTTTCTATAGGCCATCACTCTTGGTAGTTCCTATACACAGCACCCAGTGTTTTTTCAGGACTAATGAACGTGTAGGGAATAAATAAATAAAAAAATTTTAATTGAATCAAAAAAGAAAATTATAAAAATATGCAGAAACTCCCAGAAGTCTCTTACAGGAAAAAGGGACAACACATGTGTAAAGAAAAAGGGACCTCCTGAAAAAATGAGGAAGATCATTCTCTTTCAGCAGTGACCAGCGGAGTCATGATATCTAAATCTCCCAGCTGCTAGTGAAGCCAACATGGCTGCTCTAAGGTGCCACGTTGGGCTAATCTTTTACTAGTAGCAGCCATCTCGGTTAACAGTATGCCAAAATATAAAAGGCTACGAAATGGACCTATCAAACTACGAATTAAAACACTGGACTTAGACAAACTCCCAAAAGCGACTAACACATTGTTAAAGCTTTAAAATACCAAATGAGGACACACATATACCCAGAAATAATTACCATATTTTTAAAAACCTTGACTGGGGGATTCAACCATTTCAATTGTATTCAGGGAAAATTCGCTCATCTATTGAATGGTTGTTGAACTCAGGAAATAAAGGAAAAATAAAAAAAAAACGTCTTCATCTCCTATCTGTTGCTGTCTTCTTTCATATAATTCTTTTTGGGCCTTCTTGTTCAAGGAGTCACATCAACAAGTAAACATGGGGTAAAACAGAATAACCGCAGAATGGAGTCAGATAAAAAACGGTAACACAGCTTACCCTAACCTCAGCCTGACTCCATAAATGTATATCTTTGCTGGTCATCCAACCCTGGTGTGTCCATGTGTAGGAGTCCACGGAAGAACATTGCTTATGAGTTTGTCCGAACTTCTCCAGCCGTGGCCAGCAGCTCTTGCTCATTTTAGATGGTTTGATTCTTTTGTTTAATAGCATATCAACTTTTGCGGGTTATTTAATGCCAAAGCAATCCTTTTAGAAGAACAGCAGTTGTACTATTTAACCCATAGCTGAAAGGATAAAGGGATTTATGCCATTTCCAAGAGTATTAGTCCAAAAGTAAATATAATGGCACAACTGGAGTTTGAACCTGCTTACTGTGATATTGCAGTCCAGCACATTAACAACTACTCCTAATCTTATGCTTAGATGGTTTGTGAAATGAAAGGCAAGTGGCCATATATGTTTTGTGGAGAAATCATCTATCTTTCATTTAATCTATTTCAAAAAGGAAGGCTAAAAGAAAAAAATAAAGACTAAAAGAAGAACAAAAATAAAGACTAAAAGAAGAAAAAAAGAAAAATCAACATATTTCTCTTTTCTATTTTAGAAAGAAGAAAGAAAATGAAGACTGAGATTTAAAAATAAAAGAAGAAAAATATTCATGTAAATGAAAATATAATTAAAAAAAGAAATTGAAATCCGAGAAGGAATTGAAAAAATATTAACTTCTTAATTTTTTCCATCTTCATAAAGTGTTGGTTGGTTGGTTTGGGTTTTATGGCATATCAACCTTTGTACGTTATTTAATGCCAAATCCATTTTTAAACAAATAATCAATTCTATTGAACAATTCAGTATAGCATGAGTACACAAATTAATTGCCAAAAACATTTCTATTTCAAGCTATTCAGTTTATTCAAATAGTTCTAATTCAGCTAATTCAGTTGAGTATAAGTATAGATTTTGTTTACACACAGTTACATGTCAAAACAGTTCCATATCAAACAATTCAGTTTAGCGTAAGTATGCAGTTTAAATGTAAGTACACAGTGTAACTGTCAAAATATTTCTATTTCAAACTATTCAGTTTAGTCAAGAAGTTTTTATTCAAACAATTTAGTTTAGCATAAGTATGCAGTTTAGTTCTATAGATAGGGCCCTATCAGGTGCTACCATTCTGGGCCAGAGTGGACCTGGGAGAAATGACAATGAAGGGGTACTCCGCATTCCCCAAAGCCCCAGCATCACTGGAGCCTCACCATCAGATTGTTTAGTGTCATATACAGGACACTCGGGGGGGGGGCTTACCCCACTGCAGTCGGTGTCTTCTACAGCCCCAACCAACTGGGTAATTCATAAAAAGAAGAAAGAACCAGTAAATGGGAAGTAAAGAAGGAATAAACTATCATAGGTTCCATGCATTGTTCAGACAATTGAACTCATTCCTTTTTTATCACTGTTGTTTTTATTTGCATACCTTAATAAAATTAGGTCTTACTACTACTGTGACATTATCTCTTACGGCTTCTGTATCTCGAATGATTAAACTGTATAAACTGTTCGCAGTTAAACATGGCCAGTCAAATTCTTTTAAAATTCCAGGTTAAAACCGCCTTGATAGTGGGGCCCAGATTATGCTGATCACATCCCTCACTAAGAGGTAAGACCCTCACATATCCCAAAAAGAGGTGTCCTTGGTATAATGCAAAACTAGATCTGGTAGTGAGGCCCCTGTTCTAGAGCTCTGGGGAGTATGAAGTCACCCCTTTATTGACATTACTCCAAGATCCACTCTAACCTAGATTGGTAGTACCTGTGAGGGTCCCATCCATGGATCTATTTGAAATATATCAGATAGGAATATGTGAAACTATGTTGATCATATTTACCAACCCCTCCGCTCGGGCAGGATATGACACAAGGTCAATTTTTAAACGGACTTTAACAGGTTTGAATTCAGAGTTTTCCTTCTCTTAGACTAGTTGCCTCATCAAGGCTGAAGAACCTAGTCTGTCCTACTATTTACCCATAGCTGGAGGGAGAATATTTGGATTCATACCTTTCCCAAGGGTATTAATGCTATGTGAAATGCAATCAGTCAGATCCAGGATTTGAACTCGTGTCACCGTGTCCATATCCTGCGACGATAACCATTACACAACGGGCACCTGTGAAACTATGTTGATGGGTGTAAATTATTGGTATGAAGAATAATTATTTCAAGTTATAAAGTAAAGTTGGCAACCTTAGTCGAGAGAGACCTGAAGACTCCCTTTTCAATAGCTCCTATTCTATTCCCTGGATTGCTCCACTTTACCCTTGATCCTTACTTTATAATGCTGAGTGTTAAACAAGGTGGCATCAAGTGTTATTTTTTGAGTCTTTGGTATGACTCAACCCCAGTCTCCTGGACCATTGGCAAACACTCTACTCATTAGGCCTATGATCCAAACCATATAATTGCTTAAAAAAAACATAGGCTGATTTGGGCTGATATACCAGAAATATAAACAACCAACCAACCAACTAACATTGAAAATAGTTAAATACAATCTTTGCCTCATTATAACAACTGGTGATGACAAAGAACATATAGAGGGTGCGAATACTGTTGATACACCTCTTTATTTTCAAATGTGATCATGTAATTCAGCAAGAATATTTAATCTTCAGTAAATTGAAGTGCATCTTTTTCTTAAATGGATTTATAAATGAACAATCTAACTTTGTCTTTGCTATCATTTTTTGATAAATAAATTGATAACTTGGCCAGCTATGGTAGTTGATGTAGTTACATAGTTACCACTGATGTAAGAGGTCAGTGCTTGACCCCAGGTAAAACGCCAAGATTTTAAATGCTGATTTTCAAGGTAGACAGAATACCTACACTAGACAGATTAGTATACCATGACCTTCTTATCTGCATTTTCACCTGTCTGACTTAAGAAGAAAAAAATTGGTTGATATTGAAAATAAATTTCAAGGTTGAGGTAGTAGCATATTTTTCATCATTGTTACCACCTTGTTTTAAAACCCTGGTGAAAAAAAGATGGAATCAAATTCTGATTTTTAAGTCTAACACAGATTGTTGCAGTATGATCTTATCTCTTTGCAGCCTCCATCTGGATTTTTACAGCACAAAACTGATGTATTTAAAAAAAAAATCAGACAACCAAATTCTGTCTTGTTTATGATGCTCACACAATATTTCAGTTGGGCACTATCCAGCCTTCATCAGATGTGATACACATCTCCCTAAGAAAAAAGGGCCATAAAAAGAGTTTCTATCTTTATGAAGGTACATATTACACCTAAAGAAGACCAGAGAATGTACTGATCAAAATTAGTGAACATCATAAAGAAGTTTAAGAGGCGTTAGTACACATCCATAAAGAAGATATTTTAAATAAATTAAAAAAATATATACATGGGAAAATAGAATTAGCTTGCTGGATTCAAATTCCAGCTAAATTTATTTACATTCACTTCAAACTAATGTAATCAGGAAAGGCATGAACCTATATCTTCTCTTTCCAGCTGTGGCACATTGAGCTTCCAAGCCTTGGTTAATCAGTTTAGAAGAATAACTCTGAATTCAAACACTCAACCAGTATATGGGCCAGCATAGAAGGCTTAGGCTGATTACCCCTCCACCACCTTATCTTTCAGGTTGCTGAAGAGGTTATCGAGAGAAAGAAATAGAAAACTACTCTCATGTCAATTATGCACAAGTTAAAAAATGAAATGCACATAGATGCAAATGTCTGTGAACATGCAGCACAGAAGAAAATTAAAATTTATATTTTTTGAAAGGCATAAGCTATCAGCAGAAAAAATACCATCTCTTCTCTCAAAATAGATATTACATTTACGAAGCAGTCTGTAATGGTTATCCTGGTAGGCAATGAAATCATTGAACAAAGTTCAAATCCAGGATGAAACTGTTGTGTTTCTCTTCACTCTGATGCCCTTGGGAAAAACATAAATCCTTCGGTTCTCCCCACAGCTATGGGTAAATATGAGGGTAGACTAGGCTCTTTATCCTTAATTAGGCAACCAATCTTGGAGAAGGAAAACTCTGATTTCAAACCAGCAGTACTTTTCTTAAAAACTGATCTAATGTCACATCTTGCCTGTGGGCTGAGGGGGTTGGTTTAGTTAGGTTTGGTTCCTTTGTTTAATGGCATATCAACCTTTGTGAGTTATTTGATATCAAAGCATTCCTGCAGAAGAACAGTAGTGGTACTATTTATCCCATAGTTGGGGGAATAAGAGGGTTCATGTCTTTGTCAAGAGTACAAGTCTGAAAGTGAACGTAATAACACAACTGCATATTAGTTGTCTAAATTTCTGAGACGAAGCTTGATGATTTTTATCATTAAGGGTTTTCAGACTATTGTCTTCATCTTTATTTCCACAATGTTTCAACCAATATGTCCTCTGGCCTTCTTCAGGTGTTTGTCGAACTCGGGAACCAGCAGGACACATAGCGTAATGGTTATAGGCGTTGGTTCCCAATCATCTGAAGGTTGCAGGTCCAATCTTGATTACAGGCAAGTAACAATACAGGAATACTTAACACTTGTACTCGGAATAATGGAATAAGAACAGGCAACCCCCGTAGATTCCATAAACATGTAGTTTGAAGTTTCATGTAGGTTCCCAAGTTCGGCAAACAACTGAAGAAGGCCGGAGGACATATTGGCCAAAACGTGGAAATAACAATAAAGATGAAGACAATAGTCAGAAAACCCTTAATGATAGAAAACACAACTTCAGTTCAAATTTGCTTATTATGATATTGCACTTCTGCATATTAGCCATGATGCCATGGGGACTCTCCAGGAGGGGTTGGGTAAATGCACACATTTGCATGTAAAGTACTTACTGTAACAACTATTATGGAACCCCTCAAGTAATGCTAAAATCATCTGTTCCCACCAGATCACTGCAGTTAAGGCAGCAATGAACTTGTTCAGTGCTTAAATGGATGGTTGACTGGTTGGTTTGTTGTGTTTTATGGCATTGAAGGTTATTTAATGCCAAATCTTATTTATACATAAAGACATTAGATATATATAATTTCTTGATGAATAGTTTGTAAGTAATGTTATTTTAGAATGAGCCAGAGCCCATTTGTTTGTTTACAGTTAAATATTTTTTAAGTATTGCTATCTAAAACAACTAGTTTTATTTGCACACAGTTAAATAGTTTCAAGTGTTACTATTTCACACTCAGAGCTCTATTTGCACGCAGTTAAATGGTTTCAAGTATTGCTATCTAACACTGATAGTCTAATTTGAACACTGTCAAATAGTTTCAATTATTGCTATTTAATTCCTCATAATTCTATTCAACATGTTTCTTTTATTTCCACATGGTTAAATGGTTCATATGTTATACTAATAATTCTATTTAATATCAGTTATTTATTTTCACACAATTTAATGATTTCAAGTATTGTAAATGATAAGATATTTCTATTTATCCTATAGATAAATATCTAACAGGTACTGGGTGAGAGTGGACCTGGGAGTAATGGTAATGAAGGGGTATTCCACATTCCCCAAAGCTCAAGAATAGGAGGCTCACCATCAAATGCCATTTAGTGTCATATCAAAGACACCTATTGAGGTGGTGGTGTCTTAACCCTCTGCAGAGATGCAGTTGGTGTATTCTACAACCCCAGCCAACAGGGCTATGCTTAAATGGATGACCACTTAGAACAGTTGATACTTTGTGCCAGACTAAGCAAAGCTTTGTAAACAACATCTAGTATAAGATAGAGGTTTAATAAATAGTAGCCACTCAGTTTTTTTTAATATTTTCTGCAATCTTATCAATAATACTAATGATAATAATGATGTTAAAAATGTTT
The DNA here is from genome assembly GCA_963585895.1 of Sepioteuthis lessoniana. NCBI lineage: Eukaryota > Metazoa > Mollusca > Cephalopoda > Myopsida > Loliginidae > Sepioteuthis > Sepioteuthis lessoniana. The sequence continues at coordinate 94,314,885 of OY757908.1, forward strand.
TTAAAAAAGAAAGAATATTTGTGATAGCAGATAAGGTTAAGAATAAAATAAATAATAGTAATAATAATTATATGAAGTAGAAGAAGAATTGATTATCATCCTTTCTCCCCCAATTTTTTATGGCAGGTGGGAGATATTGGAAGTTGAAGAGGAGATGTGGGGAGGTTGAGTTGACAATAAGCAGACTTGAATTCTAAGGAAATAATTTTTGTAGAATTGAACAGGACTGAATTATCTAATCTAGCTTGGTATCAAGAGCTATTTCAGAACTGTCATCTAATTATGGTTTGAAAAGACGAAAAAATGAAGAAGAAATTACATTTTTTCTTTCCTTCCTTTTTTTTTGTGAGCTTGAAAGAAATGAAAGAATCTTTTATTTTTTTATAATTTAGAAAGTTGGGGAGAAAAAAGCTTGAAAAAAAAATGAAAAAAATCTCACTGAATATGGAGACAGTTGACACAAAACAGAGAAAGTCACTGACAAGATCCTAAGCAAAAATAAACAAATGAATAAATAAAAAGTATTTGAGCAATAAAATTCTCGCTACATCATTGTCTATAAGGATGAGTTTAAAGCAGAAAAGGAGAAAGTTGTTCTTTAAAACATGAAGGTTGTTTGATTTGAATTTTTTAGATGAAGCATTCTCATTTCATTTTTTCTACTAGTTTTCTTTCATCTTATTTTTGTTGCTAGTTGATATGTCATCGTAATAGATATAATAATCTCAAGTTTGTCTAAATTCTTAGCTGAAACATTGTCACTATTCATTTTTTACTAGTTTTTCAATCATGTTTTTTTATTAGTTGTTTATATCTAGTTGTAGTAGAGGTATGTATTTGCCCAATCTCTCCCACATGAGCAGGATGTAACACAGGGTCAGGTTTTTATTGGTTGTTCAATTGTTTAGGTTTTATGGCATATCAACTTTTGTAGATTATTTAATGCTAATCCATTTTATACAAAAAATCAGTTCTATTTCAAACAATTCAGTTTAGCATAAGTACACAGTTTAATTGTCAAAAACATTTCTACTTCAAGCTATTCAGTTTAGTCGAACAGTTCTAATTCAAACAATTTAGTTCAGCATAAATACACAATCTAGTTTAATTTAACCCATAGACAGGGCCCTATCAGGTGCTACCACTCCTGGCCTGAGTGGACCTGGGAGCAATGGAAATGAAGGAGAACTCTGCATTCCCCAAAGCTCCAGCATTACTGGAACCTCACCATCTGATTGTTTAGTGTCATATCCAGGACAGTCATTGGGGGATCTTACTCCTCTGCAGAGAAGCAGCTGGTGTATTCTATAGCCCCACCTGACTGGGCAAGAGAACTATTGGTTTGAAATTAAAGTTTTCCTTTAAAACTAGTTACTGTACAAAGATTAAAGAACCCAATCGGCCCTTCTATTAACTCATAGCTGGAGGGAGAATAACTGAATTCATAACTTTTCCAAAGAATATTAGCAATGTGTGAAAGGCAAACAGCCTCGTCCAAGATTTGAACTTGAGTTGTGTCTATTTCCTATGACAATAACCATTACCCTATGAGCATCTCCCCAAAGTACAACTTGATGTAATAGTCCTAAGTTGACCAAATTTCTTTGATGGAAAATTGTTATTATGTTTCATTTTTTACTAGTTTATCTATCATCTTTTTTTGTTGCATATTTTTCACTTCATAGAAATAAATTCCATAGTCTTTAAGTTATCCGAGTTTTTAGATGAAGCCTTATTATTAGAATGTTTCATTTTTTACTAGTTTATCTTTCATCTTTATTTTTGTTGCATATTATCACTTCATAGAAATAAATGCAATAGTCTTTGAGTTTTTAGATGAAGGATTATTATTATCATGTTTCATTTTTTACTAGTTTATCTGTAATCTTTTTTTGTTGCATATTTTCCCTTCATAGAAATAAATGCACTAGTCTTTAAGTTGTCTGAGTTTTTAGATGAAGCATTATGATTATTATTTTACAAATTTAACTTACACTTTTTTTGCATTTTATTACAGCACTTGGATTATTATCTCTAATTCTGGAGCGCTCAGGAGTTTTGAATCACTCACTTCATTGCCATTACAACAGTTTCACTTTAACGCTGAATGGTCATTCCTGCTAGGTTTCCCCTTCAGTGCAAAATAGATTTGTTTGAAAATCATTCAAATTAGATCACAATACTTGATACCACATATAACTGGGTGCAAATTATTTTTATCAAAAAAAGTCACTTGAAGCAAAAATTGTTTATTAATTAGTAATAATTCTTAATCTAAGAAATTTAGATTAGTTAAGACAATTACATCTACTGCTTCTTGGTATAAAAAAGCAAGAGAAAATACGAAAAAGCAAAAACTAAGAATTAGAATCACTGTTTACTAATTAGTTACTTGAAATCATATAACAAATGATTATTATCAAATAGAAATAGTTACTTTAAACCATATGATTGTGTAGAATTAATTAGTATTAGAGAGGAATACTTGAAACCATACAACTTAATGCAATATATCATATAACTGTGTGCATATGAATGACTTATAGATTGATAAAAGAAAAGGGCAATTTGAAAAAAGCAATAGAAAATTGAAAATATAGTTATGATTACAATCAAACATTTGCAAATTAGTTAAATTTTGGCATTGAATAGCCCATAATGAGTTGATATGCCATTAAACAAATAAATGAAACCATCAGTTTATTATATATTGCATGAATGTTAGATAAATAGCATGGATTGAAATAAAGAATAAGTGGCGAATGAAATTTTGATTTATATCGCATATCCTCAGAGGGTAGTTATAACAAGACTGAACCTTACCAATTTAGTAATAAAAACTAACTTGTAACCATAATTCTATTCATCCAATCATTGCACCATCTTATTTTTTGTTTCATTAAATTATTTTCATCCATTTAAAATATTATTAGCTACTGTAATTGTCTCTACTTATAAGCTTCTGTAAGGCAATGGATTATCATGTCACAATAGCATATCCGTCATCAACAAATGTGGCCTAGCTTAAAGAAGCCTTGCATGGCTGAACAACATTATCTCATCCACCTAACAGTTCTGACTTGATACAGTCAGATTTTCATCTGTTTGCACCCATGAAAAAGACATTAGTTTTTCTTTTATCTTATTCTTTCTTGTTTGTTTATACCTAGTAGTGATAGGTTTAATAGTCTTAAGTTGTCCAAATTTATTATAAGAAGTGTTTTTATTATTGTTATTAATTTTTGGCTAGTTTATCTTTCATTTAGCTTTTGTTGCTGTATACAACTCATAGTAATAAACTCTTTAAGTTGTCAGTGCTTTTTCAGATGAAGCATTATAATGATTATTTTTTACAAGGTTTACCAAGAGACATCAAGAGAGCAGTAGTTCTATTATAATAATGGGGTAAGAATACTAATTTGCACTTCTCACTCTGGCCTGGAGTGGTAGCACCTGATAGGGTCCTATCTATAGATCAAACTGTGTACTTAAGCTAAAGTGAATTGTTTGAAATAGAATTGTTTTGACACTTAAACTGTGTACTTATGCTAAACTGAATTGTTTGGCATTTAAACTGTGTACTTATTATAAACTGAATTGTTTGGAATAGAACTGTTTTTGACATTGAAACTATACTTACGCTAAACTGAATTGTTTGAAAAAGAACAATCTTGACATTTAACTGTGTGTAAACAAAAACTATGCTTATACTAAACTGAATTGTTTGAAATAGAACTGTCTGACTAAACTGAATAGCTTAAAATAGAAATGCTTTTGACAATCAAACTTTGTTTTTACGCTAAACTGAATTGTTTGAAATAGAATTGTTTATTTATATAACAATGGATTTAGCATTAAATAACCTACAAAGGTTGATATGCCATAAAACCCAAACATGCTAATAAACCAGCATATGTAAGATAGACGATACAATATGTTCAATGTTGCTGACTCCTTTCCGGTTAAAAGATATTTTGCTTGTCACATTAATCGGACACAAACATAAGGAATTTGAAGTTTTTTTTGGTAGTGCCATTTATTTTGGTGGAAAAGTAGAAACAAGAGAAAGAGGGAAGATCTTAGCTCTTTGTTTGAATCTGGTCTGCAACACCAAACTTTTGTCTCTGTCGGTAGAATTTCTTTTAACTCGGCTATTCTTTGACAACTTAGCTCACCTATTGTCTCTCTTAAATTAGATTTATAATGATTTTCTTTACGTCATAAGATCAGATTCATTTTCTGTTTCACTTGTTTTTCCATTCCCATGCCCCAACTCCAATTCTGACAATTAAATGATTTTCTGTAATAAGCTTCATATTTATTTATTACTTACTCCTAATTCTGTTAAGTAATTTTAATGTCTTAACCTGAAAAGTAATTTTGATAACTTAACATCTTTGAGTCACTTCAAACGAGATGGATTAAACAGGTGCTTGCATATATCACCCATATCTGCTTACTAGCCAAAATTCCAAAAGTATCAAATACCAGTCTCCACTAGCAAGTGGTTCAAATATACAATTCATATAGTACGCTGTACAAAAGCAAAAACTCAACAAACCTGGCCACTATTTATATTGTTTGTAGCATTATTTTTTGTGGGGGGGGTTACTGGAGGCTGTTTTGAAGGAATCCTGGAAGCAGCAACCTACAAAACACCAGCTGTACGGCCACTTCCTTCTCATCTCAGAAATCATCCAAGTAAGATGAGCAAGACATCCTGAGCAGTGCTGAAAGAGTAAAGAAATAACTTATGAAGAAACTAAACCAAATCAAGCAAGAATGCTGCTTGCTGTTTCAAACAAATCCTGAAAGCAACTGTATGGCCTCTTACGTCCCATCTCACAAATCATCTTGAGCAGTGCTGGAGAAGTAGATAAGAATTCACAAGTCACATTCTCCTATGGACTCCTACACATGGATACACCAGTGTGGACCAATAAACAAGGACTTACATTCATCAGCTCTGTGCGAACACAGGATACCATCTTGAAGACTTGCCAATATAAACAGTTGCCAAGTTTGTTGAGAAGGATGGCAAGAGAGAGAGGATCAAAGGAATGATGGTACTCTGGTTAAAACTTAACTCCTTGTGGAAGGGTTGAGTAAATACATGCATAGAAAGAGGGAGTGGGAAAACAAAAATTTGTTGACATTATATATTAACATACAAAAAATATTCAAATAGTCTGCTGCTTAACTTGTGATTAATAGTTGACTTTTGATCTGAAATTTTCATTGCTTATTGTTTGATCAAAATTGTTTGTGCATAAGAGGCACTATTTTTTCAGATATTTCAGCCCAAAAGATAGGAGTGCATATTATACACAAGAACTCTATAGTCACATTTTCTCCCAGTCACTTTTTTGAGGCATTAAGTTTTGATGATTATTATATTTTGATTATTAAAATTATAAAGTTTAAACTTTCATTTAACTCAGTTTTAAATAATGATCAAGAGCCTATCTTAAGTAGAATAATTAACAGAACCGGGCCATTGGCCTAATGAGTAGAGTGTGTAGTATACTCATGTGCAGAATCATAACGACGACACAATAAAGACGAGCAGACACAGTTCTTTAGAAAAATATACCTCTCACTTTATTGAAAGGGTTTGAAAGGGTTACGAAGGGTATTATTGTGGGAGAGGTGAGTTGGAGACTGAACAGAATTGCAACATATTGATCCCCTCACTCTTATGGTCATAACAGCATTTTTTTCCCGTTTTCCTGGGCTGCTCAACCGGGGGCCTGGGGGCCCAGCCTCTCCTGGGACATGGTTCTCATTCTAGCATCTTCTCTCCAACTCTCTTGAACTCTGAACTCCAACTGATCTGAACTTCCTGTCGCCGGGGTTATATAATAATTTGATGCCCACTCAATTCAACCCGTCAACAGCCAAGGCCATCCCCTGATCTCCTGATATCTTTGACCGGATGCACCTGTTGTTTACACAGGTGCATTTCTTCTTTTGACTGCTTGGCCGGGTCGGAGGTCAATATGTAACAAGTGTTTGCCAATGGTCCAGGAAACTGGGGTTCAATCCTAGGTTAAGTCATATCAAAGACTAAAAAAATGGTACTTGATGCCGCCTTGCTTAGCACTCAGTATTATAAGGTAAGGATCAAGGGTAAAGTGTAGCAATCCTGGGAATGGAGTAGCACCCTCCCCTACACCTCAGTGTAGTAGCTCTTGAAAAGAGAGCCTTCAGGTCACCCTCGACTTAGGTCACCAACTTTACTAAGACTGATTCATCTTAATTATTTATATTTCTTTGTTTCTTTATATTTTATTCCAAACTTATTGTAATTATTTGTGTATAAGATGCACTATTTTTCCAGATCTTTGAGCCCAAAAGTTAAGAATGCATATTATACAATTTATTCCTTTGACCTTTGATGATAATTCATCTTTTTCAGGTTTTTTGTCTATTTTTTATTCTGATTTAAATAGTCTGACTGATATCAGTGTCCAAATTCCAAAGAATTTCATTTTTATATTATCTAAAAAGAGAATTCTTCCATGCTGTCATCGTGTCAGTACTATTGTATAGTTGAACCACTCAGACTCTAACGAAACACTTGGAGAAAAAGCTAGATAGGAAGCATACAAGGATGTTGTGGATGGTTTGGGATAAATCCTGGAAGCAACACCCCACAAAACAGCAGGTATACAGCCACTTAATTCCTATTTCACAAATAATCCAAATAAGGTAAGCAAGACATGCTAGGGACTGTTGGGGAAGTTAGGACAGACTCAAGCAACACTCTACAATGGACTCCTACACATGGACACATCAATATTGGCTGAGCAGCAAAGACTTACATTCATTAGCTCTGTGTGGACACTAGGTGCAGTTTACAGGATTTGCAAGAAGTGATGACCAATAGAGATGTATGGTAAGAAGGATCCAAGTGAGTCTGTTTTGTTGGCATGCCTTGATGATGATGGTACATGGTTTATTAGTTTAGAGATTTTGTTGAATGGACAGTTGAGATAGTTAAGCGAAACTTTTTGTTTGGTCAACTATAGTTTTCCATCCATGACCTGATATAATTTATGTTCTGATCCTATTCCAGTAGTCATCCTCCTTGAAGCATGTACAGTGTTTTCAATTCACTAAGCAGGTGAATCATTGATAAAGTGTTTGCATGACAAATGCTTCTTTCTTTAAAAGCAAAGAGGATTCAGCTGAAATGATTGGTTTGGTTTGGTTTTATGGCATATCAACTATTGTTGGTTATTTAATGCCAAATTCTGTTTTTACGCACACATTAAATACATGATTTGTAAACACATTTTGTAGATACACACACGTAAATGATCAAACAGTTCTATTTCTAACAATTCAATTTTACATAAGTCAACAAAGTTGAATGGTTCCAAGTATTGCTATATACCACTAACAATTCAATTTAGGCACACAGTTAAAGAGTCTCAAGTATTGTTAATCAACACTAATAATACTAATTCGTTAGCATACAGTTAAATTGTTCCAACTATTACTATGTATCACTGACTATTCAATTAAACAACTGTGATTTGTTTATACACAGTTAAATGATCAAACAATTCTATTTCTGACAATTCAATTTAGCCTCAGTCATTTGTTTGCACTCAGTTTAAATATCAAACAGTTCGATTTGACTCATAGATAGGACCCAATCAGTATCAGGTGCTACCACTCTAGGCCAGTGTGGACCTGGGAGCAATGGCAACGGAGTATTCCGCATTCCACAAAGCTCCTGCATTATTAGAGCTTCATCATCAGATTGTCATATCTAGAACACTTATTAGATGGGTTTTACTCCTCTACAGAGATGCATTCTGTGTATTCTATTGGCCCAGCCAACTGGGCTAAACTGAAATGAGATCAACTTTGAAAGCATACAGCAATTCAATAAGCTAGTGAATCATTGTTAAAGTGTTGCATAACTGATGGTTCTTTCTTTAAAGGCAAAAAGGATTCAACTGAAATAAGATCAACTCTGAAAGCATACAGCAATTCAATAAGCTAGTGAATCATTGTTAATGTGTTGCATAACTGATGGTTCTTTCTTTAAAGGCAAAGAGAATTCAACTTTAATGGGATAAACTTTAAAAGCATACAGTAAATATATTTTCAAATGTGTGAAAGATATGAATTTTTTTATGATTGTATATGCTAAAACACAAAGAAAATCTTATGATTGTAGAACTGGTTGCTTCGTATTCATATATTGTGAACTGGAAAAATTTGTGAAAGTTCTGCATCTGGGACTTGTTGAACTTCTTTTAATTTTGAGAACTTTATGTTAATGTCCCAAAACATTTCATATTTGACGACTTGAAAACCGATGATCTCCCCTTAGTCTTGGGGGGCAGCAGCAAGTAGTAGGAGGATGTGTCATCAAAGTAAAATAAACGTCACATATACATCATATCCTGAATGAATTTTACTTATTTCTATTAACACTTAAGTTTTCAGTAAATAAAGAATTTGAGGATAATTTTGAGAATGAAAACTGGAATGTATTATTCCTTTTTGGCATATTTTTCTTTCATCTTATTCTCTCATTCCACTCATTTTAATTGTTGACTGACTAATTTTAATGACCTATCAACCTGTTTAGGTTTATTTTATGTCTAAAAGTAAAGGAATCACATTCATTAGCATTTTTGTGTCATTGTTTCTTAGTAGGTGTTTTTTGCTTACAGTCCAACTGAATATGAATATTGACCCTTAGATGGGACCCTAAACAGGTACTACCACTTTGGGTTAGAGTGGACCAGGGAGTAATAGCAATGAAGAGGTACACTACACTCCTCTGATCACCAGAACTGAAGCCTTACCACAAGATGCAGTTTACTGTCATATCCAGGACACCCTTCTTTCGAGGGTGATCTTACACCTCTACATAGGATACAGTCTGTGTATTCTAAGCTCCACCAACAGAATGATCCACTGATTTCAATTTTGGTGACAATTAAGTACGCAGCCTTAGTCAGAAGTAGCCTCTGACTGAATTTGAACTTTTATCCAGTAATTATTGAAGTCCATTTTACAGAGGCTAATTCATCTTGCCCAGTTAGCTGGGGCTATAAAATACACAGACTGCTTCTCTGCAGAGGGGTAAGACCCCCGCCAATGAGTGTCCTGGATATGATACTAAACGATCTGATAGTGAGGTTCCAGTAATACCAGAGCTTTGGGGAATGCGGAGCACCCCTTCATTGCCATTGCTCCCTGGTCCACTCTGGCCGGCATGGTAGCACCTGATAGCGCCCTATCTATGGGTAAAAGGGAACTAATGGCATACTTATGCTAAACTGAATTGTTTTACAAAACTGAATTGCTTGAAATAGAAATGTTTTTGACAATTAAACCATCTTTAAACTGCATGCTTATGCTAAACTGAATTATTTGAAATAGGACTGTTTTTTGACATTGAAACTGTACTTACACTAAACTGAATTGTTTAATTATAGAACTGTTTTGACATTTAACTGAATGTAAACAAAATCTGTACTAATACTAAACTTAATTAGAACTGTTTGACTAAACTGAATAGCTTGAAATAGAAATGTTTTTCACAATTAAACTGTAGTTACATTTAAACTGCGTACTTATCCTAAACTGAATTGTTTGAAATAGAACTATATGTATAAAAATGGATTTGACATTAAATAACCTACAAAGGTTGATATGCCATAAAACCCAACCAACTAACCTACTAATTTATCAATTGAAAGAAATTAATAGCCACACACACACACACACTTATACACTTGAATTTCCATAATTGTGTGATAACCATAGAGTGTAAACAGATATACATATACATGAGAGTGAGTACTTACACATTTACACTCACTTATAGATATGGGGGAGACTATATGGTGTAATGGCTAAAATGTGGTGCAGCAGCTTTGAAGTAAGCAGGTTCCAACTCCAGTCACGCTATTATGTTTGCCATCAGAAAAATACATCAGGGAAAGGTATGAAATCCCTTATCTCATCCAATGATGGGGGGAAATAGTATCACTGATGTTCTTCTAGAAGGATGGCTTTGGTATTAAATAATCAACAAAAGTTGATATGCCATTAAAAAAAGAAACCAAACCAAACTTAGAGATACATAGGTACATTTGTAGCATTACAAGTGAAGAGAGATAATTTTATCTTAAAGCCCTCTAAGCTCCTTTGACTTCAAACTCTTCCTGATTGCCTTTCTCTCTATGTCCGACTCAATCTCATCCTTTCTCTCTCTTTTCTCTCACTCTCTCTCTCTCTCTATATATATATATATATATATATATATATATCCCTTGTCCCATATTATCATAGATATATTTACATTTTCAGCTTTCTAATATAAACAAATCTTACACTGAGCAAATTTCCTGACAACTCATGCACTGACAAACCTAATGTCCTCTACATTACACATACTAATGAAAAGCATCTATTTTGCATGAAAGATATCTATTTTTCAACATAATCTCTTTCTTGTTTGAATTTTGTTATATGGGACTTACTGTAATTCATTGTGTATCGGATGAGCTATTTTCTTTATCTATGTTATTCTTTGTCCACAACATTTTGGCCATGTATCCTCTGGGCTTTCTACAAGGTACAGAAGCAAAACAGATAAAAACGTTTTAAAAAAGAACAACACAGATACAGAACTTAAACTAACAGTTCTGCATTAGTCATATAAATCAAATGGATATCCCTTTTGTTAGAATAAAACTAAGGAATATCACATATGCTGGACTGGACATTGGCATGATGGTTAGAGTATCTACCAATGGCCCAGGAGACCTGGGTTCAATCCTAGGTCGAGTCATACCAAAGACTCAAAAAATGGTACTTAAAGCTGCCTTGCCAACACTCAGCATTATAAGGTACAGATCAAGGGTAAAGTGGAGCAATCCAGGGAAAGGAGTAGCACCCTTCTCTACACTTTGGTGTAGTAGCAATTGAATAGGGAGCCTTCGGGTCACATTGACTACGGTCGCCAACTTTACTTTTTATTTTTAGATGTTAGAGATTTAATCAAATCTCTAAAATTGTCAATATAAATAATATATCTCTCCGCTCTTTCAAACCACTGTGTAGAAAGAATTTATAAAAATAGGCAGTGAACTATTTTGCATACTTTTGTATATGCATCATATAATACCAGTTCCACAGTCTGAGTTTGTTACTTGTTCCCCTAATGAAAGTTGATTTTAAGTGATGGGCCTCTAATTTAATAACAATGCCACGTTGTAAGGTTTATTGCCTTTATTGCATGGTACAGTTTCTTTCTTCGTATAATTTTTTGTTGTTGTTTTGTGTGCCAAGAAAACAACAACAGTCACATTATGATAATAATTTTATTTCCATCCTGTTAAAAGCATTTATATAAATCATTGCTTAAAAAAAAATTAACAGGACTTCTTCAGATCCAACAAGAAATGGAATTAGAATAAATTTTTCACATTTACAACTAGACTGAGGAAAAAAACCTATTTCTCCTATGTATTAAAGCTAGCCTAAACCTTCAAGTAACAACAAGTATAAAAATTATATCATGTAAAACTTCATCCAGTCTCATCCTACTTTAAATTCAACAGAAATAACAGTTACAATAATACATGTCAAAAGCATTTATAACAAAATTATTCAGACAATCTAATTTTAGGTTTTTTATTATTAAAATGAACTAAAAAACAAACAAAGTATCAAAAACTATGACATGTAAAACTACATCTGGTCTCATCCTACTCCAAATTTAACAGAGACAAAAATAACAGTTACAATAATACATATTAAAAATTCGAAAATTTATAACAAAATTCAATCTAATTCTAGTATATCATTTTTTATCATTAAAACTAATGTTAATTATGGTAAAAACCCCAAATTACAATAATAGAGTAAAGATCAGGATATAAATTACAAATTCCGATTCATTTAACAATTTAATAAATTATAGTTAATCATTTTCTGTTTATTATTCACTTAATTTTTTCAAAATAGTTTAAATTTATTTTTATGCCTACATCTTGGTATTAAATCATATCTCTTATTTAATAAGTTACCAGGATCAGGGTCCAGACACAAATTACATCTACCATCAAAGCAGCTTGGAGTAGTTGATCTTTTCAATATTCTCCATTGAATTTCTGGGGTTAAACCCTTATTTTTCAACTTCCAAAAATGTTTGGATAAAGCTGTTTGATTACTCAAGCGTTCATGAGAGAACAAATGAATATGGTTATTATATCCTAATTTCAATCTAACCGATGAAATTCCAATATAAGTTCTTTTATCTATTATATTTTGCTTTAGGGTAAAAAATAAAAAGTTATTTAGTCTGTGGATTTTATTTACATTGAGCTCTTCACCAGGATTATTTAATTTAATATTCTATTTTTGAATATTTTATTTGTCTTGATTGGAATTATTCCCTATTCCAGATTTACTGGATTTAATAATATCTTATATATATATATATTCTTGCAGGAAATATTATGAAAATATCTAAATAAAAATTTTGAATTATTCATCTGAGGAAGGTTTTTAAAAAAAACTGAAAGAAATTTATAATGATACCAAGAAAGTGAATTTTTTCTTTTTGTCTTTATATAAAAGGATTTTTTAGCTCTTCATGTTGAGTGTTGAAGTATCATTAATCCCTAATTAATTATACATCAGTAGCTGTTGGTATTGAGCACCCAAATTGGATACTCCTACCCCTTGGATTTCCTCTTTGGATCATAAAAGAATATGTATATATATATATATATATATATATATATATAGACAGATTTTAAAATGAATAAGTCCATGAAGAGATTTGTATATTTTAAGAATTATTTATTTTATTTTATACATGTATATTTCTAGCTTGTTGCTTTTGTCAGAGTGAGTGAGTTCAAGTCTCATTGAGTACCCCATTCACATGGCCTTGTTCCACGTGTTCTCTGATGAAAGCAACAAGCTGGAAGCATATACATATGTAAGAACAAAATAAATAAATTATTCTTTGAAAAATACAAATCTCTTTGAGGGCCTATTCATTTTAAAATATCGTTTTTCCCTTTTTGCCTAAAATACATCCAACCAAGTTAGCTGGGGCTGTAGAATATACTGACTGCGTCTCTGCAGAAAGATAAGAATTTTCCAGCAAGTGTCCTGGATATGATATTAAACCATCTGATGGCAAGGCTCCAGGCTTGCAGATTTGGGGAATGTGGAGTACTCCTTCATTTTCGTTGCTCCCATGCCCACTTTGGCCCAGAGTGGTAGCCCCTGCTAGGGTCCTGTCTATGGGTCAAATAGAACTGACATTTACACAGTTTGCAATCAAATAACTTGCATTAAATTGAATTGTTAGGAATAGAACTCTTTGACCATATCACTGTGTATAAACCAATGATTGTCTAATTGAATTGAAATTGATACAGAGTTATACTTAGAACCATTTAACAGTGAGCAAGCAAATGAGTAATATTGAATAGAATTTAGTGTTAAATAACGATACTTGAAACTCATTGTGTGCCTAAATTAAGATATTAATATAACATAGCAATACTTGGAACCATTTGACTGAGTACAAATGAATGAATAGTGTTGAATAGAATAATTAATGTTAAATAGTAATACTTGTAACCACTTCACTCAGTGCAAAGAAATGATTAATATTGAATACAATTATTAGTGTTAGATAGCAATAATTGGAACCATTTAATTATATAGAAACACTAGCAATAGAAGTGTGCAAAAATATTAGTTCTAATTTATTTAAAAAGGAAATTACCAACAAATGATCCAATTACTAATCATATATGTATATCCATTTAAACACATACAAATAAATGACTGATGTTAAGCGGTTACAATTACATCACAATGCTACATCATCATCATCATCATGTTGCACTGCTAGCACAGATTTCCCTGATCCTCTCACACCATCTGTTTCTATCATCCATCGCTCCCAGCAGGTCCTCTTGTATCAGCACTGAGCTATTGTAGATGGGTTTTAGCTGGTTGTCCAACCTTTGCTCATCTGTATGAAAGGGTCTAAAGGAGTACATTGCTTATGGGTTCATCCTTACTTCTCCAGTGGTGTCCCACATGTCTGGTTCATCTAATTTGGATAGTTTTCATGATGAGTGGTAGGTGGCCGTACAACTGCTGTTTTGTGTGGTTTTGCTTTCAGGACTTGTTCAATACAGCTCACAGCATTCTTGTGTAATTGCTGTCAAGCTTTTTCTCCATACATTTAGTTAGCATCCATGTGCTACATCTATATAACAGTATTGATATGACCTCTGCTTGGAAAAAAACTGCATTTTATTTCATTGGTCAGGTCTGACTTCTCTATGACCGATAGCCTATTGATAGCCATCCATGCCTTTGCTAGTTGTGTGTTGATGTCATTCCTGGTTGATGAGATGCTGCTTCCGAGGTTGGTGAACTGGTCCACCAGTTTCAGAGAACCACCATTTAGAGTGGAGATATCACCTCTTTGATTAAAGCATGTGTATTCTATTTTTTCTGCATTGACATGGAGGCCTTTGCTATCTGCTGCTCATTTCAGACTATGCAGCAGGGATTCAGCTTGGGGAGGTGAATTTGCCAGAAGCGCTATGTCATCAGCATAGTCCGCGTCTGTAATTGTTTATGCAGAGTATCTTCTGCTTCATTCCTTTGATAGCTTGAAACCATTTTCTTTCATTAAATCAATAGACTTTCTAAGCACATAGTCTTGGCAGATAATAAACAGGTATGGGGTTATTGTATCTCCTTGCAACACACCTGCTACAATGTTGAAGTCGTCTGTATCTCCATTCGGTGAGCAGACTTTTACTTTTGTGTTTTTATATAGCATCATTATGTCTGCGACAGTTTCTATAGGCAAGAAGTATTTGCTCCATCTCCCCTCTGTGTATGGAGTCAAATCAAGGTTTTTTGTGTGAACACCTTCTATAATTTGACAGATAGTCAAAATTTGTAATGTTGTGGATCGATTTCTCTGAAAGCCATTTTGGTTCTTCGTAAGTATTTTCTCAATTTTAAGTTAATCATTAAACTGTATGCAAAAAATGAGCTTAGGCTCGTTTAAAAATGTTATCAAGAAAATGTTTTTACAAATCATACATATTTAATATATATGTATTTGGCATTAAATAACCTGCCATGGTTGATATGTCATAAACCCAATCAAACCAAACAAAAAATACATCATATATGTATTTGTGTATAAGAAATATGATGTGAAAAATAAGATTTGATGGAATATTTATTTATTTATTTATATAATCACACACACATACTCACTTATATAATCATATCTATCTATCTATCTATCTATCTAATTCACATAATCATGATATATTCATCATATTTCTTCAATTCTGTTGGACATTTTATTAATTTTATTTCTGTGATAATGATAAAATGCTCTAACTTAGAGAATACACACACACACACACACATATATATATATATATATATATATATATATATTACCAAAAAATGATCATTATATATGTGCACATATGTTTATGTAACAATAAACTAGCAAGAACAACATAACTTACCAAGATGTTTTTATCTGAGGAATACACTTACAATGCTCTTAAAGACTAAAGCAACTTTCACTCCAATTTTATACCTGAATCATAATTTTAAAAGGTATCAGTTTTTAACTGTCACACTAAAATCATCATGGTTTTATATATTCATAAATACACACACATGCAGATGTGTATGTGTGTGTGTTTAACTGTCAACCAGCAAAAACTGCAGATTATAATGAGATTTTGAACATTATTGTGAGTAATAATGATAACTTCTCAAAACTTGAGACTGACCCACTGGCTTAATGGTAAAGTGTTTGCCGATGGTCTGGGAGGCGAGGGTTCAGTCTCAGGTTGAGTCATACCAAAGACTCAAAAAGTGGTACTTGATACCTCCTTGCTTACTATTTAGCATCATAAGGTATGTTTCAAGTGTAAAGTAGAGCAATCCAGCGAAAGGAGTTGCACCCTCCCCTACTCCTCAGTGTAGTAGCTATTGAAAAGGGAGCTTTTGGGTAGCCCTTGACTATGGTACCAACTTAGAAAATGAAGCAATTTGCAGTCTAATGATACATTTATAGGATCAGTGTTGCACTGAACATTATTTTTCAATCATCACAATCCTCCAAATAATAAAAACAACTCTCAAGTGCTAATAAGAATCATTGATTTCTTCCTAAATCATCATCATCATCTTCATCATCAAGCCATGCCAACTATACAGATTCCTTTGACTTTTTGTTGCCATCCATTCCAATCAGCCAGAGAAGTCCATGGGAGGATGCCTCTTTGAAGTTCCTATCTACCAGAGAAGTCCATGGGAGCATGCCTCTTTGAAGTTCCTATCAGCCAGAGAAGTCCATAGGAGCATGCCTCATCTATGCTTCTCCAGCTTGTTTGACTAACTTGGATGGTTTGCATGATGGGAGGTAAGTGGTAAAAGGATGCTGCATGCTGTTTTGCACAGATCTTACAAGCAGTACCCTATAAAACAGCAGCTGCACAGCCACTTACCTCCTGTCTTGAAAACCCTCCAAGTAAGTCAAGCAATGCATGCTGGGCACAGCTGGCAAAGCAGGGACAAACTTATAAGGGGAATTCCTCTATGGACTCTTTCACATGGACATACCAGTGTTGACTGACCAGTACAAACTTACATTCGTTAGCCCTATGTAGACATTGGGCGTTGTCTAGACAACTATCCAAGACCAATGGCCAATAGGGATGAATGACAAGAGAGATCCAAGTGAGTCTGTTCTGTCGGCATGCCTTTTGATTGGTTGGTTGTTTGGGTTTTATGGCATATCCACCTTTGTTGGTTATTTAATGCCAAATCCATTTTTATACAAATGATCAGTTCTATTTCAAACAATTCAGTTTAGCATACAAAAACAGTTTCATTTCAAACAATTCAGTTTAGCATAAGAACACAGTTTAAATGTAAGTACACAGTTTAATTGTCAAAAACATTTCTATTTCAAGCTATTCAGTTTAGTCAAACAGTTCTAATTTAAACAATTCAGTTTAGCATAAGTACACAGTTTAGTTCTATTTGACCCACAGATAGGACCCTATCAGGCGCTACCACTCTAGACCAAAGTGGACCTGGAAGCAACGGCAAAAAGGGTTGCTCCACATTCCCCAAAGCGCCAGCATTACTGGAATTTCTCCATCAGATTATTTAGTGTCATATCTAGGACACTCGGTGGTGGTGGTGGGGTCTTACCTCTCTACAGAGTTGCAGTCGGAGTATTCTACAGCCCCAGAAGACCAGGCAATGGCATGCCTTTATGATGATGAGGATGATGATATATATACATGAATATATATATATATTCATATATATATATATATATGAATATAATGCTCAGATATATATCAAGAGTCACTAATCTTTTCTATTTTAATCACCAAAATGTTGCAGTAGGCACCATTTACTTTTCAAGTTATATCTATATTTCGGCCAAATGATGAAAATCATAGACAATCATTAGAATTAGTTAAATATGTGAAAAATAGTTTACTTTTTAAAATTGTACTTGAATCTAATAATCATATTTTGTTAATTTAAATTTAGAGCACTTGGTATTACTATTTTTAATAAGGCAATAATTAACTATTATTATTTTTTAACAATTATGAACTTTAACCGTATTCCTTTATCTGAAAAACAAAATTTCTACTAATTAACACAAAATTAATAAATATATTATCTTTCATCCCTCGCCACTTCCCCCAAAAAACTCTACAAACTATCCAAATGTAAAATTTATTGTGAATTAACCAGAATATGGAGTTCAATTTTTGGGGGTTTGGTTTGGTTTCTTTGTTTAATGGCATATAAAACTTCATGAGGTAATGCCAAATCCATCCTTGTAGAAGACTAACAATCACACTATTTAACCTATTGATGAGGGAATAATGGGGTTCATACATTTTCCAAGGGTATAAGTTTAAAATTCTTGGTGGCCACAGTCCAGCACTTTAGTCATTACACCAACCCAGTCAGATAAGGCAGTAGAATACACTAACTGCATCTCTGCAGAGAGGTAAGACTCCCCCCAAAAACGAGCATCCTGGATATGACCTGAAATAATCAGGTGCTGAGGCTCTAGTAATGCTGGAGCTTTGGGAAACGCTGAGTACCCCTTCATTGCCTTCACTCCCAGGTCCACTCTAACCCAGAGTGGTAGCACCTGAAAAGGTCCTATCTATGGGTCAAATAAAACTGTTTGACATTTAAACCAAGTGCAAACAAATTACTTATGTTAAATTGAATTGCTTGAAATAGAACTGTTTTATCATTTAAATGTGTGTATCAGCAAAATCTGTTTACAAATCATATATTTAGCATGTACATGTAAAAACAGGTTTTGGCTTTAAATAACCAGCAATGGTTGATATGTACTAAAACCTATCCAAATCAAACCAAACTATTTTGCCATTATACTAAATAGACTCCATTAAATACAGAGTTGTAACAACAGATTTAAAATTGATTCTCTTAAAAATGATTAATGATATTTATTTGAGGGTATTAGAGCAACCAGACAAGGAGAAGGAAAACTCTAACTTCACCTTCAAAAGATAGATAAAGATTTTATAGCGTTAAAGGGGAATTGGTTAATTTCCCTAACACTATATATTTTAGGCAACACAAATGAATAACGAAACTTCTTTTAACAACACAACAAAGTAAGGTTTATTAGTAGCAGGCGTGAAGGAGTGAGAGTGAGAAAGTGTCTCTTTGCGTCGCTGGTCTGTATGCTGGTCCTTGGTTCGTAGGAAGCGTGTTTAAAGCTAGCAGTGAGCGAAGTGTTCCAAGTGGAATCAGTGCAGTCATGTGGGAGAGATATGTTCCTTCTGCTAGCTCCAGACTCTCTCTGACGTTGTCCGTTCTACAGAAAAGGGACCAGAAAAATAGTTCCTGAGAGGGAGAAGGAATCAATGCGCTCTGCCAGTTGATTGGTCAGTGAGTGACCGATTCTCTTAACAGGGGCATTGATTTGCGAAAGGAAATAGATCTGTGGCTGCTACAATTTCTATGGTTCGCACATTACAGATTTTACTAGCATTATATAACAGACCCAATAGATCAACAAAGAGAAAGAAAGAAAGAGAGACAGAGTGAGCATTTTAAGAATGAGGCAAGTGTTGCAGTTATATATATTAAAAAAACCTATCGATCAATTGATAAATAAACAGACTGAATGCTTACATAAAAATTTTGTGCACGGGAATTATTATTAATGTAGGCAACGAAATTTTACTAAGCAGCAAATTTCTTGCCAGACGTGATGAGCATGTTTTATATGAAATAAATTTTCTTTCCTCCTGAAATGACATCAGTTTAAAAAAAGAAAGCAAAAAAGTAAAAGGTGAAAAATTTTAAAACTTGAAAAAAAAAAACGTCATGGAAAGGAAAGAAAAATGGAAATAAAAAACAAAAGTCTTTTTAACAAATTACAAGATAGTGAGTAGAAGAGATTTTAGAAGCATACAAATAGACAAACTTTTGTAAGAATAAGGTATTAATGTTATTTTTTAAGGTCATGACGCCTTTTAAGGTTTCTACACAAGCCTGGCTTTTAAACAAACTTTAGAGAATTGGTTCCAACAGGTATAAAAAAAGTTTGGTAAAGTCTGGCTCAAGGTCTCTAGGGTGAGAATCACAAAATAATAAAACTAACAGAGCAGAAGTAATGATCTACTTGACAGTAAATGGACAATAAATATTGAATAATTTATTTCTAAACTTTGAAAAGAGAAAACTCATAAAGAAATGAAAGAGTCGGAATCAAGTGAGTAGAGGTATTTGAAGAAGTAATTTTTCTAAGCTTTTTGCTAAGATGTGGCACAAGGCCATTTAATGGGGCTCCCAATTAGATTCAAACTTACTTGTGAAGGTTTGCTAGACTAGCTTGCTAATCATTACACCACCCGAAGTGCCCAAGAGGTATTTGAAGAAGAAGAAAAAGAAGAAGAAAATATAATCAGTGACTATGAAAGAAGAAAAAAGAGATGTAAAGAAAGAAGGAAAAAGTGCAACCACTGAAGAAGATAAAGAAGAGAAAATGAAGTAAATGAATGATAAGAGAAAAAGAAGAATCAAGAAGTTTCTGATTAGTAATAATGAGTCATAGAAGAAGTAGAATGAAAAATGAAGTAAATGAAATATAATAATAATAATGAGAAGAAGAAGAAGAAGAAGAAGAAGAAGAAGAAGAAGAATCTAATCAATGTCTAATAGAAATGAGGAAAAGGTTTAATTAAAGAATAAGATATAACAAAGGTCACTTTTTTTTAAGGAAAAGGAAGTAAGAAAATAAGGCTGAAGTGCAAACATTGAGGAATCAAAGTTTGGTTTCTTTGTTTAATGGCATCAACCTTCATGGGTTTTTTAATGTCAAATTCATCCTTGTTGAAGAACATCAGTGATACTATTTAACCCATTGCTGGGTGGGTGGAGGATAAGGGGGTTCATATCTTTCCTAAGGGTATTAGTCCAAAAGTGAATGTAATAGCATGACTGGAGTTCCAACTCAGTCATTTTTAGGCCACAGTCCATCACTTTAGCCATTATGCCATGAAAATTCACACTCTCAAGATAATAAAAAGAGAGGAAATATGAGCTGTATCCAGAGGTGAAAAAACAATATGCTTAGAAAAAAATGAAGATAAAGAAGGAGAAAGGAAAAAGCAGGGTAAAAAATGGAGGTGTCTATAAAAAGCTAATCTCACATATCATTAAAACTTAAGTGAGGTCAGTCCTCACTTGTAAATAGGTTCCTTACACTTGTGGCCTTTTGCCACACTAAGCCAAAGTTTAAATATGGAGTGTCTTACTTTGAAGCAATGGGTGCCTTACATTGGTAGCCCAGACCTAGACTAATCTAAACTCGATAAATGTACAATGCCTCACATTTGTAACTATGTGCCACACAAAGCTAAACTAAATAAATGTAGATTTTCTCACTATGAAGCAATGGTTAGTAAGCTTGTCTCAGATTTACAACTGTTGTGAGTTTGAATTGCACTAGACATCCCACACTTGGGGCTCTGAGCAAAAAATTCTTTGAAACTTTTTTTCAGTAGATCATTACTACTGTGTTGCAATTTTTAACTTTATCCAGAGCTCCCCAGTTTAGTCCTTGTATCAAACTTAGCTAATGAATATCAAGAATAAGAGAGAAGGAAGTCTGCACTGTTTTGGTTTGGTTTGGTTTGGTTTTATGGCACATAAGCCATTGTAGGTAATCTAATGCCGAATCATTTTTATACATATAAATCGTTCTGTCTTATCATTAAGAGTTTTCGGACTATTGTCTTCATCTTTATTTTTATTTCCAAAAAATAATTAAAATAAAGATGAAGACAATAGTCCGAAAACTCTTAATGATAAAAATCAACAAGCTTCGTCTCAGAAATTTAGACAACTAAGTTCTATTTTAAACAATTCAGTTTAGTATAAGTACACAGTTTAAATGTCAAAACAGTTCTATTTCAGACAATTCAGTTTAGCATAAGTACACAGTTTATTTCTGTTTGACTCATAGATCAGGTCCTACCACTCTGGGCCAGAGTGAACCTGGGAACGATGACAATAAAGGGGTACTTTGCACTCCCCAAAGCTTCAGCATTACAAAAGCCTCACCATCAGATTGATTAGTGTCATATCAGGACACTCGTTGGGAGAGTCTTATCCTTCTGCAGAGATGCAGTCGGTGTATTCTGCACCCCCAGCCGACTAGACCAAGAAGAAGAAGAAGGAAAAAAAGGGAGAAAGAGGAACTTAGAAGAAATGAAAGAAAGGAGAAATAGAAATATACTCCAAGCAGAAGGAGGAGTGGCAAGGGGAAAAAAGGAGTGAAGAGGAAAGAAGAATCAATTAATTAAAATATGGAAGAAAAGAGATAGCCGGTTGATTTTTATATGGAGAATGGGTGAATGGTCCACTGGAAGGGTGGGCGCTTATCCCATCAAAATGTCTGCAGTTCGGCAGCCAAGTAGTCAGTCGCTGGCTGGAATCGACAGACATTGGACAGTGCGTGAGCACATACATTCACACACACACACACACACACACATGCTTTCGTTATTTGTCATTTTCTTAGACATGCGGATATATAACTACATACGTACTTATTTGTTGATGGTACACATTAACTCAAGCTACTTAAATACAATCGATTACTTGTAAAATGTGCAATACT
>OY757908.1:94342154-94352154 GCA_963585895.1 Sepioteuthis lessoniana
CGTTTTATCTTTTCATCTCACGACTAATAATTTGAATTTTCACTGTACACATGTTTATTTAATGTTATAAACCGACTGTGCTTAAAACAGTCATAAGCAAACTGCGGCCCTCGAGCCACATGCGGCCCGCAATGCTTACTGAATTGTCTTCCAAAGACTTCATGGTGTTTTTGTTTTTTTATTGCAAAGATCTTTACAACGGAGAGAATAAAAACACAGCCTCTACCTACTTTAAAGCAGATACTTACGCGTATGGCCTTCTTTACTGAAAATGCTTGTAGTACTTCATCGTAAAAATTACCTTGAATTTATTGAGTAGTGTAGCCTGCCAGATGAAGAACCATGTCTTGTATAGCCCGCTTCTGGTAAAAAAAAAAAAAAGGTTGCTCTAGTCTGATTTAAAGTGATGAAAAAAAATCTCAATAGAACTTTTTACGCAGAAAACATTTTAGGGTGCAAAAAGAACACTTAAACTATAAAAAATGTTTCAAAAATATCTAAAGACTTTTTCTCGTCTGATTTCTTTATAAAACCACTTATCAACAAAAATCTATTGTTTACGTGGGTTTATTTTATTGTAGACACTGGTTAGATTCACTTTTGGTATGGTTATATTTTTTTAAAAAGTAAACCGAATTTCAGTTTTTATTGAAAATATCAGAAAATAAAAACTTTCCTTTAATCTTCTTTCATACATAGGGTAGGAGATTATCAATGATCTTGTGTAAAATCACTATTTTTTTAGGTTTTGATAACTGTCTTTAATACACCTGTGTATACATCAATGTGTATATGTTTTAAAATATACATTAAAAAATGCCGACAGTTGGCAAGTCGCGCCGTATTGAGAGTAAGATATACCCGGGTTGCCTTTAGAGATAAGAGGTACGGACTGCAGAGATCATCTTCATTTTGGAAACGCATTTGGATATTTTATCTATCTGGTGTTTAAAACATTTGCTTCAAGTTGGTATAGAAAAGAGTATTTTTACTTTCGTGTCTTCTTAATTTGCCTCTCTTAAGTGTGTTTCGTTGTTTGGAATAGTTTTAAAAATACGCCTTTTTTAAACACTCGCACGTTTTTTTATTAGTACGCTATTGGAACGTGTTTAATAATAATAATAATAATAATAATAATAATAATAATAACAACAGCATCACTAATTTCCAAAAGAAGGGCTAGGGTCTAAAGAAAACTGAAAAGGTGCATGAGATTTTGAAGAGACCGCCTGTCGCTCTGTTCTGAGAGACAACCACCAAAACTCTGATGTAAGCATTCGCAGATAATAATGAAAATAATAATAATACCAATAACAATAATTGGGGAGAGATGTACTCTTATGGATCCCCACACATGGCCGCGCAAAAGCAGGACGACCAGCTCGAACGTACATTCAGCAGCTATGTGAGGATACAGGCTGTTGTCCTGAAGACCTACCTAGGGCGATGAACGATAGGGAGGAGTGGCGAGAGAGGGTCAGGGATATCCGTGCTACCAGCGCGATATGATGATGATGACTGTCATTCGGTTCCATGGGATGACAACCAGATAACCGTGATCTGAAAATGCGGTGGGGGAAAGGGGAGGGAAAACAAAAATAACAAAACCAAAAAAAAAAAAAAACAACAAAATAAACAAACAAAAAACAATAACAAAAAAACCTATATTCATTACCTCGAAGAGAATGAAAAGGAAATGAAAGAAGATTTCTTTGAGAGGTCGTAGGAACACGAGGATGAGATTCGTACCCTTAATCAATGGGAACGATTCCTGGGACTATTACAAGACCATTGAAAGCATTATATCTACCAAAGGAGAGTTTAAAACAATTCAAACTAAAACATTTGCGCATGAAACCGGCGAGGATACTTCAGTGAGAGACGTTGCAGGTTTGAAAAGAGTAAGTCTCCTCAAAACTGCAATGTCCATTGTCATTTGAATTCCACCAGTGATGACCAACAGATGCCTCTGGTATTTAGATAGAAATGCCATCACCACCACCACCACCACCACCATCACTAACAACAACAATGATAAAATAAAAAGTTTGAAGAATTTGAAAATATGATAAAGGATCTAAACCATTCGGTGAATAGAATTATTAATTCCAACTTCAATGCCGTAAAAAGTGCTGTCACTTGATCTCCAATGAAAGTAACTAGTTACAACTTTTATGAATAATAATAATAATAATCACCACCACCACCACCACCACCAAATCTCTGCCAGAAGACCAGACCTAATAATAATCAACAACAACAAAAAAAAAAAAAAGAAAAAGAGAATTTGCAAAATTGTCGACTTTGCTGTCCCGGCTGACCACAGAATAAAACTGAAAGA
Organism: Sepioteuthis lessoniana; assembly: GCA_963585895.1. Classification (NCBI taxonomy): domain Eukaryota; kingdom Metazoa; phylum Mollusca; class Cephalopoda; order Myopsida; family Loliginidae; genus Sepioteuthis; species Sepioteuthis lessoniana. The sequence goes on from OY757908.1 coordinate 94,344,496, forward strand.
ATGTGAAAAGAAGGATAAGTACCTCGAACTTGCTAGGGAATGGAAAAAAAAACTATGGAACATGAAGGTGACAATTATACCAATTGTAATTGGTGCTTTCGGTACTGTAACTAAAGGATTATTAAAGGGACTAGAGGACTTGGAAGTTGGAGGACGAGTAGAGATCATCCAAACTACTGCATTATTGAGAACGGCCAGAATACTGAGAAAAGTCCTGGAGACTTGAGGAAACTTGCTGTCACTCAAACTCCAGTGAAACACCATCAGCTGAAACTGATGTGAAAAACTCTAATGAGTAAATAATAATAATAATAATAATAATAATAATAATAATAATAATAATAATAATAATAATAATACGTAGAACAGACCTCAAGAACCTGGAAAAGAGGTTCACTGAACTGGAGATTAGAGGAAAAATTGAAACCATCTAGACCACAGCATGACTAATATCGGTTCGGATACTCAGAAGAATTCTGGAGATATCAGAAGACTTGCTGTCACTTGAACTTCAGTGTAAAACCATCAGTTTAAGCTGGTGCTTAAGGAGTATAATAATAATAATAAAACTGGTGGCCAGAGGAAAAATAAAAACCATCCAGACCACAGCACAGTGAAAGTCCGCTAGAATACTGAGAAGAGTCCTGGATAGACTTGCAGTCACTCAGACATTAAATGAAAATCCATCAGTTAAAATTTGTGTGAAAAATCGTATCAAGGGAAAAATAATAATGATGATTCAAATTTACGTCTGTGGATACGAGCCCGACCGGCAAAATAATTTAGTGTGCGCTGTCGATAGTTACGAGCTAGTTATAATGTTTTTCAACACAGTGGAGGAAAAATGGATAAATGATACCTACATTATATATATATATATATATATATATATATATATATATATATATATATATATATATATATGTACCATATACAGTTGAACGAAGCTCTTTATTTTTTATGGACACTGTCTTTTTACGGAACTACAACGCGTGAAGTGTGATGAGATTTTTACAGCACTTGGATTTACCAACTCGTTTCGGATATAAAACGCTTTAGAGAGAAAAGTGGTTACACTCACACGTTGTTTCGATGTTGCGGTTTTCAAGCACTAACACGCACTTTCGGCGGGAAATCGACACCTCAGACAAAAAGATACCCAAACTTGTATTTAATTTGATTTTATCATGGAAATTTTTCTGCCGTAAGCAAGACGAAAGATTGGATAAAATTTTGATATAAAGATGATGCATATTCAGTTGAATATAAAATATTTTCTGAAGTGCGATATTGACTAATTTTGTGTGTAGAAAAAAAAAGAAAATATATGTCAGGCTAACGAACATGTGGTTTTAAAGACTTAATTCCGGCTCATGGGCTAGATTTCGAATCAAGTAGGTTTGAACATGACTTACAGTTAAAGTCATGTTGAAAGTATCAGTTTCCGTTAGATCACCGCTGTTAGTTAAGCAATGATGAGACTTATCAGTACGGAGATGGATGACCGCTTGCATTTCGTAACAGCAGGTATTGTAAGCAATCTAAGACGAGGAAAAGCTTAGTAAAAATATTTTTTCTGGTCCGAGTAGTAGGTTAATAAGCTTGGTGATTTGTTTATATATATATATATTTAATTGTATTGTATTAAGTTACAGGACTATTGCTATACGAAATAATTATTATTTTGCATTGCAATAGCCCTCTAACTTAATACAAAACAATAAAATAAAATTATTTGTGCAATGCTTCAAGCAAATTACAAAATACTTATATATATATATATATATATATATATATATATATATATATATATATATATATATATATATATATATTAGATGGTAATGTCTATGAACCTGGGTTTCATGCTTTACGTATTCGTCAAAAATCACTAAGTAAGCTAGGGAGACAGTATATATATATATATATATATATATATATATATATATATATATATATTTGAGTCAACCGTGTTTCGATCCCAGCTACGGGAAGATACTTTCTAGCTACACTGATGAGTTCTGATAGAACGAAACAGATCTGTCTGTGGATGACTATTGTGATATATATATATATATATATATATATATATATATATATATATGTACTCACTGTTTTTTTAAATATAGATTTGATACCATCTCGTAAGCTTGACTTCGCATCAAGTAGATTTAAACATGCCTTAGTCAAAATTGCGTTACAAGCATCAGTTCCCGTCAGATCTCTAAAGTTAAGCAATGATAAGGCTAATCAGTATTCAGATGGATAACTATTTTCCGTTAGTAATAGCGGTTATTGTAAGGAATTTATGGTCGGTGTGCGAGAAAAAAATCTTAATAAAAAAAATGATAATTTTCTTGGTCAGGGTATATGATAAAAAAAGTATGGGGATCTGCTAGAAATAAATGAATAACTAAATTTGTAAAAAATTGAGACGATACGAGCTCGTAGATTTCTCTTCGCACCAGCTAAGCTGAAACGAATTTAATATTTACCTCAACTTTCCGCTTAAATACAGGCTCAACAAAAGGTCGTTTTTTTTATAAACTGAAGCCTCTTGCATACGGATGGCGACTGTCTAAGAAATGGTTTAGTTCCGACGGCATTTCCCCTCTATGGGGTACATCTATCTAGAACTATCAAATGAGTGGATATCTGGCGGAACGGACGAACCCCTGAAACTAAATCCGATAATTTTCCTAGTCACTAAAAAGTATGAGGTGTTACCAGACCTGAAGGTTTAAAAAAGTACGGGGAGTATTATTATAGGCCAAGAAAAGTTTATAGAAATAAAAATAAATCATGTTAAATAAAGAATATTTGTGTTTTTAGAACTCACACATGCAGCTCTATCATACAATCGCGGCAAAAAACGGGGGAAGAAAAATCCCAGGAAGTCGCTTTTAAAGGGTTTATTGCTTCTGTTGATTTTCGATAATATATATATATATATATATATATATATATATATATATATATATATATATATATATATATATATATCCGGTCACTCGGGGACTAAAGTTATCTATCTATTCGTTACGTGACAGTATATAAGTTAAATGAACTTTGTCGAAAGTTCAAGTTACTTTACGAGCAAAATAATCAGTATCAACTCTTTTTTTCTTGATCACAAAATAATTTTTTTTTCTCGAGATTACCACATCGTTTTCTCAGAGATACTTATATTTACTTCGAAATATTTTTTTCAACAACAGAATAGTTTTTATTTATCTGTTTAGTTTTATTTAATAATTAAACGACCTGCATACCCGTTTTGTTCCCATTGTAACAGTGTTTCATAATGATAGCGATGCTTCTGTTTAGGAAGGATAAAGGGATTCTAATTTGCATATCATTATTATCTTCATTATTTGGAGAATTTGAATGATTAAAAAAAATGACTAGTGGATAGTCCTCGTGGCGTAATGGCTAAAGTGTTGGACTGCGGCCTCGAAGTAAGCAAGTTCGAACTGTAGTCGCGCTGTTACATTCACTTTCGGACCTATACTCTTGGGAAAAGTATAAACCCCCTTATCCCTCCCCGAGCTATGGGTTAAATAGTATCGCTGGTGTTCTTTTACAAGGAGGGCTTTGGCATTAATTACCCAAGAAAATTGATATGCCATTAAACAAAGAAACCAAACAAAAAAAAAAAAATGACAATCAGCGTGAACAAAGACTCCAAATAATTATTATTCAGTTGCTAAGTGAACGGGAAATGGACCATTTTCAAGTGTATAACTTCAGTAAAAAAATTGTATCGTTTTTTTGCTGGGTTATATATACATATATATATATACACACATATATATATTGAGTGTGTGTGTGAGTGTAATGAGATTTTTTGTAATATATTAATCATAATGATTTTATTAAAATGCTTCAATGGAATAAGTTAATTTCCAATTCAATTTGTAAATGAATGATAATATAACCGTGCTCACCCTGCTTATTATAATTTATCAATGGAAAAAACTTAAATGTAAATTATAGAGTACTTCTTCATATTTATTTTCATTAATCTCCAGCAAAAATTCTTTGAATTATTAATTCTTTGGATTATTATTATATGTTTAAAAGCTAAAGGAGGTTGTTATGTCTATAATAATAATAATTGCTAGGTGACCAGTAATTATTGATTACTGTCAATTGGACTTAGAATATGTCTCTTGCAGAAGAGTAAGAATCCTTCGAAAAGGAGAGTCCTGGGTGTGATATCAAACTGCATCCTGTGGTGAGGCTCTAGTTCTTGAGCACTGGGGACTACAGAGTATTCCTTTATTGTCATTATTTCCAAATCCACTCCTGTTAGGGTTTGATGTATGGGTCAAATAGATTTCTTTGAAAATGATTAGTATTAGATAAAAATACTTGAAACCATATAATTGTGTGCAAAACTGGCTTTAAATAGCCCTTATAGGATTGATATGTTGTTAAATAAGCCAAATTAAACTTAACCAAACCTTTAAATTACCAGTAGCTTCCTCAGTATCATCACAGACCTCAATATCACCGTAGTCTGAATAGTCCCAATTTTTCCACAGATCTCTAGTTCATTATTATCATTATCATTATTATTAATTGAGTTAGCATATTGGTTGTAACAGGTGGGTTTCCCGACAGATCCAGTGACAAGTCTCTTCTTTTCTTCATTGCTCTCTATTCTTGCTGTTTTCAGAAGTATTTTTGTCTGAATGGCCTTTTTCAGATTTCTACTTCCTCCAACTTTTGGGGATCATTTCTAGTGTTCCTTCAGTTCCTTACTTATGCAGCTTTTCACCTTCTTTCTGTGGGTCTGACAGAACAGTAAAATCTACTATCTGATACATTTTTCCTCCTTGTTCAGGATAATCAAATCCAGTCTTCTGGCATGGCTTAAGAGGTACATTTGAATCTCAAAGATTTAGTCTTATTTATTCTCACTGACTCTAGTTTGTGTATATGTTATTGGTTTGTATGAATGAATCTTAGTTGTTTGCACAGTTTCCAGTGAAGCACCTTTCACAAGCAGTCATACATATTTCCCTACTTTTTCTGAGCTAACTTATATTCACTTATAATATAATTGTTTTCATCATCATCATCATCGTCACTATTACTATTATTATTATTATTTACTCATTAGAGTTTTTCACATCAGTGTTAGCTGATGGTCTTTCACTGGAGTTGGAGTGACAGCAAGTCTCCAGGACTCTTCTCAGTATTCTGGCCATTCTCAATAATGTAGTAGTTTGGATGGTCTCCACTCTGCCAACTTCCAAGTCCTCCAGTCTCAACACATTTCAAGTTTTTCCCCCCAGTGTAAGCTAATGGTCTTTCAAGGGAATCTGAGTAGCAACAAGTCTCCTTAGGTCTTAAGGACTCTTCTCAGTACTCTAGCTGATCTCAGTACTCTGGATGGTCTCAATTAGTTACCTAATTTCCAAGCCTTTAGGAAATGTTCCAAGTATGTTCACACTAGATGTCAGATGGAGACTGCCGTCAACAGAGTGAAAGCAAATCTTCACAAATCTTCTGGACCTTTCTTAGTAACTTTGCTGGTCCTAATGTCGTAGACCATATAGTTTAGTTTGTATCCAACTTAGATTCTTGTATTTTTGACATTGTTCCAAGCACCCTTGCTATTATCATCATGGTCCTAACCTTCATTTTCCACACCTTTCTCAGCTCTTGAGCAAAGTCCTGGTATTTTTCCAATTTTCTGAATTATTTGTACTCACTGCATATTCATACCAGACCACTGGATTTTACTGGGGATTAATACAAAGTAAATTAGCCAGAACTTTTTAAAATTATTATTATTATTATTATGATGCACCTTCACTTTAGAGATATATGGTAGTCATCATTAAATCTCCAGCACTCTCCTCAACATTTTCATAATTTTTAATCATGCTGAAGTCTATATATATATATATATATATATATATATATATATATATATAAATAGCCTATCTTTTCATCTCCAGTAATTTTCTTGCTAAAGTCTCTGAGAACACCAAAGATTTATAGACACTGTCTTCAGTTTCAAGTTCCTCAATTTTTGCAGTTAGTCCTAAGGTTCTGATTATTTACTTAGCTTAGCTGCTAAAGAAAGAAAAATAATATAGTCTTTACTGATTCTTGGAATTTTTAAAGATATAAGTAAAAATACTGTTTACATAGGTCTGTATTAATATATTTTCGTATATACTTACAGAGTACCCCTAAAAAATGATTGTTGTATTAAGATATACATTGGCTTTATAACTAATTTCTCTCTTAGCAGTCCTCTGAGAAATTTTATTTGATAAAATTTTGATTATTCAGAATACAAAGCAATTTAGACTTATTTTGAAACACCAAGTTCTGTACAAAATTTTAATTGTAGTATTATTTTAAAAAATCTGCTATTTATTGTGAGAGATATTTTTTTATAAAAATCAAATTGTTCAGGATTTGAAGCAACTCAAATCTGCAGTTTATTCTAAAATCTTATTTTGACTGGAACAAGAAAATATTCTAGAGAAAAAATTAAATTAATGTGACTGAAAATTTTTATTTTCATTTTTTTCCTAAATCTCGAAAATGTCCTATTTTTCAAATTCATTTTTCTTTAATAAACTTTGAGATCAGGAAAGAGTTTAATTGGAATAGATTATTTAATAATCACAAAATATTCTACTAGAGTTTTTAAAAAGAATCCAGCATAGAAATTAGAATCTATTTTATCATTCATATTTGGAAGCATTTTTGTAGCATATTGGATATGGTGCTAGACTGCTATCCCATTGCAATTGTTTCAAATCATCCCAGTTCTCAGTCATTGATTTCATAAAATTTGCTTTGTTTCTGAATGAAAAGTATATATATATATATATATATATATATATATATATATATATATATATATATATATATATATATATTGAAATGAGTGGGTCAACAAAGAGTCAAAGTGAATTTAAAAAATTGCCCATATACCAAACTAATGACTACATGCTTCTTCAAATAAAGGAAAAAACATAGATAAATTTAAACCAAAGTTGAATAAAATGTGAATCACACACACACACACACACAAATGGATACAAACATACATAGATATGTATATATATATACATACACACAAAAATTGTTTGTAAAAAATAATTACCATTAAATTTCAAACCACACACACACACACACACACACACACACACACACACAAATATCAGCACACACACTCACAAACACACAGAAAAAATAAATGTGCGTGAAATCTGAAACCACTCCAACACACACACACAGACACACGCAAACATCAAAGACAAATGAGGTAAAGCAGGCTCAGGTAAACACACTCTAAGAAAAAGAGAAGAGTGACCTCTATAAAAACCCATAGCCAACTGAAAATCATTCAAACAAGTATCATTGAGTACCCCATTAACAAGGCCTTGTGGCATATATGTTCTCTGATGAAAGCGACTTGCTGGAAACATACACATTTGTAAGAACAAAATAAATAAATAAATCCTAAAAAAATACAAATCTCTTCAGGGACTCACTCATTTTAAAATATTTTTTTCTCTCTCTGGACTGGGATCAAAAAATTTATATATATATATATATATATATATATATATATATATATATATGTATGAATATGTGTGTGTTATTTGTATATATATGTGTATC
>OY757908.1:94357154-94399654 GCA_963585895.1 Sepioteuthis lessoniana
TATATATATATACACACACATATATATATATATTCATATATACATCAATGTGTATATATATATATATATATGCATCTATATATATATACATATGTATATATATATATATATATATTAGAAAAAATACATTTAAAAAATGTCTGTGAGAATCTATATCTATATCTATCTCTCTATGTATCTATATATATATATATGTGAAAATGTATATCTGTATGCATATATACATTTATATATTTGTCTATATGTTTGTGCATATATATATATATATATATATATATATATATATATATATATATATATATATTATTACAGAATTATTTATCAATTTATACATATATATATATATATATATATATATATATATATATATATATAAATTGTAAAATAATTCTGTTATAATATATATATATATGTATATATATACGCACATATATATCAATGAATATATATTTGTATGTGCGTATGTATCTATTTATGAATGTATATATACTTGTAAGTAAGAATATATAAGTGTGTTTGATACATTTTATTCTCCCTTATGACCAGTTTTCATTTTTTTTTCATACCATTTATCAATAAATGTGAGAAAAGAATTCATTTTTTCACTTCACAACTCTGACACTTATCTATCTTATTGTCCATCTTTCTCTCTCTTTTTATTTGCCTCTCTCTTTCTCTCTCTCTCTCCCTCTCTCTTTCTTTCTGTCTTTCCTTCTAATACAAATTCTTAATAACATATACACTGCAAGTTTTATATTACATAAAGAAATTTGAAGAAATAAATATTGATATAAATAAAGCATATAAATGGAATATACATTTGGTAATAGGCAAATTGTATCTTCTCAGATGTATTACAGTAATCTGATTTTAAAACAAGTAGATTGTAAAAGAGATTTACCACACACACACACACACACACACACACACACACGACTAGTTATGCAGAAAAATGTTAAACATTTAAAAACTAGTAATTTCTGAAACCATGCTTCATTCAGAATATGTTTGAAATAGATAAATTTTTAATTGTCTTTAATTGGAATCATTTTGAGATGAGGCAACTTAATCTGAGAATTAATTTTTGTATTTATTGTGGACTTTTTGTCCTCATCTTGGTAGTTTTGTGTGGTTTGTTCTTCACTACGTTTCAGCCAAATTTCAGCTCTGGCCTTCCTCAGGTGATTTAACTGCAACCTCAGATAGGAATACTGAGTCTTGTAACCGTATCCCCAGTAATTACTGCCTTCAATAGTTGTTGTCTATTGCACCACGTTTTTGATCAAGTAAACCTTTGGCCGGCTTGGGTAGGAATTGAAACTGTTATCTTCTGACAATGCTCACCTGGAACCATGAAAAAAAAATTAATTCCCAAATCAATTTTTTTTCTCTTTTAAATAATGATTAACTGACAAAACTGACACCTATACATATATGTATTTATGTATATGTAAAATGTATACATATACACACATTTATACTAATGATCAATAGATAGATAGAGAATTATAGATAAATGGATAGATACATAGATAGATATAGAAAGAATGTCAGATTGGTATTTATTAATGATCACTTGGTTCAGCTCAGAATGAATGAGACACAGGAAGATATTATGGGTCAGTCTTCTCTAAACACTTACATACACATACATATACAACCACTAACACATGCTTATATATATATATATATATATATATATATATATATATATATGTGTGTGTGTGTATGTGTGTGTGTGTGTGTGTGTGTGTGTGTGTGTGTGTGTGGGTATATATATATTTTAATGTTTATATCTAATCTATAATTCTGTTGGTCTGAAAAAAACCAGATTGTACAATTTGCAATGCAATCCTGAAGAGCCGTTTATATATATATATATATATATATATATATATATTTATTTATTCATAATTAAATGAACTTGAACTATAAATAACATTGTAATATAAATCATTGTTGATTTCCATTTCTGTTTTCAGATTTGTTAAAATATAATAATGATATATATAAGTAACAAAAAAAATAAAAAAATAACTAAAGAAAACAACTTGAAAGGAGAAATTATTTAAGGATTCTAATAAGAATTTTAAAGTAATCTCTATTATATTGAGAATTTGAATTATTAAAAAATTGACATTTGACATAATGCAGACCCCACAAAATTATCGTTCTTGTGCGAATTATATTTTCAAACAAATCCTTTTTCTTGCTTACAAAAAATTGTTTAGGTACGTACTTAATTATGACTTATAGTGTTTGTATATATTTGGTTGGTTTCTTTGTTTACGGGCATATCAACTTGCATGGATTATTAAATGCCAAAGCTATCCTTGTTAAAGAACAGCAATGATGCTATTTATTCCATAGCTGGTGGGGGGTGCAAGAGGGTGGTTAATGCCTCTCCTTAGTTTAAAAGTGCACATAATAGCTTGACTAGAATTCAAACTCATTTACATGAAGGCTGCCATCCAGCACTTTTGCCATTACACCATGAACACTAGCCCTTTTATGTATATATATATATATATATATATATATATATATATATATATATATATATATATATCATTTAAGTCTGAGAATAGACATAAAAGGAATAATGCAAATGTATACATTTTTTTTTTGTATGTAAGTAAAGTTAGTGACCTGAAGGCTCCCTTTTCAATAGCTACTACACCGAGGTGTAGGGGAGGGTGCTACTTCATTCCCTGGATTGCTCCACTGTACCCATGAGGCTCACCTTATAGTGCTGAGTGCTAAGCAAGGCAGCATCTAGTACCATATTTTGAGTCTCAATCTGAGATTGAACCGAGGTCTGCCGGACCATAAGCAAAATAATTCCTTATATACCTTACTTAAGATGAAATGTATACCTCAATGTTTAATGGTTAAAAAGAATTCCATTTTCTGTTCAAATCTCAATCTGATGAATAAGTTGCTTTAGTAGCTGAGGAAATAAATTTATGATGGATTATATCTATTGATTTTTTTTATGTTAATGATTGATCTAGTGGGTAGAGTTTTTTTGCTAATGGTACAAGAGACTGGGGTTCAATCCTCTGTCAAGTCATGCCAAAGACTTAAAAAATGGTACTTAATGCTTCCTTGCACTCAGCATTATAAGGTACGGATTAAGGTAAGTGGAGCAATCCAAGAAAGGAGTAACACCCTCCCCTACACCTCGGTGTGGTAGCTAATGAAAAGGGAGTCTTTGGGTCAACCTTGACTACGGTTGCCAACTTTGCTTACTTTATATATATATTATTTATTTATATATATATATAATTTTCAAAATATGGTACTAGATGCCGCATTGCTTAACACTCATATATATATATATAAAATTTGTCAGTGGAGGTGTCTGTGGTGTAATGGTTATCATCATAAGAAATGAAATTGTTGACCCAAGTTCAATTCCTGGATGAGGCTGTTTGCATTGTGCTAAGATCCTTGGTAAAGGTCCACATCTAACTATTCTCCTTCCAGTTAAGTTTAAATAGAAGGAAAGATTGGGATCTTTAATGTTGGTATGTGCAACCAAGCAAGGAGAAGGAAAACTCTGAATTCAAATCTGCTAAATTCTGCTTAAAAAATCGACCTGCTTGTACAGAGGGGTTGGTAAATATATATATATAAAATTTACTATTTGAGCCTCGAATAATGCCAAAAAATGCAAATATATCTGTTACAGCAATCCTTCATGTAGAGTTTACTTAAAAATAAGGTGCTGAAGTTTTGAATTGATAAATATAAACACACACTTGCACACGTGCATTGATATGCATAAAACTATGCATATATGTCCTCAGATGCACTCATACACATATGTTTATAGGGAAGATTTATATTTCCCTCCTAATCTTGTATTTCAGTCATTTCAACATATTTAAGATGGAATTGCTTCCGTGTCCATTTCTCTTCTGATTAGGCTTTGTAATCATTTTGAATTGAAAGCCTTCAGGTGTAGACAGAGTCCTATTACCTTTTCAACAGGAAAATTGGTGACTTTAGATGCAAGTATCCAAGTTGGCAACATGCTAGCTTTTCAATAGATCTCTAATTTTATTTGTTATTTATAGCTGGATCTGAACAGCATAGTTATCAGTCTGTCATTCTATCCAGCTTGTTTTTGTGTGTGTATCTATCAAATAAGTACTAACAGACAGTCATCTCTAAAAGGGGCTTTATCAAAACATGGTTTCCTTTAAAGTGAGATCCATATATACCTATCTGTCTATCTTCACACACACACACACACACACACACAAATGGGATTTGTTTAAAAAGCATTGAGACTGAAGCAGTATTTAAAAAGAAAGAAGTGAATAATTTATAAAATGTTAATCTTCTTTATAATAGTCCCCTTGGTATTCAACACATTTGTTCCAGTGAGTTCTCCATGGGTCGAAGCACCTCTTTTGATATGGTGTAAAAATGCACCAATATATTTCTTCTAACATCTAAGTATTTGTCTATTTTTTCTTTTTCTTTTATTTTCACCCTGTGGTTTGCTGGAACAGCAAAATTCACAAAATGACAAAATTTTTCTTCTTGTTAATGAATACTGGGTCTGGTCTTCTGGCTGGAATTAGGTGATCCATTTGGATATCAAAATCCCAGAGAATTTTATTCATCTCATTTTCTAGAAGAGTTTCTGGTTTGTGCATCTACCATTTGGTAGTATGATCAAAATTCAGTCTTTTGCATGATTCCCAGTAGATCACCTTTTCCACCTAGTCGTGACAAGTCTCATATTCCTTTTGTGCCAGTTTGCTGCGTTCACTTATTATGTGATTAACCATTTCATCTCTGTCTCCACATATTCAATGCCCTGCCAGCCAGGGTTGTAGAATACACTACTACTTCTCTGCAGAGGGGTAAGACCCTCCCCAACAAGTGTCCTAGATATGACACTAAACAATCTGATGATAAGGTTTCAGTAATGCAGAGCTATGGGTAATATGGAGTACTCCTTCATTGCCATCGCTCCCAGGTCCACTCAGGCCCAGAGTGTTAGCATTGATGTGGAAAAACTCTCAGGGACTAACATAATGATAATAAAGTAAAAATTGATAACATGCAACAGAATAGCAAGTGTAGGTTATGTGGATTGCTTGTTTGTTTGGGTTTTATGGCTGTTGTGTTCTGGTTAGTGAATGCTTGTAATACTAAATAAAGGACAAACCACCATATGAGAGGAAATAGAGATATATTCTCAGGAAAAAGTATATACAATAGAGAGACTATTAGTAGGCAAGAACATAGGATTAGCGAATACAGAATAAAGATATAGTCCAATGATAGTATTGGCTTCCGTTATTATGGTAGCAAGTAAGGTGATCTAGTGTGATTCCAGTTTCCAACGCTCTAATACTATTCCTATTAGAAGCTGCTCCTCACCTTCTTGTCTGCCCTGGTATTAGTAGCTACTGCTATATATGGCAGATGAACTACTTCATTGAGTGAAAAAAGTTGGGTGATACCCAACAATGGCATATCAACCTTTGTAGGTTATTTAATGCTAAATCCATTTTTATACAGTTAAACAGTTCTATTTCAAACAATTCAGTTTAGCATAGTGCACAGTTTAATTGAAGTACGCAGTTTAAATGTCAAAACATTCCTATTTCAAGCAATTCAGTTTAGCATTAGTACACTGTTAAGTTCTATTTGACCCATAGATATTATTGTGAAAAAATCCAAAATATTTTACTTTTAAGTCATAAATAATTAAGAAATTTTTTTAAGAACAAAAACTCTGTTAGAAAAGATGATCCAATAAGTGCTCATAGTTTTAATCTTGCAGTACCCTGGAATGTATACAAGCCTCTACTTGTCTGCAATGTTTCAATGTTTTTGTCAAAGAGTTTTCTTCAAAACATCTCCACTCCTGAATGGAGAGATATAAATAACCAATGAAAACAAGATAATCATTCACTGTACAACAACACGCCTTTTGGGTGAATATAGAGACATAGTTGCCATAAAAAAAATCTTTTTATAACTAAGAGGATAATGATTTAACTTTGAGAATCACAAATTGTCATCCTCTAAATTATCTTTAAAGTCATGTGAAGCATTGACATAAACAAATGGTTGATACATATATATATTTGCTTATTTATATATGAAGTGAATACAAACAGTATCAATGCTGAAGCTGTATTTATGAAGGTAGAAATGAACAATGAACGAAACGTTAAGTTTCTTCAAAATATTCTAACTTTGAAATTCAACATGCTTATTCCTTTGAGTTTTCCGCTGATCAAAGGACCTGAAACTCCTCTTTTGATATTGTGTGAAGCTGCACGGTCATATGTTCTCTCCATCTGTGAACGTTAATGCTGAGACTAATTTTCAGTTTCGAAAAAAGAAAAAAATCTCATGGATGTAGGCCTAGTGAATATGGAAGGTGATGCACTTGCACAATTCTTTGTTTCACCAAAAACATTTTGTTTAAAAAATAATGAAACTGGTTTCATTTATTGTGTAAGCTGCTCAGCTGTGCACACATCTTCATTTGAATTATTAATTTTGGATTCAAAAATTGAGAAAAGATTATATATATATATATGTACATATATGTATATGTTGCATTCTGGTTAGTGAATGCTTGTAATATTAAATAAAGGACAAATCACGATATGAGAGGAAATAGAGATATATTCTCTGGAAAAAGTATATACAACAGAGAGAACATAGGATTAGTGAATACAGAATAAAGATATAGTCCAACGATAGTATTAGCTTCCATTATTACGGTAACAAGTAAGGTGATCTAGCGCGATCTCTAGTTTCCAACGCTGTAATACTATTCCTATAAGAAGCTGCTCCTCACCTTCTTGTCTGCCCTGGTATTAGTAGCTACTGCGAGATATGGCAGATGGACTAGTTCATTTTGTGGAAAAAGGTGGGTGATACCCAACAGTATATAACAGTTTTAATATGTAGTTATATATATATATATATATATATATGTATATATATGTGTGTAACAAATTTATAATATGTATTTGAATATATACACCTATATACATGCATACAAATATGCATTCATAGATAACATTGCTAAATACACATAGATATGTAAATGGAAATATTTTGCATATGCACACACATTCACAGTTAAAGATGGACCATTTGGGGCACTTCGTTGTGATGCAATGGTGTACAAACTAATCTCGCAGATTAATTTCTATGGATTCATCACATGGATTCACCACATGGATTCACCACATGGATACCGAGAAAAGGCTAGATGGTAATTACACAAAAATACAATGTGCTGTCTTGAACAAATCCTGGAAGCAACATCCCACAAAACTAGAGCTGTACGACCACCTGCCACCCATCTCATAGACCATCCAAGTAAGACAAATAAGACATGTGGGGCACTGCTGGAGAAGCTAAGACAAACTCATAAGTTACATTCTCTCATGGTCCCCTACACACAGACATGCAAGAGCTTGTTGACCATCTGTTCTGTGTGACCACTGGATGCAGCCTAGAAGACCTGCCAAGAACAATGAATGATAGGGATGGATGGTGATAGAGAATCAGGGAACTTTATGCTGTCTGTGTGACTTGATGAATATGATGTGTAAGTTCAATTAAGTTCATTAAGTGCTCCTTACTTGAGGCTTTGTACTAAATCTAATCTGCACTTAGTTTTTTCAAAGTGCTTTTTATTTATACATTTATGGTTAGGGAACTAGGCTCGCAGACCATTAATAGTAAGATCAGCTTTTACTGGGTGCCTTTTATTTCTGGCTTTGTACCAAATTTAGCTAAGCTTAGTAAATAGTTACATATACACCATTTTGTTCCTTTATCCACAATATCTTATAGTATAGAAAATGTAAAAATTTTTCATGTATACTTACACATAAATACATATAGATGGCCTCTTGATATACATATATTGTATTTGTAAGGCTTAAAAAAAAACAGGTAAAAGATGCATCAATACACACATGCATGCCACACTCTCTGGCATAGCTCATAGATGAATTGTCCATGGTGGATATTTTCAAAGAAAAAAAATTACCAAAGGCCTGGATTAGAAGGATAATCTTCAAAGTCTTTGTGTAGTATCAGATTTTTTCTTTAATACGCTAAAATTTGATCTCGTCTTGAAATATATCCAGAAGGAGGATTAAAATCTCCCTTTCCAAAAATTAGAAATAATTTTAATCCTTTCTAATACTTTGCAATTGTTCTTGTTTGTGTTTTTGTTATTTTTTCTTGTGTGGGGTGATTTGAGATTTTTGTATATTTTAACAAAATTTCTAGGTTTTATTATTGACACAAAATAAGGGTATTTACAAAAAATGATTGTTTTTTGTTAAATCTGTCAAGAAAGTTGTGTAACTTAGAAAGAACTACATACATCATAAACAGATATCCGAATAAGGAATATATATATATACATATATATATAAATAGTCGGGTGACCCAAAGGCTCTCTTTTTAATAGCTACTACACCAAGGTGTAGGGGGAGGGTGCTATTCCATTCACTGAATTGCTCCATTTTACCCTTGATCCTTACCTAATAATGCTGAGTGTTAGGCAAGGCAGCATCAAGTACCATTTTTTGAGTCTTTGATATGACTCGACCTGGGATAGAACCCTGGTCTCCCGGACCATTGGCGAACACTGTACTCATTAAGCCAATGGCCTAGTTTACATATAACTAAAGTTTCAATGACATTAAAAGTTAAATGGGAACAACACAAGAATGCTAAGTGCTGTTTTAAACAAATCCTGGAAGTTTTACCCCACTCAAAAGAAGCTGTATGGCCACTTACCTTCCACCTCACAAACAATCCAAGTAAGACAAGCAGGACATACTAGTTACTGCTGGAGAAGTAAGGAAGTGCTCATAAGTGACATTCTGCTATGGATTCCTACACATGGACACACTAGTGTTGGCCAGTCAGCAAAAACTTGCATTGATCATCTCTGCGTAGACACTAGATGTGGTCGAGGGGACCTACCAAGAGTGATGGATGATAGGGAGAGATGGTGAGAAAGAGTCAAGGGACTTTATTCTATCAGCATGTCGTGATGATGAGATATATAAAGTAAAGTAAAGTTGGCGACCATAGTCGAGGGCGACCAGAAAGCTCCTTTTTCAATAGCTTCTACACAATGGTGTAGGGGAGAGCGCTACTCCTTTCCCTGGATCGCTCCATTTAACCCTTGATACATACCTTACATTGCTGAGTGTTGAGCAAGGAGATATCAAGTACCATTTTTAAAGTCTTTGGTATGACTCAACCTGGGATTGAACCCAGGACTCCCAGACCATTGGCGAACACTCTACCAATTAAGCCAACTGTGTTAAAAGCAAACAATTATACGTATAAATATATATGAATAGGTGATTGTACATATATGTATATGTATATATTCATATATACACAAACAGGAGCCACACTTAGCCTTGTAGTGTCCAGTCAGCTGTGGCTGGAGAATACACCAACTGCTTCTCTACAGAGAGGCAAGACTCCTCCCACAAGATATGTCCTGGATATGACACTAAAAAATCTGATGGTGAGGTTCCAGTAATGCTGGAGCTTTGGGGAAAGTGGAGTACCCCTTCATTGCAATTGCTCCCAGGTCCACTGTGGCCTGGAATGGTTGCACCTGATAAGGTCCTATCTATGGATCAAATAGAACTAAACTGTGTACTTATGCTAAACTGAAATGCTTGAAATAAAACTGTTTTTGTATGCTAAACTGAATCGTTTGAAATGGAACTGTTTTTGACATTGAAACTGTACTTACGCTTAACTGACTAAACTGAATAGCTTGAAATAGAAATATTTTTGACAATTGAACAGTGTACTTATGCTAAACTGAATTGTTTGAAATAGAACTGTTTTTGTATGCTAAACTGAATTGTTTGAAATGGAACTGTTTTTGACATTGAAACTGTACTTACGCTTAACTGACTAAACTGAATAGCTTGAAATAGAAATATTTTGACAATTGAACAGTGTACTTATGCTAAACTGAATTGTTTGAAATAGAACTGTTTTTGTATGCTAAACTGAATTGTTTGAAATGAAACTGTTTTTGACATTGAAACTGTACTTACACTTAACTGACTAAACTGAATAGCTTGAAATAGAAATATTTTTGACAACTGAACAGTGTACTTATGCTAAACTGAATTGTTTGAAATAGAACTGTTTTTGTATGCTAAACTGAATTGTTTGAAATAGAACTGATTATTTGTATAAAAATGAATTTGGCATTAAATATTGGAATCGGTAACCTAAGTTCAAAACCTGCTCAAGGCTATTTGTGTTTCACTTTATGCTAATGACCTTTGGAAAAGCATGAATCCATCTCTTTTTTCCCCCACCTCAGCTATAAGTAATTAGTAGATCCTATTTACCCAACCCCTCCGCTCGGGCAGGATATGACACAAGGTCAATTTTTAAGCGGAGTTTAACAGGTTTGAATACAGAGTTTTCCTTCTCCTAGACTAGTTGCCTAACCAAGGCTGAAGAACCTAGTCTGTCCTACTATTTACCCATAGCTGGAGGGAGACTAATTGGATTCATACCTTTCCCAAGGGTATTAGTGCTATGTGAAATGCAATCAGTCTCGTCCAGGATTTGAACTCGTGTCGTCGTGTTCATTTCCTACGACGATAACCATTATACCACGGGCACCTCCTATGAGTAATTAGTAGATAGACAGGGCACTTTGGCCTTAGTAAAGCAATCAGTCTAAGAAAAAGGAAGTTTCTGAATTCACTCCCACTGTACTTAGGTAAAAAATTGATCTTGTGTTACATCATGCTGATGGTGGACACTCAAATACACATTTTAGTAACATTAAAATTACAGACTTAAGTGACTCAAACATTATTTCTGGGCTTGATTCTTACTGATTACCACAAACCCTTGAAACTAAGTCAAGTAAATAATTATATTACTAAAATCTTCATTATGTTTGTATATATATATATATATATATATATATATATCATCCTCATCATCATTGTGAGCTACTTGCACAGATTTCCCTGAACCTCTCCCGCCACTCGTCCCTATCATCTATTGCTCTTGGTAAGTCTTACATGCAATATCCTGTATCAGTGCAGAGCTGCTGTAGATAGGTTCTAGCTGGTCACCCTACCTTTGTTCGTCTGTGTGAGGGGGTCCACAGGAGTACATTATGTATATATATATATGTAGAAAAATTGAAGAACAAAGTAATCAGAAGTGAAAAATTTCCTGTAAAGGGAAGTCAACATTAAATGTTTCAGTTTTAATGACCTCTCCTCAGGGCTTTAGAATGGTAATATCAAGTGTTGATAGACCAATGATGGATGCGTAATAAAATACAAAAACAGTGGAGAAGAGTATAAATAAAGAAAAATCATATAACCGTTCAATCATTTAATTAGCATTCTTTTTTTTTTAAATTTTTCTCCATACGGTTCGATTCCTTTTCATGATTCACTTCTCTATATATATATTCATATATACACGTGACTATGACTCAGCCAAAAAAGTCAAATCTGATCAGGACTTATATTAGTACAGCACAGTTAGTATACCCTGACTTAGAGAAGAAAGTTATGTGCACTCCAATTTGAAACTGAATAATTTTGCAATGCCTGCCTTCATGGAATATCACTTTTAAATCATTCAATTAGTTTAAAGGATTTACACACACACACACACACACAAATCCATGAAAATGCTGACTCATATGCATACATTCTCCCATATATATATATATATATATATATATAAGTAATGATTATACAGTTTTGTATGTTTACGAGTAAAGTGTTCACTATATATATACATATATATATATATATATATATATAGTGAGCACTATCCTTGTAGAAATATATATATATATATATATATATATGATAATGGTTTGACAAAGATACCTTAAAAAACAAATGGAACTGGCAATGGGTTGCTGTTGGTTTTGCTGGGGTGGGATCACCTTAAGAATGGCACTGTGAAAGATCATAGCAGGCCAGTCTCAGGTCACAGCTGATCTGAGATGCACTCTGTCCAAACCTAGTCGGGACATATTAGGACTGGTGCTCTCATTTAATCAAAACCAATCAAAGATGCTTTGATCAGACTACACCAACAGTGCATTTTACATTGTTTTTCATATAGCATATCAACTTCTTTAAAAAATGCCCGAAAAACAAATTTTTTTTAAATATTTAAAAATTTTATAAAAAAGCTTCCTTTTTTTCCACAAAATCTTTTCATCCTGACAATCAAAAAATTAACTACATAAAAATAATATTCCTGTTTGTGTTATCACTTTTACTTGAATTTATATATATATGTATATATATATATATATATATATATTCATTTATTATTATATTATGTAATAGCTCTATCACAGATATTGAGCACTCTCCAAATTATACTGCAGTCAGTCTACCACTTATCCACCAAGTGAGACAGTGACAACCATAAACTGTTGAATATATATATATATATATACAAGTTGGTGACCATAGTCGAGGGTGACCTGAAAGCTCCCTTTTCTATAGCTACTACACCAAGTTGTAAGGGAGGGTGCAACTCATTTCCCTGGTATATATATATATATATATAAGATACTATTCAATCCAGTAAATCCGGAATAAGGAATAACTCCAATCAGGACAAATAAAATATTAAAAAATAGAATATTAAATTTAAATAATCCTGGTAAAGAGCTCAATGAAAAATATATATATATAAATTTGAACATATTGTTCATGATGTTTCACTGGATAATGAGAAAGTAGGAAAAATAAGTGTCAAAGTTTGAGTGACATTCCCCTGAGTTTGTTTTAAGATGAGAACTTATATGTATAAATTTCTTGAATTAGTAAATCTATTTAGGAAAAGAGCAATCAATAACAAATCAAGCTGAAGTTAAAAATCAGTTGCAACATTTAAGTTAGCTAGTATGTAAAGGAGGAACTGGTTTTGCAGAGAAACAAAAAATAAATCTTTCAAACCCTTTTTATTTGATTTTATAAAACATCAGTTTCAATTGGATTCTATATAGATATATATAGATATAGATTTTCTATATAGATAAATTTTGGAATAATACTTGAGCCTGATTAGTAGTTTCAGCATGGTAGCATTTCCAGTAAAAGCAATACGGTACATTTTTTTGTAGAAATGCCTTGGAAAGGTTTTTACAAAAGAAATGTGATGGAATTTTTACTATAGAAATGCAAAGGAAAATGTTTTACTATAGGATTGCATTGCAAAATGTTTAACTACAGAAATTCATCGCAAAATTTCTACTATAGAATTGTATTGGAAAATATTTTACAATAAAATTGTATTGGAAAATATTTTATCATAGAGATAGATTGGAAAATGTTTTGCTATAGAAATTCATTGGAATTTTTTTATTTTAGAAAAGCATTGGATACAATGTATTGTTACTCGTCTGCAGTCAGGATTGAACCTGCAACCTCCAGATGAGCTTAGGGAACCAACGCTTATAACCATTATGCCATGTGTCCTGCTGGACAATTCAGTTATGGCTAACAGAATCAGAACAGACAACCCCCGTGGATTGAAGCTTAGGGAACCAACGCTTATAACCATTATGCCATGTGTCCTGCTGGACAACCATGTCTTATAACCATGGCTTATAACCATTATGCCATGTGTCCATGTCTTATAACCATTATGTGTCCATGTCTTATAACCATTATGTGTCCATGTCTTATAACCATTATGTCCATGTCTTATAACCATTATGTGTCCATGTCTTATAACCATTATGTGTCCATGGCTTATAACCATTATGCCATGTGTCCATGTCTTATAACCATGGCTTATAACCATTATGCCATGTGTCCTGCTGGACAACCCCCGTGGATTGAAGCTTAGGGAACCAACGCTTATAACCATTATGCCATGTGTCCTGCTGGACAATTCAGTTATGGCTAACAGAATCAGAACAGACAACCCCCGTGGATTCAATATAGGACGTAGTTCGAAGTTCTATGAAGGTTCCCGAGTTCGACAAACACCTGAAGAAGGCCGGAGGACATATTGGCTGAAACGTTGTGGAAATAACAATAAAGATGAAAACAATAGTCCGAAAACCCTTAATGATTAAAATCATCAAGCGTCGTCTCAGAAATTTAGACAACTTATTTTCTATTGTTTCTGAGATCAATTTTATTCAGCGTGCCCCCCACTCCCAACCATAATACCAAAACAAATTACAGTAAATACAGCCATAGCAATGGTAATATCAAGGATCGATTGATTGATTGATTTTCAAGGCATGTCAGCCCATCTAGGGATATTTCATGTCTAGAAATAAGGGAATCACATTCATGTTCATACTTAAATTTTTTGTCTAGTTGAGGTTTCATTTGCACATGGTCCAACCGAATATGAATAATTTTTAAATAGACCCCTTTAATCCATAGTTGAGTACCACTTCAGCTCAGAGTGGACCTGGAAGTAATGGCAATGTAGGGGTTCTCCACACTCCTCAGATCACTAGAAATGAAACTTCACCATCAGTAGCAGTAGAAAGATCACTTTTTTGTGGGTGTTTTAACTAGTAATGTAATTCAGCCAGTTTTCATTGGTTTGTATGAATCGAGAACCATTTGTCAGCTTAAGTCAAGGGTTCTCAATCTTTTTTTTATTTAGACATTTTAAAAAAAAATAACAAAAATAAATAATTTCACTTGATAGACTATAGCTTGTGGCAAACTAATGATTGTCCTTTGATTGAATATCGGGCCAGCCAATATGGTTTGCTGCCAAAGACTGTGGTAGTAAGAGGATCTGTTGTAAGAGAACCTGTTCTTAAAATCTTTTAATCCCATCACTGGTCTTATCCTTCTATTATTATTATTATTATTGATACAGTTTAATCAAGAATTGATTGTGCCTCATGTTATCAAAATTTTGCAAAACTTTTGACTTTGCCTAGTATAATAACTAGAAAACCCATGAATCCATTGAGTTTCTGTTGTAACTGCTATCCATGATGATATTGATGCTTCTGTTTAGGAAGGAGTAAAGGGTTCCAATTAGCATTTCATATTTATCTCCACTATGTAGAGAATTTTGATAATTTCAAAAGAACTTTGAGTATGAAGACCAACATCAAAAAGTTGTTATTCAGTTGCAAATTGGAGTGAAAATTGCTTTATTCTCTTAGTTTAAGTATTATATAGCAAAAAACTTTTTGATACAGGTTAAATAATTATTGATATTTTCATTATAATGATAATAATATTAGTAACAATAATAATAATATTGATAATAATAATTGTGCAAGAAATTCAAATTTGACCATATGAACAAATACTATGGCACAACCCAGAACCCACCTTGAAAAATGAGATGCACAAACTTCTCTGGGATTTTGAGATACAAACAGATCACCAAATCTTGGCCAGATGACCAGACCTACTAATTTTATGAAATAGCCAAGGGATTTCGGTTCATGCCTTTGAGTTTAGTTAGGCTGAGAACCTTTCGGCTCAGCACAAGGGTTGGTTGGGTGTAAGATTGAAGCAGGTGTTAACGCTGGTGTACGCGAGCGGATGGAGGTGTCTCTCAGATGTCATAACAGTCCGAGACGATACTGGGTGACAAGGTGCGGGTGACGTCACGCACCGGAAGCACACGGAAGTTTGTGTGAGAATTTGAAGAAAATAAGAGTCGGGTTTTAGACGCCGAACAAGAAGGATCGAGCCTTGGAGCTCGCAGGCGCGAGGCGAACGTGCGCCCGATGGGGGCCGCTCGAGTTGGGGGCCAAATGAATAAGACAGCGTAGAAGATTGTGTCTCACCTCCTTACGTCGAAACCTTTAACTCAAAGTTAATAAAAAGGTTTCGTACCTGAACAAGAAGTAGTTACGTGTTTTTGAGATTCCTGTTCTTTATATATTCTATCGTTATGAACATTACATGTCTATTTTGCACATGGCCATATTCGTGTATATGGCTACGCAACACTAATAGGCAACAAAAAAAAGAAAACCTGCCAAATAGTGGACTTTGCCATTCTAGCAGACAATAGGGTAAAATTGAAAGAAAGCAAAGAGTAAGTACCAAGACCTTGCTAGAGAACTGGAAAAAACTATGGAACATGAAAATGATGGTAATACCAATTGTAATTGATGCACTTGGTACAGTCACCAAAGGATTGGTACAGGAACTCGAGGATATGGAAACCATTCAAACTACAGCATTATTAAGATCGGCTGGAATACTGAGAAGAGTCTGAGAAACTTAAGGAGACTTGCTGTCTGTTAAACTCCAGTGAGAAACCACCCGCTAATGCTGGTGTGAAAAACTCTCAAAAGAGTAAAATAATAATAATAACTGAATATTAGAGGAAGAATCAAAAGATCACTGCACTACAAAAATTGGCTTGTATACTTAGCAGGGTCCTGGAAACTTGAGGAGACTTGGTGTCACTCTGACTCCATGAAAAAACAGCAGATAGAGCTGATCTGAAAAAATCCTATAATAATTCAAAACAAATCTACAATTACTATCATGACTTCTATGACCATCTCTTTTACTATGACAACCAAGACAACCATCAACATCACTACCAAAACCAAATTACCACCATCAACATTACCACTGCTACAACTTCTACCAGTACTATCAGAACCATCACCACCACCACTACTAATACTACTAACTTTACCACCAAAACTTTACCCCCACCACTACTAATACTACTAACTTTACCACCAAAACTTTACCACCACCACTACTAATACTACTAACTTTACCACCACCACTACTAATACTACTAACTTTACCACCAAAACTTTACCACCACCACTACTAATACTACTAACTTTACCACCACCACTACTAATACTACTAACTTTACCACCAAAACTTTACCCCCACCACTACTAATACTACTAACTTTACCACCAAAACTTTACCACCACCACTACTAATACTACTAACTTTACCACCAAAACCACTGGGGAAGTCCCTGTAATGTAATGGTTAACATGCTGAACTGTGATATAGTGAGTCTGAACTTAAATTCACTTTCCGACCTGTACTCTTGGGAAAGGCATGAACCCTTTTATCCCCCAAGTTATGGGTCGAATAGTACCTCTACACTTCTTCTATAAGGATAGCTTTAGCATTAAATAACCCATGAAAGTTGATATGACATTAAACAAAGAAACTAAACTAAACTAAACCAAAACCACTACCACGACAACTACTAATACTACCAAGACTAAAAACTTCACCACCACCATTGCCACAACCCAAGCATGACTACTACTACTACTACTACTACTACTATCCAGACAATCTACTTCATCACCACAACTACTACCAGGAAACAGCGCTCCTGGGTATCCACTTAGAGAATTAAACAAGCCTTGCCTTATGAAGGAAAAGAAGAAACGAAAAATGTTTGACAAATGGAGAGAGATGTTTATAAAAAGTTTAAATTGAAACTGACTGCATTCACAATTGGCTTTGTATAAAAGTCAGAAAAAAGAAGAAGTCACTTGATTTGATTTGAGTGTGCACTACAAAGTTATTTTTATATAATTGGAAATAAAAAGGGGGTTTGATTTAGGGAAAATGGGAAGGAAAAAAAAAGATGAAAGTAAAAAATGCTGATTGCTTAGTTGATATACCTTGTTGGATTTTCAGCTTTTTTCAAAGAAAATTCAATTACTTGTAATTTTTAACTGTGTGAAATATAATTGAGAAGTGTAAAGTCTTTAATTTTTATAAAGTAAATGCTGTGAAAATAGAAGAAAGAAAGAAAGAAAAATAGATTTTATTAATTTCTATTTCAGAGGTCAGTAAAAGAAATCTCACTCTCTTCTTTTTTCCCCATCATAATATTTGTTACCCACACTCTTCTTCACTCTCTCTCTCTCTCTCTCTCAATATATATATATATATATATATATATATATATATATATATATATATATATATATATATATATATATAATGTTTTAAGATACCTTTAGATTTTTTTTTTAATATTCTATATTTCTTGATAATATTCTATTTCCATTGATAGTGTTCTGCTTTTTAAATTCATCAACAACTCAGTTTTATCCAACTCTGATAAAACCCAAAAAACTTTCAAAACTTTTAAAAAACACTCTTTACATATGCAAGCAACCCCTGATGATGGCCTATGAAAGGTCCGAAAGGGCTTGGGACAATTTTTGTAAATTTATCCACCAATTCCAACCTGAAACCAAGACATTTTTTGGGAAACTTGAAAGGATCTTAATAAAATTATATAGACAAAATGTGTCTTTATTATTTAATCAAATATGCTTAAATGAAAGACTGCTGCCCAACTGCACACACACACACACACACACACACACACACCTAAATATAGATACATTTGCATACAAATTTTAATATATATATATATATATATATATATTCAAAGAGGGAGACAGATATATGTGGGGATAAAGTTTGGAATGACGGAAATATGAAAAAAAAAAAAACAGTTCTGAATATCAGATTGATATGTTTTCCTTTAAGAATAGTTTATCGTTTATCTGATTTTTCTCCCCTGTGTGTGTATATATATATATAGAGAGAGAGATAGAGAGAAAGAGTGAAAGAGAGATATTATACACCCCCCCACACACACACTATATATATATATATATATATATATATATTGTGTGTGTGTGTGTGTGTGTGTGTGTGTGTGTGTGTGTGTGTGTGAATGACTCAATATGTCTATAGTCTGACAAAGATCTCTTGGTTGAATTTTGATCTGAACTTTTCACAAGCTCAGTAATGTTCAACCTGTAAAATCTTTCTGCAATAGTGAACATGAGTTCAAATCTTGCTGGTAGCATTTTCTTTTCACACATTCCTTTTTTTCCCTTTACCTTTCAATATGCCAGGAATTTACTCGTTTTTCTTTCAAAAATTATTAAATTTAAATATGCTTAAAATAGGTTGTTCTTGCGATTTCTATGGATTTCTCTCATTCATTCTATTCAGGTTTGATTATTTTTGTATATGGATTTCTATTGGCACATAAAGAATTTGATTATTTGTATCTGTGTGAGAGCTGTGTATTTGTGTGATGTAGAAAGAGAGAAAAAGAATTCATATTTGTGTATGTTGAATAGTACAGTGTATCTACAAAAGAGAATAGACTGTATTAAAAACATTTAAGATATTGGCTCTCAAGCATTGCAACTTGGATTTGGTTAGTTGGTTGGTTGGTGTTTTTATGTGGGTTATTTAATGCCAAATCCTGTTTATATATATATATATATATATATATATATATATATATATATATGATTTGTCAGTGAATAGTTTAGTAACTTCTATTTTTAATAAGTTGCTAGAGCTTATCTGTTTACACAGTTAAATGCTTACAAATATCTCTAAGTAATACTAATAGTTCTATTAAATATTTATCATTTGTTTTCACAGTGTTAAATGGTTTCAAGTTTTACTATTTAACATTAGTAATTCTATTTAACAAGTATTCCTATCTAATATCCTATTTACCCAACCCCTCCGCTCGGGCAGGATATGACACAAGGTCAATTTTTAAGCGGAGTTTAACCGGTTTGAATTCAGAGTTTTCCTCCTCCTAGACTAGTTGCCTCACCAAGGCTGAAGAACCCAGTCTGTCCTACTATTTACCCATAGCTGGAGGGAGAATAATTGGATTCATACCTTTCCCAAGGGTATTAGTGCTATGTGAAAATGCAATCATTCTTGTCCAGGATTTGAACTCTTGTTGCCGTGTCCATTTCCTACGATGATAACCATTACACCACGGGCACCTCCTGATCCTATTTACCCAACCCCTCTGCTCGGGCAGGATATGACACATGGTCAATTTTTAAGCGAAGTTTAACATGTTTGAATTCAGAGTTTTCCTTCTCCTAGACTTGTTACCTCACCAAGGCTGAACAACCCAGTCTGTCCTACTATTTACCCATAGCTGGAGGGAGAATAATTGGATTCATACCTTTTCCAAGGGTATTAGTGCTATGTGAAATGCAATCAGTCTCCTGCAATTAGTATTCCTATCTAATATAAATAATTTGCACATAGCTATATGGTTTTAAATAACTAATTATTATAATCATTTGTAAATGATTAAACAGTTCTGTTTGACCCATTGATATAGTCTACAGTGCAATTTAGAGTTGACTCATTGCTGTGTATTAGATGCAATATAAACACATCAACTTCACAATGCAATTGCATTTCTGTGCCATAACCACAATGTAAGCTTTTTTCCTGGTCATTCAGACTTTTCTTTCAATGAGCTGCATAGGTGATTTGCATGAAAATGTACTAATGGTTTTACAGATATGGATGTTCACCCAAGACGGTTCTTTCAAATTTCTTGTATCAGTTAGAGATAGATTGTCTCACAGGTGATGATTTCCTAGAAATGTGTTCTAAAATAATGTTACATTTTGCTTAATTCGAGCACAAAAGTGGGTTTCTCAACAGCTACGAAGGTCGTTCAAAAAGTTCTAAGCTTTGCTCAGACTGAAAAGCATTGTAGGACATTTTTGTTGTGGCAACACACAACCACTTCTTGTCAAACTAGAAAAATTGGAACTAGTTTTTCTAGTTTTTTAAGAATTGATGGTGTGTTGTCTCAACAAAAATGTTCAGCTATGCTCCTCTTTTTTGCCAAGGCTTAGAACTTTTTAAATGAACCTTGTATAGTTTTTGACACTGAACTTTCATTGGTAATGCTGAAAATGTGAATAAAATTCATCTGTGTATTCTAAGAGTCAATGTCTTAGATTTTTAATAAATTTTTGAAATAATCTCTTTCTTTTATAGACATATATATAAAATATGAAAAACAAGATATTCAGAGGACATATTTATTTATATATGAACAATAAACCAATATTTAATGTTTTTCTAAAACCATCTGCAGGGAGATGTATGTGATGTTATGTCTCAATCTAGATAATTACTATAGAATGAAAAAATGAGAAAATTCTTAGTGTTTTATTATCATTAATAGTATGCTTTTTCAAAATGCATAATTTGTATTAAACATTTTTTTATTTAAATTTATTTTTTCATATTTTTTCAAAATAGGGTAACTGTATGCTATTGAGTTAAAAGAAAAAAAATCTAGAACCCTTATAAGAATTAAGAATTTAAAAAAAATTTTTTAAATTAACATCTATATGTGTAGTTTGGAAAATTAAAAAATTTTTTTCATTTTTAAAAAAGAAATTATTGTAAATGACAACAAGCACACTATTTAACTTATTGCTCACTCAGCTGGAGCTAGAGAATACACCATTTGCTTCTCTGCAGAGAGGTAAGAACCCCTGCCCAACAAATATCCTAGATATGATGCTAAACAATCTGATGGCAAGGTTCCAATAATGCTGGAGCTTTGGGGAATGTGGAGTACTCCTTCATTGCCATCGCTCCCAGGTCCACTCTGGCCCAGAGTGGTTTCACCTGATAGGACCCTGTCTATGAGTCAAATAGAAATAAACTGCGTCCTTATGCATTTGATGGTGTGTTGTCTCAACAAAAATGTTCGGCTATGCTCCTCTTTTTTGCCAAGGCTTAGAACTAAATTGCTTGAAATAGGACTGTTTTGACAGTTAAACTGCATACTTAAACTAAACTGAATTGTTTGAAATGGAACTGTTTTTTACCTTGAAACTGTACTTATACTAAACTGAATTCTTTGAAAAAGAGCTATGTATGGTTTGGTTTCTTTGTTTAATGACACATCAATCTTTGTAGGTTATTTATTGCCAGAGCCATCCTTTTAGAAGAATAGTGGTGGTACTATTTAACCCAGAGCTGGAGGCATAATGGGGGTTCATACTTTTCCTAAGGGTATTGTCCAAAAGTGAATGTAATAACGCGACTGGAGTTCGAACTTGCTTACTATGATTCTGCAGTCCAGCGCTTTAACCATTACACCATGAGGAACAAACACATAATATCGATATATTCAGCAGAGTGCTACCAATATATAGAAAAACTGCTCACATACAGAGCAGTTATATCATGAATATCCATTAATACACAACAGATATAATCCCTTATGCATTTGTTTCAACAATCTGTTTGCACAGATTGCTTCCTCAGATGGTGAACACATTTTAATGGGGGAAGTTTATCTTAATTCAGACATTTAAGGAATTATACACCAAATTTCATATATATATATATATATATACATATATATATATAAAATAAAAATTATACATATATACTACCCTGAATTAACGTTTGAACTAATAGTATATTAATGCAGTTCTTGCTACACAAGTTTCTAAAGAAATAAGGGGAGTTCTGATACACTAAAATAGTATACAACATTGTATTTTTACCTCAGTAAATATCTATGCATATGTTGTAAAAGTATATATATATATATATATATTGTAAGAGTATCTGTGTATATATTTTGTAAGTCTTGGTTGGTATGAGTGTATATTGCATACATTTTAAAATTCTTAAGAGTTTTTTCTTAAAGTAAATCTCTGCTGTTATAGAACTGTCTATTAAATTTTAAAAAATAAACAAAACAAAATTTCTTTCCCAAAAGAAAGTCGTGCAAGAAGTTGTCTGCAAAAGTTGCCATTAATAGCAGCAGACATTTACAGAAAGACACCAGAAGTGAAAAAGCATCTCTTTTGATATATTGCGAGTACAATTTCCATGAATTGACTTTCAGGCTTTTGAGTAATCTGTATTTAGTATTGAGGTACCCACTACTTAGAAACATTCAAGTTATAAAACTTCAGAGATATGACTAAAAGGTTTAGTTTGGCTATTTGGTTTAATGGCATATCAACCTTTAATGGTTATTTACTGCCAAATCCTGTTTACATATGATTTTCAAGTGAATAGTTTGTGGGTAACATTTTTTAAATGAGTTAAAGCTCATTTGTTTGCACACAGTTAAATTGTTTCAAGTATTGCTATTAACACAAATAGTTCTATTTGCACATCATTAAATGGTTACAAGTATTACTTATGATTATGCTAATAATTCAATTTGATATTTATAAACAGTTCTATTTGACCCATAGATGGGATCCTAACAGACACTTCCACTCTGGGTCAAAGTGGACCTGAGAATAATGTCAATGAAAGAGTACTCTATGTTTCCCAAAGGTCCAAGACTGGAGCCTCACCGTCAGATGCAGTTTTATGGCATATCAACCTTTGTAGGTTATTTAATGCCAAATCCATTTTTATACAAATAAACAGTTTTATTTCAAACAGTTTAGTTTAGCTTAAGTACACAGTTTAATTGTCAAAAACATTTCTATTTCAAGCTATTCAGTTTAGTCAAATATTTCTGATTCAAACAATTCAGTTTAGTATAGTTATAGTTTTTGTTTACACACAGTTTCAATATCAAAAATAGTTCTTTTTAAAAAAATTCAGTTTAGCAAACAAAAAGAGTTCCATTTCAAACAATTCAGTTTAGCATAAGTATACAGTTTAACTGTCAAAACAGTCCAATTTCAAGCAATTCAGTTTAGCATAAGTACATAGTTTAGTTCAAGTTAATCCATAGATAGGACCCTATCAGATGCTACCACTCACGACCAGAATGAACCTGGGAGCGATGGCAAATAAAGTCACAAATCCACAAATCACGTCTTTGTGGAATGAGGAGTACTCCTGCATTGCCATTACTCCCTGGTCCACTTTGACCCAGAGTGGTAGTACCTGTAAGGGTCCCATCTTTGGCTCAAATAGAAAAATTTAATCATTTTAGTCTGGTTCATTGGTCTTGTGGGTCGAGTGTTCACCAATGGTCCGAGAAACCTGGGTTCAATCCCAGGTCGCGTCGTACCAAAGACTTTAAAAATAGTACTTGATACCTCCTTGCTTAACACTCAGCAATATAAGGTACGTATCAAGGGTAAAGTGGAGAAATCCAGGGAAAGGAGTAGCGCCCTCCCCTACACCCCAGTGTAGTAACTATCCTATTTACCAACCCCTCCGCTCGGGCAGGATATGACACAAGGTCAATTTTTAAGCGGAGTTTGACAGGTTTGAATTCAGAGTTTTTCCTTCTCCTAGACTAGTTGCCTCACCAAGGCTGAAGAATCAAGTCTACCCTACTATTTACCCATAACTGGAGGGAGAATAATTGGATTCATACCTTTCCCAAGGGTATTAGTGCTATGTGAAATGCAATCAGTCAGGTCCAGGATTTGAACTCGTATCGCCGTGTCCATTTCCTCCGACGATAACCATTAAACCACGGGTACCTCCTCTTTTTTTTTACCAACCCCTCCGCTCGGGCAGGATATGACACAAGGTCAATTTTTCGGGGCGGAGTTTAACAGGTTTGAATTCAGAGTGTAGTAGCTATTGAAAAGGGAGCCTTCTGGTCGCCCTCGATTACGATCGCCAACTTTACTTTATAGGGTTTGAGGGAATTAGTTATTTTCCCTAACACTATAGATTTTATGGGCACAAGAAATGAATTACAAGACTTTGCTTTATAACAACACACAAGAACGAAAGTTTTTATTTGCAGCTTTGAGGAGGTTTGTTCTTGGCGCTGCAAAACTCGTGGTCTTTAGGCTTGTTGGTTTTGGAGACGCGATAGCTTAGCGGGATGTTCGAAATGGCAGCGTGTCGTTGGATGTGTGAGGGAAGTATTCAAGGCCACCGTGTAGCTTCGTGTGTCTGGTGTTTCGGGGAGAGGCGTGCGTTGTCTCCATTACAGTGGACCAGATGTGAAATGGGAACTTGTCGAGAGCGGAGTGGCGCTCGAATCGACATAGTAAATTTCTGTGGTGCTTGTGGAAGGCATGTTGAACGTATCTAATTCATATTCAACTGGGATTCCTTGGTCTAAAATATTAGACGCAAAGAATCCATAAATTAGAAGGTTCCCTCGTTGAATGTCCATGTTGCTGCTGCTAGGGTTAAAGCCACGGTGATATGTCCACACCGGGTGGCTTGTTTAGCTATAAGGCATCGCTAAGCAGGGGCGACCAGAGACACGTCCGTTCTGGTCGCCGCCTCCAGCCGAAGAGAGTGTGTTTGGCCGCTCACCCGTTTTGCCAGCCGGAAATGAAGGTCCGGGCTGAATGGGATAAGTCATCCTGATTGGGTGAAATTCAGTGTTGAATTAATTAGCGCGCCAAAACAAAAATGAGATTTTCCTCTTCTCTACAACTTTTATACTTGAAATCATTTAGCTGTGTCCAAACAAATGAATTCTTTTAAATTGAATTATTAATATTACAACTTGGAACCATTTTATTATGTGAAAACAAAGGATTAGTATTAGATTAGATAGAAATTCTTGATAAATAGAATTACTTACGTTAAATCGCAATATTTGAAACCATTTAACAGTGTGCAAATAGTTCTATTTGTGTTAGGTAGCAATACTTGACGTCATTTAACAGTGAGAAAACAAATGAGCTCTTGCTCATTAAAAAATAATGTTACGAACCAATTATTCATTTACAAATCATATATATTTATATATAAGATTTGGCATGAAATAACCTACATGAGTTGTTTTGCCATAAAGCAATCAACCTTGTAAATTTTAGTTATTACCATCTAAGACAGATAAATTGTGAGGAGTGACTAAGATAGATAGATACTTCTAAATGATTAATTTAAGTTACATGGATGACATTAAAAATGACTAAAAAATGTGATGTGACTGCGACTTGAATAATCCCACGACGTTCAACTCGAAGAGGTACTCCAAATAAGTAAATAAATAACGTTGCAATTTTGACTGGAGGAAAAAAATAGCAATCTTGACTCGAGGGGGAAAATGTCACGTTTCGTAAAGGTCACGATTGTTAGAGTCACGTTTTATTTATTGAATTTTGCCGTTTTTAATTTAACGCTTTTCCTTAATTTGTAACCGGTTTTTACGTTTTTCACCAATTGTAATCGAAATTAAAATGACACAAGATTTTTTGCATTCTTCTCCTCTTCCCTCAAAATCAAGCATAAAAAAAGAAAAAGAAAATCAACTTTATTGCATACGTGAGTGTGTGCTGAGTATAATATATATAATATATATATATACACGCTTTATATATATATATATATATACCAACCCCTCCGCTCGGGCAGGATATGACACAAGGTCAATATTTAAGCGGAGTTTAACAGGTTTGAATTCAGAGTTTTCCTTCTCATAGACTAGTTGCCTCACCAAGGCTAAATAACCTAGTCTGCGCTACTATTTACTCATAGCTGGAGGGAGAATAATTGGATTCATACGTTTCCCAAGGATATTAGTGTAGGATTTGAACTCGTGTCGCCGTATCCATTTCCTACAACGATAACCATTACACCACGGGCACCTATATATATATATATATATATAGTGTTAAACACATATTATATATCTTCATCAAGTCGCGCTGCTACCACAGATTTCCCTGATTCTCTCTCTCTCTACATCAACCCTGTCAATCATCGTTCCCGGCAGGTCCTCCAGACCCGTGTCTGTGCAGAGCTTCATCCTGTGTCCGCATATAGCTGTTAGTCAGCCAACACTAGCACGTCCATGTGGAACGGTCCATTGGAGAACTTTATTTATGAGTTATTCCTTGCTTCTTCTGCAGTGTCCTGCATATCTTGTTCGTCTTATTTGGATTGTTTTAGAGATGGGAGGTAAGATGCCTTACAGCTGTTGTTTTGTGGGATGTTGGTTCTAGGATTTGCTCAATATAGCTTATTGCATTTTTAGTGTTTCGGGAAATTGTTAATTTCTCTAATACTATATATTTTAGGCAACACAAATGAATAACAAAACTTCTTTTAATAACACAACAAAGCAAGGTTTATTATAGAAGCAAGCGTGAAGGAGTGAGAGTGAGAAAGTGTCTCTTTTGCGTCGCTGGTCTGTATGTTGGTCCTTGGTTCGTAGGAAGTGTGTTTAGCAGCGAGCGAAGGGTTCCAAGTGGAATCAGTGGCAGTCATGTGAGAGCGATGTGTTTCTTCTGCTAGCTCCGGGCTCTCAGCCCTTGTCCGTTCTACAAAAAGGGACCAGAAAAAATAGTTCCTGAGAGGGAGAAGGAATTAATGCGCTCTGCCAGTTGATTGGTCAGTGAGTGACCGACTCTCTTAACAGGGGCATTGATTCGCGAAAGGAAATAGATCTGTGGCTGCTACACATTCTTGTTCAATCCCCGTCTAGCCTTTTCTCTTTACGTTTTATCAGCGCCCATGTGGTGCATCCGTACCGTAGTATTGACACAACCTCTGCTCGGAAGAAATTCCATTCTATCTTATCGGATAGGTCAGGCTTCCATATGATCGATAACCTATCAATAGCAGTCAACCCATTCATTATATATACACGCATAATATGATGTGTTACACAGATACCAACACACGTAACGTTATGTATTTTGTAGCTTACATAGATTTTAGTTTTTGACAATTGTAAACTTATTGTTGACCTCTTAACTAGCGTAAACGAGTACATCAGGCAGTCATTGTAAATATAAAAAAAACTAAAGTTGGCGACCGTAGTCGTGGACGGCTCGAAAGATCCCTATTCAGTTGCTACCAAATCGAGGTGTAGAGGAGAGCGCTACTCCATTTCCTGGATTCCTCCACTTTAACCTTGATACTTTACTCTTTTATATATATATATATATATATATATATATAAAATCCTAAAAAAGAATGAACAAATCTAAACTGTCTTAACATAAATATCAAACAATGAAAAATAGCAACAGCTAACAAAAAATGAATTCCACATCTGATGCAAGAAATCTCTGAAATAGCCTCTAAACAATACCAAAAATTTCATTATTAAAATTTCCATGAATTCAAAGAAGAGAACAGCTGAATATAAAAGGGATTTGAATATGAAAAACAAGCTTAATACTCTGATAGACCACAGGAACATATATGACCACAACTTTGATTAACCCAATGTATCTTTAATTTAAAAAAAAAAAGGAACAAAATTTATCCCAGTGTATGTGTGTAGAAATTGCACTCACTAATGAGATTACTACTTCAATTTATAACTGGCTCATTGGCCTAGTGGGTAGAGTGTTCGCCAATGGTCCGGGAGACTTGGGTTCAATACCAGGTCGCGTCATACCAAAGACTTTTAAAATGGTACTTGATACTTCCTTGCTTAACACTCAGCAATATAAGGTACGTATCAAGGGTAAAGTGGAGCAATCCAGGGAAAGGAGTATCGCCCTCCCCTACACCTCGATGTAGTAGCTTGTAGGATATAAATAACACAGAGTTAGGAAGCCTTACACACAAGACACAAGCTTACACACGAACGAAGACACAGACAAACACAAGCCACTAAGCCAGTAGCCGATACTATGTCCAACCAACTCCTTTCCATCCTCAACTAAAGTTCATGACCTCTTTTCACATGGCCGAGAATTATATTCAAAAGGAAAACCCGACAAACTTTCTTTCATCAACGCGACACGCTGTCACCACAATCATAAAACCCGCTATAAACTTAATGTAAGTAAGAACGACTTATTTACGGACTTCGTTAACATGACCATACACACATCTTTAAACAAATTTATTTTCCTTTTGTCAAACTTTATTTTCCAAAAGGCCATTTACACATCATATATTTTGTTTGTTTTCATATTCTGTTATATGCATATTAAATTGTTTGTTGTTTAATATTCGTTGTGTTCTATTTCATTTCTTTCACGCGATTGTAAAGTTTTGTGTTGTATTTGTGGTGGGAATAATTTAGAGAGCAATCTACTGAAATAACCAAATTACATACTCCCCCCACAAGCTATTGAAAAGGGAGCCTTCTGGTCGCCCTTAACTACGGTCGCCAACTTTACTTTTACTTATTCTTAATACAAATAATTTAGGTATTCCTATCGAATCCGAATCATTTTCAAAACAGTTCTAATTGACATACAGATGGAACCCTATCAGGTACTATTAATCCGGGTCGGAACTGGGAGTAATGGCAATGAAGGAGTACTTCACACTACCCAGATCTCCAAAAGTGGAGCCTTACCATCAGATATAGTATAGTGTTATGCCCAAGACTCCCCTTTGTTCACTGACTGCATCCTATCTGCAGGGGATTCAATTTGTGTATTCTAAGCTTAGTGGACAGGTCGTTTTAGCAAGATAATTAATATTTGAATCAAATAACTGTTAATTTATACGTATTACAATTATCAGATTTTCACGCCACCGTAATACAACAAAAATGGCACACCGTAGCGAGATTTCTGTAAGCACAACAGTGTTCAAATGTCTAATGGCATATCAGCCTTCGTGACTTTAGGTAAAATAACAGAAGTAGCAAATTTTCAGACATTCTTATGATTGATACCAAGTAAGTTATTCTGTTTCAAGTCTTTTTTCCGTATCTCCTGTTTATATTTTCCCCTTTCTCCTAGTAGCATAACTATATATTGGCCAAAAGGCTAGAGAGTTCACCAATGTTTCGGGAGACCGGGGTTCAATCCCAGGTCGAGTCATACCAAAGACTTAAAAATGGTATTTGATGCCTCATTGCCTAGCACTCAACATTATAAGGTACGGCTCAAGGTAAGTTGAGCAATCCAGAGAAAGGAGTTGCGCTCTTCCCTACACTTTTGGGTCACCCTCGACTACAGTCGGCCTATAACTATGTACAAAAATGTGCCCCTGTTAAGGGGCTTAAAAAATCCCTACCCACTATCGGTTAATAATCGGATTTTAATAAAATATTCGGTGTTTAAAGCAATAAAAGATAAGGTTTATTTCAAAAGACATTTTTCCTCAAAATCTTATAGTTTTTAAACATTTTGTTGTCATGCCAACCTCCAATCACTTCACCATTTTGTTAATTCGATTCACTGAATGTAGGTACGAGTAAATGATTTTTCAAGTTTTAAAGTTGATTCCGTGGAGAATTAGATTTTGTTTAAATTAAAAAAAAAAAGAAAAGTGTCTGTTGGTTCGAACGGATGTCTGAGTTTTAAAAAAATGGTAAAATAAGGTACAATATTGTTCTTGTTGGCATTTTTTCTTCGTTTTCGGTGCTTAATCTTCTGAGAATAAGGTTTAAAAAAGAGAAAACATTCATGTTAAACATTTTTTCAGGTTTAAAATTGAAATTCATTGATTAAACTTTTCCACTCACTGCAGGTGACAGGGATTTTGTTAATTAATGTAAATATACTGAATAAATAAATTTGACTGATTAGAAAACAAAAAGTATTTCATCTGAATACTTTTTTTACTCTTTGTTTTATGAGTGTGGTTTTTAATTTCATGATATTTTTCAACGAAGGTCTGCAAGAGAACTAATATAAAAACACCAGATAAGGGAGATAAACCTTTTCCGATAATTTATTTGCATTAAAAAACAAACGCGCATACGCTTTCGAGCAACATATTGTAGAAGAAAAAGGGCGTGGCAAATCATAAATTGCCAATTAAAAGTGCGTGTTTTTTAACATGTCGACTATATATCTCTCCCAATCCTTCATATGCAAATTACATACAACCACTGTCCAATATAACTACAGGCATATTTGGCATGTCTCGCCAGTAAAATTCGGAATCGTTATCTCGTTAGAGTAGAAAAAAATCAGCTCACTTTCAGAACTGCTCCCCCCCCCCCATACCACCGACGGGTAAAGACTGGGTTTATGGCCTGATGTACCCACTAGAAGATATGTTGATGGAGCTCAGTTATTTTAACACTACCCTTCATTGAGGTTTGTTCCCTGTGAAATACTCACATTAAATCGACCTTGTGTCTCGACCCAACACCATGGGAATTGGATAAATACCACCTTAGATCACATAACAGTAACGTTCTCTTCATGTACGAGTGGAAAAAGCAAACTCTCTTGAGCAAAATTTCACTCCTTTTTTTCACTGCATGAAGATTGGGTAAGTGTGCGTGTGTGTGTTTTTTTGTTTTTTCTTGTTTCGATATTAGAATTGCTAGGACTTAAGGTTTGCCTTGTATTAGAATTATGATTAAAGAATGGAAATAAGTCGAACATTTTTAGAAAAAGCTATAACTTTTCTGAATTTCTGAGAGATGTTTTAATTATCATTTGGGTTTCTTTCTCTTTAGTTTCACAATCATCTTTTATCGTTTTGTTTTACATAAACAAACGATGTTTTTAGACGTTGTAGTTCTGAGTTCTTTATCTATTATGATGTTCAGGTAATGGGGGATCATTTTACATTGAATTAAAAAGTGAATGCAAACCCCGTATAAAATGTGAACATTTTTTTTTTCGAAAATTAAAAAAAAAAACGCAGTCAGTTAGCGGGTTTAATTAAAAATTTGAAAAATATTAAAAATTAATAGAACTTGAACGGGTGCACCTGTAGAATTTTTACCGAAAATTCTTAAAATCTCAAACCTGTAATGTCACTCCTGGAATTTAAAAACGTCCAAATTGCCTTGAAATTCATTTTTTTAATAACTCATCGTATTAGGTTCTGTTGATTTGCCTACTTTAAAAAGTCCTATTGCTAATAAATTTCAAACTTCTTTATTTGCGATTTTTAAGTTGTATTTTTCAATTACTTAAATTAAGTACATGTAATGATAATTTGCACCTTTTTGTTTCGGGTGTGATTGGACAAATAAGTTGATTTACGTTTACTTATTAAAAATTATTACCTGTTCCGGAAGGTGAAGAAATTTACACTATCTCGTCACACAACTTTGGATACATTTCTTATTTTCCGGACCTGATCCGAATATGTTAACTTGGGTACTTATCGTGGTATAATAGTTTGCTAGCAAGATTTGTTGACCCATTTCTGAAAAAAAAAATTCAATTGAAGCCCATAGATTGACTGTCTATGGGCTTCATCTGATTTTTAAAAATATAACTCATGAAATAATATAAAATATGTTGAGTATTGATTGCTCGTTTCGGGAGAGCTGCAAAAAAGGTTTTCAATGGGCTGGTAAAGCACAGAAAAAGACTTTTTAAAAACTTTATTAATTTATCACAAGTTCGATCCTCATCAAGTCGCCATCTATCCCAGTTATAAATGAAACCATTAAAATCTTATAGTGTACTTGAAGTATTAGACTAAAATGAATATTAATCGATAAAAATATCGGGCTACTTTCTTTAGAAAACCGTTACTTCATATCAATGAGATTCACTAGTGGAATATTTTCTTTATATAACCCATTAAATATGTACCATAGCCAGTCACGGCTATGTGTGAAACGTACATATACTGTTCATAACATATATACATAGAACATAGGATTCTCGAAACACAAAAAAAAAACACTTACGACTTCTTAGTTCAGGTACGAAACTTTTTATTACCTTTTGAGTTTAAAGGTTCTTCGACATAAGGAGAGAGATACACATTCTTTCTATTCTGGCTTTTCCATCTGCCCCCCACCCCAACTCGTGCGACACCTGCCCAAGGCCTCCGCGAGCAAGCGAAAGTCAACCGTCTTCTCCCGAGGCAGGACTCAACTCAACTAACTGACTTTTTCAAAATCTCACAAAATCCTCCGCGCGCTTCCGGTGCGTGACGTCACCCGCACTCTGTAACCCGTTTCCCATCTGGGCTATTGTGACATCTCTGAATGACACGTCTGCTCCGCCCACGCGTGCGCGTGAACACCTGTGTTAATGTTGCACCTAAGTAACCAATGGACTGAGCCGAAAGGTTCTCAGCCTAACTAAACCCAAAGGCATAGAACGAAATCCCTCGGCCATTATATTACAAATAATATGATTAAAATTCTCTTGTCTGCACTGCTTGTTTCTAGAGGTCTGCATATACACGCTGGTCAGCATTAAAAAGAGGTAGAAACCTTTTTAGATGTCGAAAGTTGTCGATTCGGCGGAAATGGAATTGAGGGATATTTTTATTGCATTTATATATTTTTATTCACTGTTTAATCCCCTACATACCTTCAGTTCTGATAACCTTGTACTCATTTGGAGATATGTTAAACAATTCATCGCTTGTTGCTCTCATGTTACGATACTTGACAAATATTTTTTAAAAGCATCGATTATAATAAAGTTGCACCCTGGATTTAGGGTAGTCATTTAGAAATTTCCTTAAAAAAGGACATTGCAATCCCAAAAGGAAGACGAGCAAAAAAGATGGATTTATTATGTAATCTGTTGTGGTGTATCGATATACAGGATCTTCCCTTTACTGCTGTCTTGGGTATGACACTAAACTGGATCTGATAATAAGGCTCCGATTTTAGAGTTTGGGGAATATGGAGTATCCCTTCATTACCATTACAGTCAGATCCACTCTGACACCAGAGTGGAAGTATATGTTAGTCTCATCTAAGGTTCAAATCGAATTATTCAATCTTTACGTAGGATTAGCCGAAACACTTCTGCATAGTTTGGAACGAGCAGCAGCAAGCATAGGCCTCCATGTTAATGCACATAAAACGGAATATATGTGCTATAACCAAACGGGGGACATCTCCACTCTAGAAGGAACCCCTCTTAAACTAGTAGACAAATTCACGTACCTAGGAAGCAGCGTCGAATCAACCGAAAAGGACATCGAAACGAGGTTAACGAAAGCATGGACAGCTATCAATAGACTATCGATTATATGGAAATCAGACCTAACCGATAAAATGAAACGCAGTTTCTTCCAGGCAGCGGTCACATCGATACAGCTATATGGATGCACTACATGGACGCTAACAAAACGGCTGGAGAAGAAACTAGATGGCAATTACACAAGAATGCTGCGTGCAATCCTCAACAAGTCCTGGCGGCAACACCCAACAAGACACCAACTGTACGGCCACCTG
Source organism: Sepioteuthis lessoniana (assembly GCA_963585895.1). Classification (NCBI taxonomy): domain Eukaryota; kingdom Metazoa; phylum Mollusca; class Cephalopoda; order Myopsida; family Loliginidae; genus Sepioteuthis; species Sepioteuthis lessoniana. Next base: position 94,390,989 of record OY757908.1, read on the forward strand.
CCCCCTATCACGAAAACTATTCAAGTTAGGCGAACCAGACATGCAGGACATTGCTGGAGAAGCAGAGATGAACTCATAAGAGATGTACTCTTATGGATCCCCACACACGGCCGCGCAAAAGCAGGACGACCAGCACGAACGTACATTCAGCAGCTATGTGAGGATACAGGTTGTTGTCCTGAAGACCTGCCTAGGGCGATGAACGATAGGGAGGAGTGGCGAAAGAGGGTCAGGGATATCCGTGCTGCCAGCACGATATGATGATGATGATGAAATTCAATTATTTATGTTAAATAGCAATACTTGAAACCATTTAACTGTGAGCAAACAAATGAGCTCTGGCTCGTTTAAAAAGTAATGTTACCTACAGACTATTCGTTTACAAATTTTATATATATATATCATCATCATCATGCCGTGCCGCTAGCACGGATATCCCTGACCCTCTCTCGCCACTTCTCCCTATCATTCATCGCTTCTGGCAGCTCTTCAGGGCTACATCCCATATCCTCACATAGCTGCTGTATGTATGTTCGAGTTGGTCGTCCTACTTTTGCTTGGCCATATGCGGGGGTCCATAGGAGTACATCACTGATGAGTTCGTTCTTGCTTCTCCAGCAGTGTCCTGCGTGTCTGGTTCGTCTAACTTGGATAGTTTTCGTGATGGGAGGCAGGTGGCCATATAGTTGGTGCCTTGATGGGTGTTGCCGCCGGGACTTGTTCAAGATTGCTCGTAACATTCTTGTGTAATTGCTGTTCAGCTTCTTCGCCAGCCGTTTAGTTAGCGTCCAAGTAGTGCATCCATACAGCAGTGTGTGTATATATATATATATAAACGGGATTTAGTGTTAAATAACTCCCAAAGGTTGATATGGCTTAAAACCCAAGTAACCAACAACCCTTTACTGCCAATCACAATTGCATACTGTATAGAATACATAAAACTCATCTTTTTCTTTTAGATATGAATCCAAATTCTTTGATCCATTCATGGTTAAACTTGATCTTCCTTTTCAGCATTTTTTTTTTTCAGAGGGTAATAAGCACACAAGCATTAATACAACATGCTTTTAGCAGGGACTCAGCCTGTATGCAAAAATAGACAGTTGAAGTCAGGTTCAATCTTGTAATTTAGATGTTACTGCAGTGGAATATTACATTTGAACATCCCTCTACTATGCGTGGTGGGTTATTCTATATGGAGTCCTTAAGTAGTGGGAAAAAGCTGGTCACTATAGCGATAAATTAGGGTCCTGTTACACTATGTGAAGATCAAATATCCAGATTGTGATGAATAAAGCGTGGCTGACTCAAAGGCCGTTCTGTCCGACCACTTCACCCAATTTTTTTTTAAAGACAAAGAAAAATACGTTGTACGGAAAAATTATTTTTCAACTCTCGCAGAATTTTCTATTTGACTTCTGACGAGGTCAAAATATGGTTTAATATGAGGGTGCCCAGTAGAAAGCAAGCCTCTCGCAAGATGGATGCTGAAATTCTTAGATTCCATCGGCATTTCTTTGGAGCGCCTAAGGCTACCGGTTATAAACCTAGTCTTTACCCCTTTTAGGTGAGGGGACAAGTGCTCCTGGAACTAAGCTAATTTATTTTCTCGCCCCAGCACGAATGCCGATTAAGTACGACTATTTCAAATGGGCTACAATACCAAACTGGGTGACAGAGAAAGCTCAAACACTATTTAAATTTGAATTGCGACTCAAGGGGCCATTCTTAAAATTAGCTAGTCTAACTCTGGTTACTAAAAAGGAAAAAAGTCATGTAATATAATTAACTTTTGAAGACTTATAAAGATGGGTATTTTTTGGTTTCTTTGTTTAATGGCATATCAACCTTTGTGGGTTATTTAATGCCAAAGCCAACCTTATAAAATAACAGTAGTTGGACGATTTAACCCATTGTCAAGGGAATAAGTGAGTTAACACCGTTCTCAGTGTATTAATCCAAAAGTGAACGTAGTAGCGCAACTGGAATTCGAACTCGCTTACTACATTACCACATTCCAGCACGTTAGCCACTACACCACAGCGATTCCACCATCAGTGAACATTCCTCTCCTTGCTCCAAGTAGCATAACTAATATGTCTGTCCAATTCCTTCATAGGCAAACTGCCTATAATTAAAGCCCAGTCGCCGGGGTATAGAATACGTCTGCTGCATCTCTGCAGAGGATAAGACACCCCCAAACGAGTGTCCTGATATGACATTAAACAATCCGGTGACGAGGCTCCAGCCTTGGAGCTTTAAAGAATATGAAGTACTCCTTCATTGCCATTGCTCTCACATCCATTCTGACGCGGGGTGATAGGGTCCTATCTATGGCTCAAATAGAACTTTGACCATTTAACTGAGTCAACAAATGGCTAATTAAATTGCTATTGATACATAGCAATACTTAGAAACATCTAACTGAGTGCAAATAAATGATTAGTAAATTGAATTATTCGTGTTAGTAGAAATACTTGAAACCATAGAATTGAGCTCAAAAAAATAAGTTCAGGCTTGTTTAAAAATGTTATCAACAAAATGTTTAGAAGTAATATTTGATATATATGTATAAAGAGGATCTGGTTGATATACCATAAAACCAAACCAAATGCATACAACCACTGTCCAGTATCACGACATATCCAAATAACCATATTTACCAACCCCTCCGCTCGGGCAGGATATGACACAAGGTCAATTTTTAAGCGGAGTTTAACAGGTTTGAATTCAGAGTTTTTCTGTCTCCTAGACTAGTTGCCTCACAAAGGCTAAACAACCTAGTCTGCCCTGCTATTTACCCATTGCTGGAGTGAGAATATTTGGATTCATACCTTTCCCAAGGGTATTAGTGCTATGTGAAATGTAATCAGTCTCGTCCAGGATTTGAACTCGTGTCGCCGAGTTCATTTCCTACGACGATAACCATTACACCATGGGTACCTCCAAATAACATTTACAAATAGTAACGTGTGAAACATATCCTTGTTTGGTTTCTTTGTTTAATGGCGTATTATCCTTCGTGGGTTATTTAATGCCAAAGCCATCCTTGTAGAAAAGCACAAGTTGTATTATTTAGCCTATTGCTGTAGAGTTAAGGGATTTCATAGCTTTCTCAAATGGGTTAGTCACAAAGTGAACGTGACTGGAGTTTGAACTCGTTTACTATAAAGTCGCAGTATTTGTCGACCGTTCCACCAAACGGACGAGTGTGGCACAAAGCCTTTTTTAAGGTGGGTCCGGGCGCAGGGCCGTAGCCCAGATGGGCCTGGCATTCCCAAAAATGTCGCGGGCCCCGTCGGCATTACCCTAAAAAGGGGCGCCTCAGGCGCCTGGCGATAAACCTAACCCTTCCAAAGAGAGTTAAAGCCTGGGGGGGGAAGACCTCCTAAGGCTCGATGTATGTCCAGTGACGAGACACAACTGATCAGATCCATGCCGCTAACACCACAGTTGGCTGAAGTGCGTCCCATCAACTGGATTCTGCTAATTGAAAGTCCCAGTCCAGCACTTAAGGACGCCTCACCTGAAGCATATGTTGGGGCAAACAAAAAATACTCTTATCTTGTTGGAAGTATGATTCACTGTTTGGTTTAGTTTGGTTTTATGACATATCAACCACTGTAGGTTATTTAATGCCAAATCCATTGTTATATATATATATATATAAACAGTTCTATTTCAAACAATTTAGTTTGGTATCAATACAGTTTAAATGTCAAACACTTCTATTTGACCCATAGATAGGGACCAATTAGGAACTACCACTTCGGGCCAGAATGGATCTGGGGGCAATGGCAGTAAAGGGGTACTCCGCATTCCCCAAAGCTCAAGCATTACTGGAGCTTCACCATCAGATTATTTAATGTTATATCTCGGACACTGATTGGGGGTGTCTTACCCCTCTGCTGAGGAGCAGTTGGTGTTTTCTGCAGCCCCAGCCGACTGGGTCAATGATTAACTGTAATTAAAAATTAAATTAAATGTATCACGCGAGCTACAAAATGTCAATTATTTATTTATTTTTTATTTTTTATTTTTTTTAAGGAGTATTTGTTTTTACAATTATTAACTTTCTTTGACGAATTCAAAACGAGTTTGAACTATGATAATTCGTCATAAATACCACGAATACATTTTTTTAACTAAATGTTTTCTGCGGGCAAAAAATTTCTAAAGACGCTACGCGAATGTCTACTTTCTTTCTGAAAGCTATGCTTACTTCCTGACTAAAGTTACAACTCAAATTCACTCCATATTTCATCGGTAAGAGTTATGTCATTTTATTGTTGAAAGAGATCGTTGAAAAGCTTATTCTTTAACATCAGAGTTACATATTTTAAAAGGCTAAAGTCTACCAACAAGTATTCATTACAATAGGTGTAAGTTCACTGAGTCTCTCTAGCCAAATCGGCTGGGGCGGTAGAATATACCAACTACACCTCTGCAGGGGGGTAAGACCCCCGCTTAACGAGTGCCTTAGATATGACACTAAACAATCTGATGGTGAGATTCCAGTAATGCTGGAGCTTTGGGGAATGTCTTTGGGAGTACTCCTTCATTGCTATCGCTCCCAGGTCCACTCTGACCTGGAGTGGTAGCACCTGATAGGGTCTTATCTTTTGGTCAAATAGAACTCAGCAGCGTACTTTTGCTAAACTGAATTACTTGAAATAGAACAGTTTTTGACATTGAAACTGTACTTACGCTAAACTGAATTGTTTGAAATGGAACTGTTTGACTAAACTGAATTGCTTGAAATAGAAATGTTTTTGACTATTTAACTGTGTACTCATGTTAAACTGAATTGTTTGAAATAGAACCGATTATCTGTATAAAAATGAATTTGGCATTAAATGATCTAAAAAGGTTGATATGACATAAAACCTAACCTACCAACCAACTAACTGAGTCTCTCTCAAGTACTTTATGATACAATTGAAAGAAATGATTGTATTAATTTCGATTGGGTGAGCCATGCCTACCTTGCTTTTTGGAATACGTGACACTCTATACAATACTTATTTACATATGCAATAAAATCAAATGAAAATGAAACAAATTAGTGAAACTGCTAAAAGGAATGTTACTCATAACCCATGATAGATAATATTTTCCATAAAATCTTACTTCTCCGATTTTGTCATTGAATCTTTCTCCTGCTCAGGCTAAGTCAAAATATTACGACTGTCATTTTCTTGCAATAAACGATAGTAATAGTGACATTTGGGACTTGCAGACAGTATTTGGTGTATCAGATGGTCCAAAAGCAGATGGTTTGTCGATATTTCTTTTCTTCTCTTTCTTTTATGTGGATAAATGAATCTCATTTTCCCCTTTCGTTGTGTGACGTACACGAATGATAGGCACAAGCGTCTTAATATATGGATTACTCTGAAAAGATGAAACAATAAAAATTCTCGGCTATTGAATAACAAAAGGTGCATTTAAGGTAACAGTTATCGTCGTAAGAAATGGAATCGGCGACCCGAGTTCAAATCCTGGATGATTAAGGACAGGTTTCCTCTAGATTACCAGAGTTAAGCAGCTATGAGTCTTCTCATGACTTAAATAGATGAACATTTAGGAACAGTAGGTATCGTAAGCAATTCACGGTCTATTTCTCACGCTAAGTAAAGCTTAGTAAGTCTTATCTATCTTAGTCATTATTTTTTATTTTCTTATCTGTCCCATATCCAATTCTATCTATGACGAAGAGTGCCATCTTTTGATTTTCCACCACCATCTGGATCAACACCTTTTCTTCAATTGAGTCTTCTAGGATGACTTTTCAAATCAGAAGCACAGATGACCAACAAATGGAGTGATGACTGATGAAATTACAAAATTTGGTTCTGGGAGAAAGTTTTTGAGAACTGCTATGTGCCTGTGTAAACCAGGCAAAGGCTACATACATACTGTCAAGTCACTCTTAAAGAATTGGTTTCTGATAAATGACAAAAGTTAAGCTGTGGTAATACGTCCTCGGGCCATACATTCCCGGCTGCATAATCATCTGACCCTGCGTCGTTTTTGCAGGTTCTTTGCAAGTTGAAATGCATAAGTTCAAAATGGTCCACAAAGGAAGAAAAAGGCGAAAACAAAAGGCTGAATAAACGTTGTTTAACAGAAGGTGTGTGTGTGTGTGTGTGTGTGTGTGTGTGTGTGTGAGACACTTCGCAAAATAACGGCCTTTTGAGGCCTCGCTTTGGATATAGAATTCCCTTAATTTAAAAAAAAAAAGAAAAGAAAAAGCTGTATGCAAAATTTTTGGGCTTGACGTCATCCTCTCCATCTCTCTCTGGTCCTCTCTGTATCTGTTGTCCTGTCTCCTCTGTATCTCTTCTGTTCTTCCCTGATTAACCGTCTGTTCTGAAAACCTTCAGGTTTTTTTTTTTTGTTTTTTTTTTTTTGCAAACTCACTGTACTTGTATATATGCAGGGAGCAGGGAACATTTCTATTTCCAGATTTTTAGCTACCCATAGACTGGACGTAAAAATATTGCTTGACTCTGCGTCTCCAAGATACCCTAAAAGGTGTGATAATAAAATTGAAACTTCTTTTAAGTCATGGCTCCATTTATACTAGCAGGGCTGAATTAATGGTTTCTATGAAAATGTCTCAGACCCTATATGAACACACATAAAACCGCCTATCGTCGACTTATAACCAGACACATGTATACACCTGCACATACATAGGTGCCCACACACACATACTCATGTGTTCACATACATGCATATACATAGTGCTAAGTTTGTATACTAGTATCAATAGTGTTACAAAGCAGTGATTTAGTAAATTCTAAAAATAGCAAGGTTTCCATTTTCTGGGTTTCCTGGAAAGTTACACGGTGCGTGCTGGTGACAATGTACAATTACCTCATAGTTTAAAGTTGAACTAGCAACTCAGTTCTATTACTACAAGGTTCATTTGATATTGGTGTCCACTGAAGATTCTTTAAATTTTGAATGTTTATTAGCGCTGATACTCTGACTGGATTGTTGTTATGCAGCCTCTCTGCAACAAGGATCTGTGTACTGTGTATTGTACCATGCTGGTTGGATGTTTGAACCAAGTTTTCTTTCTCCTAGACTCGTTGCCCTTACCATGACTTGAGAGCGAAGTCTAACTAACCCTTGCCCAGCCGGTTGGGGCTGTAGAATACACCGACTGCTTCTCTGCAGAGGGGTAGGACCCCACCAACGAGTGTCCTGGTTATAACACTAAACAATCTGATGGTGAGGTTCCAGCAATGCTGGAGCTTTGGGGAATGCGGAGTACCCCTTCATTGCCATCGCTCCCAGGTCCACTCTGGCCCGGAGTGGTTGCACCTGATAAGGGTCCTATCTATGAGTTAAATAGAACTAAACCGTGCTTCTTTCACTGTACTGATTTTTGCATTTAAACTGCGTATTTATGCTAAACTGAATTGTTGGAAATAGAACTGTTTTGACATTGGAACTGCGTACTAGTGCTGAACTGAATTACTCGAAATAGAACTGTTTTTGACGTCTAAACTGTGCACTTATGCTGAACTGAATTATCTGAAATAAAACTGTTTGACATTTAACTCTGTGTATTGCCCATTCGGCTGAGGCTGTAGAATACACTGACTGCACCTCTGCAGAGGGGTAAGACCCCCCCAACGAGTGTCCTGGATATGACGATAAACAATCTGATGGTGAGGTTCCAGCAGTGCTGGAGCTTTGGGGAATGCGGAGTACCCCTTCATTGCCATTGCTCCCAGGTCCACTCTGGCCCGGAGTGGTAGCACCTGATAGGGCCCTATCTATGGGTTAAATAGAAATAACAGCATACTTATGCTAAAATGAATTGAGTAAACTGAATAGCTTGAAATAGAAACGTTTTTGAAAATTAAACCGTACTTACACTTAAACTGCGTGCTTATGCTTAACTGAATTATTTCAAATAGAACTGTTTTTTTTTCGACATTAAAACTGTATTTACACTTAACTGAATTATTACATATAACTGCTTGAATAGTTTGAAATGGAAATGTTTTTGACAATTAAACTGTGTACTTATGCTAAACTGAACTGTTTTCAATAGAACAGATTATTTACATAAAAATGGATTTGGCGTTAAATAACCTACAAAGGTTGATATGCCATAAAACCCACCAAACCTTAAACTATCTAACTAACCCTATATATGTGTTTGTGTTTTTACACTATGTTAACATTTGTTGGCTTATTTAATGTTGAAGGGAGCCTCTTTCTTTCAAGAATTATATACTTTCAAATAACTAATAATTTATACACAGTTATATGGTTTCCTCTCTGATACTAATAGTTTTCAAACAGACATATGAGTCATATAGGTGGCTCCCTAACAGGTACCTGGGAGTAATGGAAATGAAGGGATGACTACACACTCCTGAGAGTTCCATAACTGGAGTCTCACCACCAAATGCAGTTTGTCATACCCAGGACACTGTTAGTGGTGCAGTCTAACTCCTCTTCAAAGGATACAGTCATCACATTCTTAGTCTGATAATCTAATCACTTAAACAATAAACTGTCATCAAGCATCATTGACTCTCTTGTCTGTGCTATCCTAACTTATATATGGTATTGGCTGATTATTACAAGTTTTTGTCAATGAGAAAAAGTTATTTATATTCAAGACAAAAAATATC
>OY757908.1:94402154-94429654 GCA_963585895.1 Sepioteuthis lessoniana
AATACTTATCCTTGTAGATATCAATGAGATAGAAAATATTGTAGAAATACATACTCCTGGGCAGCTTGAATTTCATCTGGGGAATCCTTGTTTCCATATCACAATTGCCAATAATTAACAATATTATTCTTTTTATTATTGATTAAAAGTATCATTATTATCACTAATATTTTTACATTGCTATTGCCCAAAACTAACAGCCTTACAACATTTTTCAGTCAGTAACCAGCGGCACAGTGTGGTAAGGTGTGTAGGGATGTTGGGTTTTAAGAGCTAAAAAATTAATCTGCATGCACACAAAAATTAATTAATTAATATGTACATATGTACTGATACACATTAATTGTGTATCAGTACATATATACATTGAGTGTCTGTAAATGTATACATATACACGCTCTAAAAGAATATCTGTACCCGCCCCCATATCCATAGTGGGTGTCCCCATGGTGTAATGGTAAAAAGGATGAACTGCAGAATCGTTGTAAGCGAGTTCGAACTCTAGTCATGCTATCATGTTCACTTTTGGACATATATCCTTGGGAAAGGCATGAACCCCCTTATTCCATTAAACAAAGAAACCAAACCAAAACCCGTATACATACTAAGAGCATCAATACTACACACCCGTATGCACATAATTTAAGAGTATCTGTAAATGTTCAGGGACATTCTCACACACACACACACACACACACACACACGTTAAAAGAGTATGTACATCCACTCAGGCACATGCTTACAGTATCTGCATCCACACATTTTAATTGTATTTGTATATGTACACACACACACAAACACTCCCAGTTTCTATATACACATTTAAAATGTATCTACATACACCTACACATGCAATGTATACATCTAAAATATATATATGCACACACTCCTTTTAATACCCTGTTAGTGAGACCAAGAATACACTGACTGCATCCCCTAAAAGTGGGGTGGGGGACCCTAAAAGGAGGTGTTCTAGGTATGACACTATACTACATCCAATAGTGATACTGCAGTTTTGGAGAACTTGGGATTACTCCTTCATTGTGATTACTCTCAGGTCAGTTGTGAACCAGAGTAGCACTACCTATTATGGGCCAAATAGATTAGTTTGAAAACTATTAGATAAGAGTGCTTAAACCATAACTCTGAATGTAAAGTAAAGTTCGCAATCTTAGTCAAGGGTGACCTGAAGGCTCCCTTTTCAATAGCTACTACTCAGAGGTGTCGGGGAGGGCGCTACTCCATTCCCAGGATTGCTTCACTTTACGGTTGATCCTCACCTTATAATGCTGAGTATTAAGCAAGGTGGTATCAAGTACCACTTCATTGAGTCTTTGGTATGACTTAACCTGGGATTGAACCCCAGTCTCCCAGACCATTGGCAAACACTCTACTCATTTGGCTGAATGTAAACAATTATTATTAAACTGGTATCATTACTTGAAACTATGCAATTGTATGTAAATCATTTGTATTAAGAATAGTTACTTGAATCTATAATTATTTAGAAAGGATTATCATTACTAAATTGAAACCATATAACTACTTCAAAAAGTCTGAGTTTGACATTAAATTTGGTTTCTTTCTTTTATGGTATATCAACCTTTGTGGGTTGTTTAATACCAAAGCCATCCTTGTCGAAGAACAGCAGTGATACCATTTAACCCATAACCATATTTACCAACCCCTCCGCTCGGGCAGGATATGACACAAGGTCAATTTTTAAGCGGAGTTGAACAGGTTTGAATTCAGAGTTTTCCTTTTCCTCGACTAGTTGCCTCACCAAGGCTGAAAGAATTCAGTCTGCCCTACTATTTACCCATAGCTGGAGGGAGAATATTTGGATTCATACCTTTCCCAAGGGTATTAGTGCTATGTGAAATGCAATCAGTCTCATCCAGGATTTGAACTCGTGTCGCCGTGTCCATTTCCTACGATGATAACCATTACACCATGGGCACCATTTTACCCATAAGCTAAAGGGGGTTCATATCTTTCCCAAGGGCATTAGTCTAAAAGGGAATGGATGACTTGAGTTTGAACTCGCTTACTTAAAGGCCACAGTGCAGCACTTTAGCCATCATGGCACAGAACTTGATCTGGCTTTGGCATTAAATAACCCAAAAAGGGTTGACATGCCATAAAACCAAACTACAAACACACCTTTTTTATAAACTAGATATTTTCCTGTTATTGAATTTATTATTTTCTCCTAACATCACTTTCCTTTTTTTTTCCTTCCTCATTTTCTTATCTTAAATCTCTCACTTTTTTGCTTACATTTATTCATTAAATTGTTTTTTTTTTGTCAATTCTCTCATTTGTCTGCTCATTTTTTTCCTTCCAAACTCTTAAATCCGCTCCTTAGTTATAACCTTTTCCAATATTTCTGGTTTGAGAATAATATGACCACACCCCCAAGTTTATTAGATTTCTAAGATTTACATTTTTTTTATTTTTTATTTATTTACTTATTTATTTATTCATTTTCTGCTTTTTGATTTTCATATTTAAAAATAAATTTTACCTAATTCATTTGTTTTTTTTGTTTTTATTGATGATGGTGTTTTGTGAGTGTGTGTGTGTATTTGTGTGTGTGTGTTTTTTTTTTGGGGGGGGGGGTCTTTAATCTTTGCAGGGGCCAAGGAAGCAAACCCTTTCTAATCAATTTTTACCAGACATGGTTTCTATCTCCTGCCAAATGAAATGAAATAAAATAATATAAAATTGGTTTTCCCATCTTTTTATTGTAGAAGATGGGGTTTAGAAGAAAAAATCGTTGTCAAAACATGCATGCACACACACACACACACACAACCTTTATAAGGTGCATGTACCATTTATTGATTTAATTTCTTTCTCTTGCATATATATATATATATATATATATATATATATATATATATATATATATATATATATATATATAAAAGTAGGGGAAGAAAGTGGTTACTCAATGTATATTTAAAGTTGTATGTCAACTTGGTACCTGGTACTGAGATTAATCCTCGCTAACTGCTCTAAAGTTCGAAGTTACTGATAAGTAAATAAATATTTACACACACACACACACGCACACACACACACTGTTAATGTGAGCTTATGTAAGTAAGCTATAAACTGTATGCATGAGTCACACACACATTTATGCCTGTATTTACATTGTTTGCTTATGGGTACAGACTTATATAACTTTATGAAAAAACTTGTGTGTTATATAGTAAAGTCGGTGACTGTAGTCGAGGGTGACCCAAAGGCTCTCTTTTCATTAGTTACTACTTTGAAGTGTAGGAGAGGGTGCTACTCCTTTCCCTGGATTGCTCCACTCTACCCTTGATCTCTACCTTATAATGCTGAGTGTTAAGCAAGGAGGCATCAAGTACCATTTTTTTTTCCTGGGTCATTGGTGGACATGTGCTTTTATTTAGTTGCTTTGCTTTGCTTAAAAGACTCTTTTGTGTCTCTCTCTTTTGTTCATATGCATATTTATGTATATCTACCAAATTTAGTTCAGTGTCAAATGAAAGCAAATTTAATGTAGTAGACTTGTTTTGCATTTACCTGAAGAGGATTGCTTACCTCCCTTGAAAAACGGTATTATTCCAAGTTTTGGCTTTCAACAAAGTAGATATATCTAACTCGCTAAGCATTCCCCATTCATTTATGTGCAAATTATTTGTCCTCATCAACTAAGAAAGTAGCAGTAAGCGAGCACACATACACATTGAAGCTTAGTTGCTTCTCCAGCTTTATTGTACATTAGGTTAACAGTTATCTCCCTTTGGTTTTGCATTTCTTGTTTTTGAAAGGTTGCTTTTTAAATGATAGAATGTTAATGAAGAATAGTTGTAAAGGAAGAAAAAAAAATTAGAAAATCCTAATATATCATTAAATAAGAAAATTAATGAGAAAGCTCAGAAAGAGTCAAAGAAATAAATAAAAAGATTAAAAGAAAAAGAAATGTTGAATCAATCTGATTATAAAAAGTAACTTTTGATTGAATAAAGATAGAAGGAAAATGAGAAAGAAAGGATGTAAGAATTTGTGAGAAATTAAGCAGAAAAAGAAGAAATTGAGAGAATTTATGAATGGAAGGATAAAATAAGCTTGAAAATAATGACAAAAAAGATAAAGAGATAGGAATTAAATAGAGAAGGGCTTTAAAAAAGAAAGAAATGAATGAAGGTGAATTAAGTTAAGGAAAGAAAAAAAGTAGAAAAGATAATGAGAAGAAAATAGTGAGAGAAAGGGTAGGAAGAAAGAAATTGATGACGGGGTTTAAAAAAAGGAAGTAAGTAATGGACACCGAGGAATAAAGAGAAAAAGACAATGAAAACAGAAACAAAGAAGGGTGAATAAAAAGAAATTAAAAAAAAAACACAATTCAAAAAAGAATATCATGAGGAATAAATTCACAATCAAAATAAACTTTTGAAATGACAGAAAAAAAAACAAAGGATAATCACGGAAAGTAAAAAAAAAAAAAAAAAAAGAAAATAATGAAAAAGTTAAAGAAAGAGAAAAAAAGAATAAGTAGAAAAAGAAAGAAATACATACATAGATATATATATATATATTCAGCTATAGAAGTTTAAAACAAAAGGGTATGGAAGAAAGAAGCAATGAAAGCCATGAAAGAGTTGAATAGAGAGGAAAGTCATCAAGGAATGAATGAAATGGAATCAGTTGAGTTAAAATTCTTATACAAAATAAACAAATAACTCCTAAAACAGTATAAGACAAAAAACACACATCAAAAATTAAAATTAATTAGATCGTTACATCTTCTAGCTTCACTTCTGGAATTTTTCTCCTCTTCAACCCCTCAGGAATGACCTCACTGCCTGAGGGGTTGTAACATGTAACTGTCTTTGACAGAAATGAGTGGATGATGGAAGGGAGTGCAAATTGTTTTTTTTTGTGTGTTTTTACCTAACAAGTCACTTCTCACTCACATTCACAGACAAACAAGCTGAAAGCAAGCAGATTGATAAAACACATTAGGGTTATTACCTCTTTCAAACAGCTGACCTTGCTTACCTCAATACTCACCCTCAAAGAAGGCTAATAATAAAAGGCATTTAAATAGAAATGCGCAAAAATTGTCCATGTAAGAAGAATTCTTTGTACATCCATCACACCAAATTTGGAATTCACAAGCTAATTCATTGAAAAAATATATAAGTTCACTTACCTCTTAAAAAAATAGTTTATTCTTTTATATATATATATATATATATATATATATATATATATATATATATATATATATAAAATCCTAAAAAAGAATGAACAAATCTAAACTGTCTTAACATAAATATCAAACAATGAAAAATAGCAACAGCTAACAAAAAATGAATTCCACATCTGATGCAAGAAATCTCTGAAATAGCCTCTAAACAATACCAAAAATTTCATTATTAAAATTTCCATGAATTCAAAGAAGAGAACAGCTGAATATAAAAGGGATTTGAATATGAAAAACAAGCTTAATACTCTGATAGACCACAGGAACATATATGACCACAACTTTGATTAACCCAATGTAGCTTTAATTTAAAAAAAAAAAGGAACAAAATTTATCCCAGTGTATGTGTGTAGAAATTGCACTCACTAATGAGATTACTACTTCAATTTATAACTGGCTCATTGGCCTAGTGGGTAGAGTGTTCGCCAATGGTCCGGGAGACTTGGGTTCAGTACCAGGTCATGTCATACCAAAGACTTTAAAAATGGCACTTGATACCTCCTTGCTTAACACTCAGCAATATAAGGTATGTATCAAGGGTAAAGTGGAGCAATCCAGGGAAAGGAGTAGCGCCCTCCCCTACACCTCGGTGTAGTAGCTATTGAAAAGAGAGCCTTCTAGTCGCCCTCAACTACTATGGACAACTTCAATTTGATAGCTAGATTTCTACAATATATCCCTCTGTTCACTCTAAATTACTACTTAGAGTGTGGGATTGTAAAGAATATTGAAAAAAAAGATTAAGTAAAACTCATATAATAAAATCCAAAACTTAACTGCTGAAAAATATCTATTAAAAATAAAACAAGTTTTTCCTCCATGTAGCATTTATTTCTGGTTATATGATGTTTATCTCAGATGTTAGGTACAGATGAGTGTATGTTTGTGTTTGTTATATATTATGAATATAAGTAGAAAGATGGATAAATCAGACACTTACAAAGGGTTTAGTAATATTTCATTCTTTATTCAAGAATTTCTTCAGAATAAACATTTTTTAGTTTTTCTACACTCAAGCAAATGAGGAAACAGATAAAATAATGGAGAAAATAAAGGTGTAAAAGTGGGAGGAAGAGGGTCTAAAGACAAGATGCTGATAAGGGAAGAAATAGAGAGGGATTTATTTGCTCATTTACTTAAACGTAGAAAAACTCAAATGTTTAGTCTGAAGAAATTCAGTAAATAAAGAATGAAATATTAATACTAAACCCTTTGTAAGGGATGATTTATCCATCTTTTCACTTATAGCATGTCAGATTCACCACAATCTACCATTTCACATTCATACATAAATTCATATATGTGTGTGTATGTATGTGGTTTTATAACAGGTAAGTTTTAAAAGAGGATATTTGTTGCATAACAATAGAGAGATGAAAACTTGCAAAATACAAATGGAGAGAAAAATCGAAATAATCCCTTGTATAACAAAAGAGAGAGAATACATATAATAGAGAAGAGTAGAGCAAGAAGATATTCAATGTATAACATTAAAGAAACTGCAGACACTCATTGTATAACAGAAGCCACAGTGTCACAAGTCTGGAAGATAACTGTAATGCTGCTTCTTTAAAAAAAATGAAAAAAAATTCTACAATCCCTTAACAACCTAGAAGTAATTAAATACAAGTTTTTGAAACATTATCTTACAACCGTAAGAATTACTTCCTTTAAGAGTTATGTCATAACACTGCTAGAGATTATTTCTTGCTGTTGGTACCATGTACCCCAGTTCAACCTGTCAAATGTTTCTTAAAGAAGAGATGAGCACTGAAAAATAACACACATTTCCATGTGAGCAGCCATTAAGGGAAATTATTTGACATTGTTTAGCTTTAACCAAATAGCCAATTTTTGACCTGGTTAAGAACCTAATCTTTCACTCTCTTTTTTATGTCAGAAACTTACAATGTATACTTAAATTTTTTGAAATTATTTGACATTGTATAGCTTTAACCAAATAGCCAATTTTTGACCTGGTCAAGAACCTAATCTTTCACTCTCTTTTTTATGTCGGAAACTTACAATGTATACTTAAATTTTAACCAATGTTCTCTCACCGTTATGTAATTTTCATAGGAACAAAATAAATGCATCCATTTTTTTTTTTTTTTGATAAAGCCTTTATGCATATATTGATCAGTGTATTATTGTACTTGCAAAATGTGTGATACCCAAGGATATGAATATATATATGATAATTATGACAGGCTTTTAAATGTAAAATAAGTGAAGTACTTGCCAATACATTTTCTCAAGCTAATTCTCTGCTGCACAGCTTGGAGCAGGCAGCAAAAAGCATTGGTCTCTACATCAGCTCAGATAGAACTGAATTAATGCATTTTTTATCATGATGGTGGTATCTCATTTAATGGCAAGCCTTTGAAATTAGTAGACAATTTCATATACCTTTTGAAAGCAATGTCAACATATGCATTGGTAAGGCATAGACTGCTAATGACAGGTTATTGACCAGATGAAATTTTGATGTCCCAGATTTATTTAAATAAAAAAAGGGGGGATTCTTCCAAATTGTTGCCATGTCATTACTATTGTACGGTTGCACCACTTGGACTTTAACAAAACATCAGGAAAAAAGTAAGATGAGAACTACTCCAGGTGTTGTATTTTGACCTTCGACCCGGGTAAATATGCCATTCCAAAGTGATGCACATCCCAATGGCCAGTAATCGAAAGAAATCGCGTTGGCAGGATTTGGCTGATGAAATGGGACAAGTTAAAAAAAAAATCCCATGGTACACTCATTGACTGATGCACTGGAAGAGAGTGACCTCTGAACTGCATGACAGTTATTTCCACTTGATGACGATCAAACATGCCATTTCAAAGATTGAGTGGGCGTTCAACTATTATATAACTCAGTCAAGACAAAAAGTCAGACAGTTGGAGTTGGAGACGAGATGTGGTAGGGAAAGCCACACCAGGCCGAAGGGGCCCTCAGGGCCCCTGATTTAGTTGGGATCCAGAAAAGTTGCTGATAAGATGTGGTAGGGAAAGCCACTCCCAGCCAAAGGAGCCCTCGGGGCCCCCAGTAGTTTTGGAGACCCATTGGTGACAAGATGTGGTAGAGAAAGCCAGCACTCAGCAGAAAGCTGAGCCCCTGGGCCTCCGGTTGAGCAGCCCTGGGGAATGAGAAAGACACAACACTGACGGCCATAAGAGTGGGGGTCAATATATTGCAGTTCTGTTCGGTCTCCAACTCCCTCTCACCATAAAACCTTGAATAACCTTTTCGAACCCTCACAATAAAGTGAGAGGTACATATTTTGTTAAAGAAGGCTTCGCTCGTCCTTTATCATTGTGTTGTTGTGATCAATTCAGCATGTATATGTATGAGTATATAAGCATATTTATTATATGACTACATAACAAAAGATGTAGCATGGTACTTTGAATAAATACCACAAAACAGTTGCATGGCCACTCACTTCCCATCTAACAAATTATCCAAGTAAAACAAGCAAGATGTGCTAGACAGTAAGGGATAAGTAAGGACAAACTCATAAGCAACATTCTCCTATGGGCTCCTAGACATGAACACACCAAAAAAAACTAGAATTTATCATCCCTGTGCAAACACTGGATGTTGTCGAGAGGACTTACCAAGTGTAATTGCCAATAGGGATGTGAGGTGAGAGTCAAAAGAAGCCAAGCTATCAACATACTTTAATGATGATGAACTACCTAAAGAGTTCTCAAATCAAAGACAAAAACCTTTCGTTTGTGCAAGAACTGCTTTAAAACTTTTTTCGGTAAATCCTTATAATCACATTTCTATAGTGATCACTCTATAAGTGTACTTGTAAAATATGTGATACCCAAGTATATGAATATCCGCTCTATGACAATAATTGGTATTTTAATGTAAAATTAGAGAAAGAAATGAGCTATAAGTGATTAAAAGAGTTCTCAAATCAAAGATAAAAAAAACCTTTTGGTTATAGCAATTGAAAAAAACTGAGTGCAAGAACTTCATTGAGACATTTAACATAATAAAAGAATGGAACATTAACAAAAACTTTACTAGAAAATAGATTTCTGCTTTCTCTTCAACCATCTACTTATCATAACATAGACAGTATTTAACTACATCCCCTTGAGGGTAGCATGAAACACATGGTCACTTTGATGTGGAGGCTCATGCACATATACCAGAGTGAGGCCAAAAATAGCCTTAGTCTCTTTGACCAGTGTCATGAGATCCATGCCGGAAAAAGCCATTCAGTGCATAACAACAGAGAGATCAAGAGAAAGAGAGAAAAAACATTCAATGTATATAGTTGATGTTATAGAATATATGATAGTTTGTTGGTTTTTTTTGGGTTTTTTTTTTAAAGAGGTGATGATATCCAGTGGTATTAGAGAAAGAGAACATCTAATGGTATAATGGAGTAGAGAACAAGAGAGAATACCTCCAATTTATTAGAGTAGGGAGATTATATCCAATAGTATAAGGGAGAGGATATCTAATGGTATAAAATCAGATAAAGAGAGAAAATCTCCAGAGAATAATAATAGACAACATTCAAATTCAAATCTAGATGTATGATAAAAAAGAGAAGATATCTAATCATATGAAAATAAAGGTTATTGAATGTATAACAGGAAAGAGAGAGAAGTTATCCAGTGGTATGAGAGAAGGAAGACCTCTAGTGGTATGAGAGTAGAGGTAGAGAGAAGACATCCAGTGTATGATAGTGGAGAATGGTTGGTTTCTTTGTTGAATGGTTATTCAATTCCAAAGCCATCCTTTCAGAAAAACATAACGATAGAGGGAAGAAATCTAATTGTAAAGGTTTTGTTTGTATTTATGGTTTACCAACCATTTTAGGTTATTTAATGCCAAATCCTCTTCATACATATATATATTAAATATACATGTCATTTGTAAACACATTTTTTGATAACCTTTTTAAGCAAGCCTAAACTCATTCTTTTGCACACAGTTAAATGGTTCCAAGTAATGCTATGTTTCACTAATATTTCAATTAAAACATCAGTTATTTGTTTACATACATTTAAATGATCAAACAGTTTTATTTAGCATGTTATTTCTTTGCACTCTGTTTAAATGTCAAGCAATTCTATTTGAGCCAAAGATAGGATCCAATCGGCTGCTACCATTCCAGGGTAGAGTGGACCTGGGAGCAATGACAGAGTAGGGATACTCTGTATTTACCAAAGCTCTAGCATTACAAGTGCCTCACCATCAGATTATTGCCCAGTTGACTGGGGCTGTAGAATACACTGACTGCACCTCTGCAGAAGGATAAGACCACCCCCCAACAAGTGTCCTGGATATGACACTAAACAATCTGATGGTCAGGTTCCAGTGATGCTGGAGCTTTGGGGAATGCAGAGCACCTCTTCATTATCATTGTTCCCAGGTCCATTCTGACCTGTAGTAGTAGAACCTGATAGGGCCCTATCTATGGGTTAAATGGGACTAAACTGTATACTTATGCTTCACTGAATTGTTTGAATTAGAACTGTTTGACTAAACTGAATAGCTTGAAATAGAAATGTTTTTGACAATTAAACAGTGTAATTATGCTAAACTGAATTGTTTGAAATGGAAATGTTTTTGACATTGAAACTGTACTTACACTAAACTAAATTGTTTAATATAGAACTGTTTTGACTTTTAACTGTGTGTAAACAAAATCTATACTTATGCTAAACTGAATTGGCTGAATTAGAAATTTTTGACTAAACTGAATAACTTGAAATAGAAATGTTTTTGACCATTAAACAGTGTACTTATGCTAAAGTGAATTGCTTGAAATAGAACTGATTATTTGTATAAAAATGGATTTGACTTTAATAACCTACAAGGGTTGATATGCTCTAAAATCCAACCAACCATCTAACAACCATTGGATTATTCAATGTCATATCCAGGATCTTGTTGGGAGAATCTTAGCTCTCTGCCAAGAGGCTGTTGGTATACTCTACAGCCCCAGATGAATAGGCTTTGAGAGTAGAGAGAAAGACAATATCCAATGGTATGAGAGAGACGACTTATTACATAAGAATAATAAGATGAGTAGAGAGAGAGAGAGATACTATCCAATGGTATGAGAGAGACAATATCCAATGGTATGAGAAAGATGACTTATTACATAAGAATAATAAGATGAGTAGAGAGAGAGAGATACTATCCAATGGTATGAGAGAGACGACTTATTACATGAGAATAATAAGATGAGTAGAGAGAGAGAGAGAGATACTATCCAATGGTATGAGAGAGACGATTTATTACATAAGAATCATAAGATGAGTAGAGAGAGAGACAATATCCAATGGTATGAGAGAGAGACGACTTATTACATAAGAATAATAAGATGAGTTGAGAGAGAGAGAGAGATAATATCCAATGGTATGAGAGAGAAAATGTCCAATGGTTTGAGAGAGACAACTCTTTTACATCATGATTCTTTTTTTAGGCATTTGTTGTATTGCTTTTCATAGAAAAAAGTTTTTTCTAGACGATAATAAATTATGAATTTGCATTCCCCATCTTAGATAAAGAGTCTATTTCTTCTGAAAATTTATCTATATTTATAATAAAAACTAAAAATCAAAGTTTAACCAACCAAAAAATAACTTTGTGTCTTCACAGCATGAGATGAAATACCAAATTAGCAGCCATAACTATTTCTGATAAGCATTGTTTACTCATTGCCATAGACTGATAGTCTGATAAGGCAAATAAAACTCAAAAAAGAAATACGAGTTAAAAATTAGTGCTGCCACCTAGAAGTACATATATCCAGATGGCTGAAATTCCAGTTCAGAAAGTCCAAACTTTTACATCACTATTGTCAATAAAATGTGATTATAACATTTTGCATTTTCAGCTATTTTTAAACACGAAGCCCATGTCGTGGGCGGTGGACTCTGGTTTCAAATGATTAGTAATAATTGACAGCTCCTTATCTTAAAAAAAAAAATTTCTCAAACTATCTTTATTCATTTTTTCATATGATGCTTTGTCTGTCCTTATTATTTATAATTTTGACTTGTATTGACCTTCATCTTGTTAATTCTACTTGTTTTTCTTGTAACTCACTCAGATTGTCAATCCTATGAAATTGTGTCCTCATGCAACATAACAAGAAAAAATCCTTACCTACTTGGCAGGGTTTAGAATGCACCATCTGCTCCCCTGCAGAAAGTTAATACCCGCACCAAAAAGAAAAGGATGCCCTGGGTATGACACTTAATTAGATCAGATAGCAGGACTCCAATTTTAGAGCCCTGAAGAATGTGGAGTGTCTCTTAATTTCTATTGTTCCTAGTTTCGCCCTAATCTGTAGCAGTTGAAACAGTTAAGGTCCCATCAATGGGTAAAATATGAATATCTGTTTGAAAATTGTTAGTGCTAGATAGGAATACTTGAAACCATATAATAGTGCAAATTATAAGTACTAAAAACGAATACTTGAAAACAATTTACAAATTATTTGTATTGGATTGAAATACTTGAAACCATATAACTATGTACAAACAATTGATTATGATATAGGAATTGTTAGTTAAAACCATATAACTGCTTGCATAAAAAAAGACTGAAATTAAATCACCCAACAAGGGTTGGCACTAAAACCAACCAATGAAAACACACACAAAGCTGTTTTCTTAATGCTAGTAAAATGAAATGGCAGAAAAGCCACTGAAAAGTGACAATAAAAACAAGAATATTCATCCTTTATTATTCATAATTTTGCTCTAGGTTTGATTTCTTTGTTTAATGGCACATCAACCTTCATAGGTTATTTAATGCCAAATCCATCCTTGTAGAAGAATAACAATTTTACTTGGCCTAGTTGGCTGGAGCTGCAGAATACACCAACTGCATCTCTGCAGAAGGGTAAGATTCCTCCAAAGAGTGTCCTGAATATGACACTAAGCAGTCCGGTGGTGAGACTCCAGTAATGCTGGAGCTTTGGGTAATGCACAGTACCCCAAGTCCACTTTGGCTCAGAGCAGTAGCACCTGATTGGGTCCTATCTATGGATCAAATAGAACTAAACTGTGTGGCTATACTAAACTAAATTGTTTGAAATAAAACTGTTTTGATATTTAAACTGTGTACTGAATTGTTTGAAACAGAACTGTTTATATGTCTAAAAATGGATTTGGCATTAAATAAACTACAATGGTTAATATGCCATAAAACCAAACCATTACAAATTCTACATGAACAGTTTCCTTTTTATTTATCAATCTATTTTTTATCATAATTAGTCTTTTTTTTTCAATGGTTGATGTGAGAAGATAGTAAACAAACAAACAAATAATGATAATTCAAATATATATAAAATGCTAGAGTTGTCTGTCCAGTTTTCACACTTTTCTCATTTACAGCAGACCCAAGTTCTATACCAATCATGAATCATCATCATTTCTATTACAAAATATTAGGAACTAGTGGAGGTACCTGATGTGGCCCGGGCACCAATTTTCATTTATTTATTTTTTAAAATTTTATTTTAATACTGAAATGACTTATATACCATAAAACTAAACCAAACCAAACCAAACAATGTTACTATTTAAACTATTGCTGGGGGAATAAGGATGTTCACACCTTTCCCAATGAAATCATTCCAAAAGTGAACATAATAGTATATCTGGAGTTTAAACTCACTTATTTTGAGACCACAGTCCAGTGTGTAAGCCTTTACACAACGGAAACTCCCCCATTCATAATTTTAACTAGTATTATCCTTTGTCCTTATTCTCGTTGCTTTTTATCAAATTTCACTCATATCTTTATATTTATGAAAACAAAGAACAATGCATATCAGAAACAAGAATAAAGAATAAGCTCACAGTGAGACTCAAACTCACTTTGTCTTTGGCCCAGGATATCCTGTACCAGTTGTTTTACCATCTTAGCTACAAAAAATGGGTGGTATTACAGAAGTTCAAAAACATAATTGTAATAAAATAAGAGATGACATTGTTGCAATAAAAAGCAACTAGAACAAGGAAGAAGGATAATACTTGTTAAAATTATTGATGCTATTGAACAGAGTTTCAACTAAAAACTAAAACAAAAACTATTACTTTTCAGGTAAAATAATCATATAGGGATATAAAAATTAACTCCCTTAGACTTTTTTACATTTCCTGTTGGGACCCTATCATAGATCATATAACAGTCAAAGAAACTCATTTTCAATCTGGGGGTGTCCTCGTGGTGTAATAGTTAAAGCGATGGACTGCGAGATCGTAGTAAACAAGTTCGAACTCCAGTCGCGCTATTACGTCCACTTTAAGACAAATACCCTTAGGAAAGGTATGAACCCCTATGGATTAAATAGTATCACTGCTGTTCTTCTAGGGGAATGGCTTTGGCATTAAATAACCCACAAAGGTTGATATACCATTAAACAAAGAAATCTAACCTATCATTTTCAATTTGGCCCGGTCTGCGGAGGGGTAAGACAACCCCAATGAGTGTCCTGTATATGACATTAAACAATCTAATGATGAGGCTAGAGTTTCGGAAAATGTGGAATACCCCTTCTTTGCCATTGCTCTGGCCTGGAGTGATAGCACCTAATAGGGTCCTGTTTATGGGTCAGATAGAACTGTTTGAAATTTAAACGCTGCAGACAAATGACTTATGCTAAACTGAATTGTTTGAAATAGAACTGATCACTTAACTCTATGTAAACAAATAAATGATGCCTAATTGAATTGTTAGTAATACATAGTAATAGCTGGAAAACGTTGAGTTATGTGCAAACAAACGATTTATAGTAAATAGAATTATTTGTACCGGATAGAAATTAGTGAAACGATTTAAACATGTGCAAAAAAAAAAATCTACAAAATGTGTTTAGAAATCATATATTTAATATATATGTATATGGCATTGAATAACCTACAATGGTTGATATGCCAAACCAAATCATATATATCTAATATATATTTTTAAAGAGGACTTGGCATTAAATAACCTACAATGGTAGATATGTCATAAAACCAAACAAAACCAATCATTTTCAACCTCTTTTCACCTCTGGTCTTTGAACTGAAGAGCCATTGTCTTTGACCCTGTAAGGAAATGGTAAAGTCACATGGGTATATCACCTAATCAAGTAAGCCCTTTTCTCTTCCTTACTCATGCTGCTTGTTCATAGAACAAAGTGTATAATTTTAATTATTGTTGTTATCACTTGTAAGTATATTGTGTATATCAAATATTTACAAATGAATTTACCTCAACTTTTTTTCTAATGTTTTAAGTGTTAGTTTATCATGGATATACTAATTGTAATATTAGTCCTTGGAAAGTGGGGATAAGGAAAATATCAGCCCCACTACTAAGCATCCAGTAATAACAAACATGATAGAGCCCAGTTAACTGGGGTTGTAAAATACAACAACAGCATATCTGTCGAGGCATAAAACCCCCATCAATGAGTATCCTGATTATGACACTAAAACCCTCTGATGGTGGGGCTTCAATGTTAGAACTTTAGGAAATGTGGAGTACCCCTTCATTGCCATTACTCCCAATTCCACTCTGACCTTGAGTGGTTGTCCCTATGGGTTAAATAGAATTATTCAATCATTTACTGCACTTGAAACCATTTAAGTGAGTGCAAATAAATAACTAATATTACATTGAATTATTAGAATTAAATAGCTGTGCTTGAAACCATTTAACCGAGTGCAAATGGATGAATGCTGTTAATTGAATTATCAGTGTTAGATAACAATTCTAGAAATCTTTTACTCTTGATTATTATAAATATGAGAATTATTAGTGTTGAATAGCAATACTTGAAAGATTTACCCATGTGAAAATAGTATTAGATAGTAATACTTGAAACTGTATGCAAACAAATGAGCTTGTTTTAAAATGTTACCAACAAACTATGCATATTTGTATAAACAGGATCTTGCATTAAATAACCCACAATGGTTGATATCTCATAAAACACACCTAAACCAAACAAATATGTTGACAACCAATCTGGGACAATGGTATTGTGTTACTCTACTGATGTTGTTTGAAATTTTGTGTTATCTCTGCTCTCATGGTTTAGTTGGTAATGGAGCTGGTATCATGATATGTGAAGAACCAGGTGTGTCTGAGGCAGAAAGGGTCGTGTGTTCAAGTTTCACCTGAAGCTTATTCTTATTCTAGTTCCTTACTGTTCCACAAGTGATGTCCAAAGTGAATTTTGATAAAAAGTAACTTGAATTAAAAAGTTGTTTTTCTTAACTTGACAATGTCAAGTTACCTTGCAAGTGTTAAGCAGGAATTTGATCAGCAAGAATTGAACAATCTAGCTCATAGTCCATAATTCTGTTTTCACCATAAGCTAAAATCAGAAGGAGAAAAAATGTGTACATAGCTGCAAGGTTTGTCTGTTATCATTTGTGCAAAATGTGGAAAGAGAATTTTTGTGGTGATCAGTTCTGAGACACACAAGATGCTTGGACATTGTGATGTGTGAAGACCCCTTGGAGAATGTGGGCAATTCCTCAGGTTATGATCTCTCTGTGGAGAATTGCCTTTGTTTTGTGTTCCTTCACCATGAATTCTTGGACAGCTTGGCAGCTGGATCTGCATATGGACTGATGGCTATAAATTGTGGCCCCCAAAAACCATAACAGGTGAAATGTCAGCATTTTCTTTTTCCAAGATGGTGAACATGGATAAAAAAGAAAGAAAGAAAGAAATAGAGCAAAAGTTTTATCTTCAGGGCTTTTAGTTTCTATTATCAATTCCTCTACTTTCTTTCCACACTACTTATATACATATATACATACACACACACACACACACACACACACACACACACACACATTTTCTGTTTCTCTTTGCTTATCTCTTTATCTCTTTCCCTCACTATAACTCTTTTCTTGCCTCTTTCCTTTTCATTTAATCTATCTTCTTATTGTGCATCTCTTTTGGTTTGCTTGTCTCTTCATCTCTTTCTCTCTTTTGGTCATGAGTCTTTATGGTGTCATGGATAATATGCTGGACTGCAACATCATAGTAAGTGAGTTATAACTTGTGCTATTACTTTCACTTTCTGACTAAAACCTTTCAAAAAAGTATGAATACCCTTATCCCCCTCAGCAATAGGTTATATAGAATTGCTTTTGTATTAAATTACTCACAAAGGTTGATATACAATTAAACAAAGAAAGCAAATCAAATGCTCTCTCGCTCTTGCTCTCTCACTCTCTCTCTAACAGCTCTTTTCTCTTTCGCCTTTTCCATTCAATCTGCCTTCCTACTGTGTGTCTTTTCATCTTTTTCACTCTTTCACTCTTCATTTAAACTATACTAGTTTAAAAAGACTACGACCCATTTTTGCCAGAAATATCTTGGTATATTAATAAAGTTTTGGGAATGTAGAGTACTCCTTCATCCCCTTTACTCTTAGGTCCACTCTGACTTGGACCTGCTTGGGTTCCATCTAAGCTGACCCATCAGCTGAGGCTATAGAAGACATTGACTGCATTTCTGCAGAGGGGTAAGGCCACCCCAATGAGTGTCCTGATATGACACTAAACAATTTGATGGTGAGGCTCTAGCCTTGGAGATTTGGGGAATGTGGAGTACCCCTTCATTGCTATTGCTCCCAAGTCCACTATGACCTGGAGTGGTAGAACTTGATAGGGTCCTATCTATGGGTCAAATAGAACAAACTATGTGTGCAAATTGTGATGATGTTAAATTGTGAGTGTTATATAGCAATCCATGAAGCCATTTAACTGTGTGCAAAAAAGACCTGGCTCTTTTAAGAATCTAATCAACAAAATGTGTTTACAAATCATATATATATCTAATATATATGTATAAAGAGGATTTGGTATTAAATAACCTACAAGGGTTGATATTCTCTAAAACCCAACCCAACCAAATCATATATATCTATTATAGATGTATAAAGAGGATTTGGTATTAAATAACCTACAATGGATGATATTCTATAAAACCCAACCCAACCCAATCTATCTATGGTTCAAATAGATCTGTTTAATCATTTACTGAGGATTATCATTAATTATTACAAACCATACAGCTGTGTGCAAGTGTTCACATTAGACAGGAATACTTGATAGATTGAATTACTTATGATTAATAGCAATATATGAAACCATTTAACTGTGTGCAAACAAATGAGTTCTAACTTGTTAAAAATATTTACCAACAAACTATTCACAAGCAAATCCTAGTGTTCTTGATATGACACTAAACCATCTGATGGCGAAGCCCTAGTCTTTGAGCTTTGGGGAATGTGGAATACCCCTTCATTACCATTACTTCCAAGTTCACTCTAACCCAGAGTATTAGCACCTGATTGGGTCCCATTTATGGGACAAATAGAACTGTTTTATCATTTAACTGTGTGCCAACAAATGACATATGTTTGATTGGATTATTCGGGTCCCATAGCAAAACTTTGAATCATTTAACTTTGTGCAAATGAATGAATGGTGTTAAAGAAAAGTATTAATGTTAAATAGCAAGACTGGTAACTATTTTACTGTGTACTAACAAATGATTGATATCAAATAGAATTATTTGTATTTGATAACAATACTTGAAACCATTTAACTGTATGTAAACAAAAGCAATACTTAATTGTGTGCGAACTGATTACTCTGACTCCGTTAAAAATGAAATTATCAACAAACTATTCACCTACAAATCATATATGTATATCTATTTAAATGTGTGCAAACAAATGATTAATGTTAAATTGAATTGTTGATATTAAATAGCAATACTTGAAATCATTTAACTGTGTACCAACAAATGACCACTGGTTAATTTAAAAATGTTATCTCCAAAATGTTTACAAATAATATATATCTAATATGCAAGTATATCAGGAATTAGCATTACATAGTCTATAATGGTTGATATGCCATAAAACATCAACTGACTTGTTAGACAAAACAATTTAAACTTTCCTTTCTCTCTCTTCTTACTCATCTCTGTACTAAATATTCTTTTTTTTTAATTCTCTTTCCTTTACCCTTAGTCTCAACTTGATATCATTTTCCTCTCTGCTTTCTTTCCACTCGACCAAACTAGCATGTATATATTTCTCCTTATTTCCAATTGCTCATCCCTTCATCTCTCTTGTTCTCTCTCTCCTTTTTTTTTCTTGATTTTCTTTCTGTCAATCTTCCTATTGTATCTTTATTTCTCGTTTATTTCTTACACTCTTTTTGATTCTTTTTTCTTCCTTTACTTTCTGTCCATCTCCCAAAAGTACATATTTTTTCCTTCTTTCTGCTTATCTTTTTAACTCTACCTCTCTATTTCCCTATTTTCCTTTCTTTTTGTCCAAGTCTGATTCCCTACTGTGTGTCTACCCCTTTTACCTCTTTCTTCCTCTAACACTTTCTCTTTGTCCCTTTCTTTTATTGTTCCTCTCTGTTGGGTATCTATTTAACTCCTCTTTCTATTTTCCTCCTTCACTCTTTGCATCTTTCTCTCAAACTACTGTTTACTTTTTTTCTCTATTTTCTGCTTTTTTCATCTCCTATTTCTTACTCCCTTTTTTCTAAACTTACCTTCTTGTAACACTTTCTCCCTTTTTCTATTTGTCTGTTCTTTAGTCTCTTTTTTCACTATTTCCCTTTTCCTCTTTTCTCTTTCTCCTTTTCTCTCAATCTGTATCCCTATTGGTTGTCTATTTCTCTCTATTTCTTTTTGCTCTTCCCTCAACCCTGTTTCTCTACTAAATTCCTCTTTCCCCCTTTTTTACTTTTCAGACTCTTTTCACTCAGTTTCCCTCCCTCATGTGTCTTTTTCTCTTTGCAAGCCATCATTTCTTTCATTATTCCCCTTTTCTCTCTATCCTTTTTGCTCAACTTATTTCTCCTTTTTTTTCTCTCTATGCTTGTCTCTTTGTCTCTTACTCCCTCTTTCACTTTTTCTTCTCTCTTAAACTATATTAGTTTTAAAAAGACAACAACCTATCTTTCACAGGTTATAACTTAGTTCATTGTAACTTTCAATATTTGTCTTTTCCTATCTCTCAACAACATGTTCATTTCCTTATTTTCAATTTCTTTTTGCTGTCAAATTTGTCCATGCCCTATCATTGGAGCTTAGAATACATTGACTGGGTAAGACCTCCCCCAAAAGTGGTGTCTTGAGTATGACATTAAACTACATCTTATGGAAAGGCTCTAGTTGTGGGGAGTGTGGAGTATCCCTTCATTGCTATTACTTCCAGCTCCACTTTAGCCTGGACTGGTAGTACCTGTTAGAGTCATATCGATCTATTTAAAAATCCTTTGTGCAAAATAAAAGAACCCTTAAGAAAAAACTACACAAAAAATGTAAATATGAATGTACAATTATTGTGATTCCCTAACCTGTAGACATAAAATAATCCTAGGTGGTTTGATATACCATAAAAATCAATCGGGTAAATTATTTTGTCCTTGATTTCTTCTTCCTTGATTTCTTGGTTTCAACTGTTTACTTAAGATTCAATTGACTAATGCTCATGAATTCTTGACTCACAAACACATCTCTAACCTGTTCGCAAGCAAAAATGCTGATCTATAGATAGATATGCCCACCATTTATGATAAGGAACTATGCTAGTTTAAAAAACCCACCGAAAGCACAAACAATTTTAAAAACCCGATAATACTCTTCAAATTATTTTTTATATCTACAAAGTATATAAACACACACATACACAGAGATACATCCCTATATATATAAAAGATTATATAAAAAACTCACATATACTTAGATAAAGTCTAAAATCAAATTTACATGTATATCAAATTTTTGCTGTTGCTAAATTACAGTAATTATTTCACATTTAAAAACTAACTAAATCTGTCTGCTTCATCCTTGTCATAAAATGGCTTCCAATTTTTTTTCTGCACAAGCTTAATATTTTCCTTTCTTTTCCCTAACATTTAAGATAGCTTAATATTTTTCTGCTTTTTTTTTATTTCCTTTTCTTAATGTCATCTTCAATGAATATGAATCAAAAAGCTGAGGTAGGAATCGTAAAAGTTCTTTCGATTAAGAGCTTTCTGTTCACTAGTTTTTGGGTTTTTTTTTTCTTTTCCATGTGTTTCTTGTTTTGTTCTCTTCTTCTTCTTCTCCTTACTATTTCTGAGAAATGAAATTCTTTGTTGAAAATCTTTCAAAAATCTTCCTTTTGAAAATTGCCAGATTTGTCTTTCATCCAATTTGGGATTTTGTTTTTTATTCAATTACTTTTTTTCAAATTCTTTTTTTTTTTTTTTTGTTGTCTTTAAAAAGAAATTCTTTTCCCATTTTTAACAGCAATAGCTATCTTAAGACCAATAACAGTAATAATATCAATAATAATAATGATAAGGACAGTAAAGTCAATGTCAGCAACAATAAAAATCATTGTTTTTATTATCTGAAGAGCAATTTATCATTGGTGAATGACGGTCCTTACCGAGACGCAAAGTCTGAAAAAGAATCCTTTTGGAGAGAATACTAACAAATTCTCTTTTAACTTTGATAGTTTTCTTTATTTGTTTTATCCGTAATTAAAATCACTGCCATTATATAATTATTGGCTAAGATGTGCATTGCATACTGCTTAGAAGTGCAGAGAAGAAATTCATATGTTTTAATTTTGTACTAATTTTATGAAGTTTGCAAATTCACTTTCATCTGATTAATTGATTTTAAAGGCATGCCAACCTGTCTCTGGTTATTTTATGCCAAGAGTTTAGGAAATCACATTGATTGTACATTCATATTTACATATTTTGTGCACTTCTTGAGTTTTTTTTTTTTTTTTTTTTGATGGGGTTGCACCCGGTCTTATTGAATATAAATATTTTTTTGAAAAGCGGTGTCTTGAGTATGACATTAAACTTCATATTATGTGCTGTAGTGGACATGGGAGTAATAGTAAAGAAGTGTGACACCATACTCCCCGGATCTCCAGAACTGGAGCCTAACCATCAAATATAGTTTAGAGTCATAACAGGACATTCCTTTTTGGGGTGGGGGTCTTACCCTCAGCAGGGAATACTGTCAGTGTATTTTAAGCCCTACTGACTGAGCCATACTTTGATCTGAAGATATTTATTAATGAATATCTTGA
The DNA here is from genome assembly GCA_963585895.1 of Sepioteuthis lessoniana. Classification (NCBI taxonomy): domain Eukaryota; kingdom Metazoa; phylum Mollusca; class Cephalopoda; order Myopsida; family Loliginidae; genus Sepioteuthis; species Sepioteuthis lessoniana. The sequence goes on from OY757908.1 coordinate 94,424,541, forward strand.
AAAATATTATTTTACTTAGAGAAGTAAGTCCTGTGTTTGTTGAATTGATGAAGACTCTTAACCTCTTGAGTTGGAATTAATAGATTTAGTTCCATATTAATACATTTAATTATCACCTCTCTTCTAAAAGGATTAGGATCAGGTTTATTACCTGATGCCTAAGATGCCTCCTGAAAAGAGAATGCCAATAAGGCAGGACAGTTTTAGCTATTGCCTACTTGGGAGAGTCACCTCTGGAGTAAGTTTTCACTTTAAACCAACCTTGTGGTATACCCTGCCACTAAGGTGTAAGTGAGTAAATCATACTTACCAATCCTGAATATACTAGATTTTATGACTGATGAATAGTAAGGACTTTACTTTTTAGATGAAAGTGGTAGTATTTGATATAAAAGGAGAATCATGATGAAAAGAATATTGTGATTTTGAAAAAAAATTTCATATTTTAGAAAAAAATATCAGAGAACAATAAAACTGCCTATGAGGCTGTCATGGCAATGTAAATAGGAATTCCAGTTGTTAAGAAACTTTGAAAAGTAAGAATTAAAAATCTTCTCCACTATTTTTTCCTAAAATATGAAATTTTTCCTTATCATCATCTAGTCAAGTCTAACCAGGGTGAAATTTTATACTAAACACATAAATCCTCCATAAAATTATTTGTTTTGTAATTTTTCTTCCATATATATATATATATATATATGTTTATGTACATAGAAAAGGTAAAATGGAAGAAAAATATGTTTGATTTGTTTATTTTCCAATGCATTTTGACTACAATATTTTTTTTTTCTTTTCTGAAAGAAAAATATTTTATCAAAATCATTTTTGTTTGAGAAATGATAATGATAGATAAATGGAACTCTTTATCAGGGCTTTTAGTTCTTGTTATGTAAAAAAACGGAAATCTACAAGCCCTGAAGACTTTCAATTGAATCAAAATTTATCTATTGTACTCATTTCCCATGCTAAAATAATTTTGATAAAATATTTTTGCATTCAAAAAAAAAAAAAAAGATTGAAGTCAAAACGTGTTGGCAAATAAACAAACCATCAAACACATTTTTCTTCTGTTTTACCATTTCTATGTACAGTCAGATCCAACTCAATTCTTCTAACATATATATATATATATATATATATATATATATATAAAGGTTAGATGAAGACACTTGGATACCAACATTGATGAAAATGAGTTCTCAACTTGATTTGTGCCATTACATTCACTTTGAACCTAATTCCTTTGCAAAGATATGGACTGCTTTATCCCTTTACCTAGCTTTGGGTTAAATAATACCACTACTGTTCTTTTACAATGATGGCTTTGGCATTAAATAACCCACAAAGGTTAATATCCCATTAAACAAACAAACAAAACCATTTTTCAGTACTTCTTTAAAAGCATATCAACTATTTTATGAACAATTTAAAAAAAACATTTTTAAAATGTTCCTTTTGACAATGAGAACAATAAAAAAATGAATTACACAAAATTCTATTTGTCTTTTTAGTTTTGTTCATCTTTATATATATATATATATATATATATATATATATATATATATATATTATTGAGGGTACAAAATTTTATCAGACTTATAAACAGACCAAATTCATTCATGTTAAAAGATAAAAGATGAGCAACTAACCGGTTTTGGTCCAACCTGGTCACAGTTAAACTAGAACAATGATTAAGGAAAATTGGGGAAATAGAATCTGTAATGTTTGGGGGAAGAAAAAATAATAATAATATATATGAAAGGGGAGGGGAATGTTAAATTGTAATTATATTAAGACCCAATAAACATTCCCTCCATTTACATATTGTGGGTTATATATATATATATATATATATATATAGAGAGAGAGAGAGATGATTATGAGGATGCAAAATAAATTATACAAAATGAATTCTTTTTTCAGCATTAAGCAGCAAACATGTTAATTTGCTGTATGTAGTCACTGATTTTAATCCTGAAAATGTGAGTGGTCAGTATTTGTGCCACTACCTAGAAGTATATATACCCAGGCAACCTGAATTTGGACAACAAAATCCCCATTTTTACATCACTGTTGCCAATAAAATATTCTAAATTTTGTACTTCATATACTCTTTTAATATTCTTTTTGTATATTTCAAATTGCTTATAAAATGTGATAAACTGATTAGTTGGTTGTGTTTTTTGGCATATCAAACTTTGTAGATTATTTAATGCCAAATCTTTTTTATACATACATATCAAGTGTGGCTTATAAATGAATAGTTTATAGATAACATTTTTAAACTATAGTTAAATGGTTCCAAGACTTATTATGTAATAGTAATAATTCAATTTAACATCAGTATTTTGTTTGAACTTAGTTAAATGGTTTCAAGTCTTTAAAAAATTGACCAAGGGTCAAATTATGCCTGTAGAGGAAGGGTTCAATAATATACATAATTTCAGGCTTTTACCATATCAACAAGAGTTGTACAAAAAGATCTAGTCCTCATTCAAAAAGATGAGCCATCACTGAACATTTTTGTTGTGGCAACACACTACATCTTCTAATAAAACTAGAAAAATGAATTCAGATTTTAGTGCAGGTGAGTTTTATACCTCTTAAAACTTTTCAAATGAACCTCATAAGCCACAATTAGTTTCTAATAGGACACCATATATAGTATGATGGTTATCAAGCAAAGCTAGCCGACCAATGTTAGTGAGTTTGATTCTTACTGAGTAACTCATACTTCTAGCCTTGTGCTGAACTTGACAAAAATAAGCACCAGATCAATCAGCTGGGACTGTATGATATACTGACTGTAACTCTCACAAAGGGGTAAGACACCCACCCCCACAATGAGTGTCCTGGATATCATATTAAAACATATGATGGTGAGGCTCCAGCCTTGGAGATTTGGGGAATGTAGAGTACCCTTTCATTGTCATTGCTCCCAGGTCCACTCTGACCCAGAGTGGTAGCACCTGATAGGGTTCTATTTATGGGTCAAATAAAACAAACTATCTGTGCAAACAAATATATATGTTAAATTGTAACTGTTGTATAGGAATATGTGAAACCATTTAACTGTGTGCAAAAAAGATCTCAGGCTCATTTAAGAATGTTATCTCTAAAATCTGTTTACAAATCTTAAATATATCTAATATACATGTATAAAGAGAATTTGGCATTAAATACCCTACAATGTTTGATATGCCATAAAACCCAACCAAACCAAATTATATATGTTCAATATTTATGTATGAAGATGATTTGGCATTAAATAACCTACAATAGTTGATATACTGTAAAAACCCAACCAAATCATATATATTTAATATTTATGTATAAAGAATATTTGGCATTAGATAACCTACAATAGTTGATATGCTGTAAAAACCCAAATAAGATCAGCAAGTGATGATTATAAGGGATGAAAATATTTTCCAAATTATACCTGGAGGCATTGGATATTAAAGATATAATGAATTGTAATTGATTTGTCCCATATTTCAAATTTCATTTAGTTTTGTTTTAGAGGATCAACTTAGATTCTGAGGATTTGCCTCTTTAATTTGCTCTTTGGGAAAACGTGCAGCAAATTTGCTCAATCAGAAAAACAGTGGAAGTATTTTTATGACAACTGGAAACTAACCCCCTGGCTGCATTTCCGATTGTCATTCATTTGCTTCTCCTTTGACCCTGTCTACCCATAACCTGAGATTCTTCTCATGAGTGGTGTACATGACTACCTTCTTGAAGGCAATCAGAATTTTTGACTTACCAGTCTTAGTGCAGTGGAGAAGTCGATAAGTGGTGGTGAAGGAGGTTGAAAGACTAGGTTAACCATTGACATCTGTCTAAATCGCTCCATCTTAAACAAATCTTGTGTGAACCTGTTCTCTTCTTGGAGATATGACTTCTTAGTCAAAGATCACTCTATATTTTTTCTAACTTTTTCTTTTTTTTTTCCAACATCTTTGTACTTTCTTGAACTGCTGACCAGACAAGGATTCTTGCTTTGTGTGAACTATGAAGTACTGCCCAAAATTTTTGGAAATTTGAAAAGTGCAAGCAAACTGAATATTTCCTTCTTATAAATTTTTATAAATTGGAGGATTTGGTTTGGCTTCTTTGTTTAATGGCATATCAACCTTTCTGGGTTATTTAATACCAAACCTACTCTTCCAGACAAACAGTATCGGCACTATTCAATTCATAGCTGCCTGGATGAGGGGGTTCATACCTTTTGCAAGGGTATTTGTACAAAAGTGAATGTAAGAGCATGACTGGAAGGAATTCACTGTGCATTGAGCAGTTTTGCTTGAGGCCCTGCAGGCAGCTTGGTGACTTCGCAACAGGCTCACTACCCTCATATACTTAGTCACTTTGAGAAGGGTTTGCTGTGTTCACACCCTCCCTATATGGTATTTGAAATAGCTTTATATAATTTTATGGACATTGTATCCTCAGAAAATGTGGAAAGACATGCCAACAATTATCTTCAGTAACAAAAAAGTAAATTTCTTTTTCTATACTTTCTATATTCAGCCATATAAACTAAAGGCAGAACATTTCTTTTACACATCACACTTTATTTTTTTACCACTTTTATTTATCCATTGACTGGAGTTGACTAAACCATTAATGTTTGGTTTCTTTGTTTAATGGTATATCAATCTTCATGTGATATTTAATGCCAAAGACATCTGACTTGGCACCGGCCCACAAGTCCGAAGACACCCAGGCTTGACTTCAGAAGAAGTGCTACGACTTTGTACCCTTCTCTCACTGGCCCCCTCCTCCCCGACCTAAACCTGGTGGACTACTTCATTTGGCCATACGTCGAGTACATGACCTCCCACAAAACCAAAGCCAGCCTGATCGCCGCCATCCACCGAGTACTCAATTTGGACATTTAGGGGTGTAGTTTCTTAGGGGTGTACTCACTTTTGTTGGCAGGGGTTTAGCTTTTAATGGTTATATTTTGAGTTATTTTGAGGGGAAAATATATTAACTCTGTTATATAAGTTGCACACAGATTAATTTTCATTTTGTCAAAGTGTCATTTTGTTAGTGTTGTCCCATGAAGAGATATACTTAAATATCTGCAGAAATGTGAGGGG
>OY757908.1:94434654-94477154 GCA_963585895.1 Sepioteuthis lessoniana
AAGAAATTCTTTCTCTGTGTATGCGTTTTGGTCAGCCAACACCTGCTTTCATTTCTAAAGAAGAGGAAGACTTAAAAGAAATAGCTGACAAGGACAGATTGCATATGACTTAAAGACAAAAAAACAAATTTAATGTTAAGGTCTAACGAAAGAAATTTTAATGAGATAGTAACAAATGATAGCTGAAAAGGAAAAAAAAATTAAATGTCAGAATTGATTACAGAGTTATCTCCCTTATCAAGCCAACATGATGGGTAACCATTGTTAAATAAAATGTCAAATATCTCACTTAGATTGCTTTTCAAATTACCCTGAAAAAATAGCTTTAATTGAAATAATGGTATTCCCTAAATTTCTATAAGATTCTATACTCTGTTAGTAGTACTGTTCTTTGTCTTAGATTCCAACCAGCTCCTAAAATATGGTCTTCCTGATCCTGTCAGCTCTTCAAAATTCCTTCTTATACTAATTAAATATTTGTAATTAATGAAATGGTTTCAATCTTGATTGTTTGTCATTTAAATTGTTATTGCATTATTAATTAGACAGGTGTATTTATACTAGTGCTCGGCTAATTACATCTGTTGTGATCAGTTAGAGGCTGATTGGATAATTGAGTACATGTGCTGAATTTTCATGTCAGCCATATTGCTTTATAAAGTGTTTCTTGATATATACAACAGACATCTATGTATTACTAAAATTCTTGGTATCTTTGTATATACAGATGTATTTAACTGTAACCCAGCAAAAATGGCACATCACAATGAAATCAATTCACTTGAGTTGTTTTATGCAATCATGGAGGCACTCATTGTGTAAAGGGTATCATTATAGTTCAAATCCTGGTGGAGGTTGATTGCTTTCACATCATGCTAATAACTTTGAGAAAAGTAAGTTACTAACTATTCGCTCCTAGCTGTGAGTAAATAGTAGAACATACTGAGTTCTTTAACCTTGGTATGGCAAACAGTCTTGGAGAAAGAAAACTCTGAATTCAAACCTGTTAAACTTAACTTTCAAAATTGACCTAGTGTTACATCCTGCTCTTGTCTAAGGGACCAGGTAAATTCATATACTTGTGTTGCCTTAATATAGACAATAAAGAAATTTTGAGCCCAATTTCAAATGGTGGGGTCTGCATTCATAAGAAATATAATTTTTTAATCTTCAAAATTTTTAACATTGTGGGGATAAATATTAAATGATAATTACAAACCTTTACTCCTTTCTAAATGGGAATATCAGCACCATTATGGATCACTGTCACAAAAGGAAACTAGTATTTTCAATGGTCATTTAGTTTGATTTTTTTTTAATAAGCAAATATTACACTGTAATCCAATGAGCTTATATCATGAAATAAACTATCAAAGTTCAAAATAGACAGATATGGGACTTTTATGGGTGTAAATGAGAAGTATATCTCTCTGATAAGATACAGATCAAGGAAGGTCATAGGGAGCCTTTGGGTTACCCTTGACTATGTTTGGGCCAAATGACTTACATTATGGAGAAAAATTGAATTACAAAGTAATCCAAAAGTGATGAATTTATGAATTTAAACATCCATTGTTGTTCTATCAACACTTGTTTCACCATTTTAAAGTTCTGACAAAGGTTCATTTAAACTGAAACGTTTTAATGTCGACTTTTCTTCATAATCAATTAATCACTTTTGGATTATTTTTTAATACAACTTTGGAAGATTAACAAATAAATTTTGATTAATTGGTTGGCTTTATTCAGATCTGATGTTAATGATTATTCTTGTCTTTACATAGAAGATAGGTTAATTTCTAAATTTCATTATGCAAGGCATAAATGTAAAATTTAAAAGAAATAAAATCCATTCTTTTTTTCATGATATAAGCAATTAAAAAATAACACATACTAGTAACAAAATTTGTGTTATTTTTGAGAACTGATATCAATTTATTGTGGTAAGTTTGGACTTTTAGGAACTTCTTTTTGATAGCAAAAGGAGACAATCTCAATCCTTTTTATTTTAATACATTTGACACTTGTGTCACTATATCTGTTTTCAGAATCATCTCATATAGCATATGGAACCAGCTGCCAGAATTTATTCTTCAAATTTAAACAAATGTGATATTCTCAGTTTTGAAATATTCTTTTGCCAAAAACATAGATTTCATTAATTAATTAGTCATTTTTAAAAAACTTTTAGCATTCTTGAAAACATACTTCATAGATACATGAGTATAGATGATGGTGAGGCTTCAGTAATGGATGAGCTTTGGGAAATACGGAGTACCCCTTCATTACCATCACTCCCAGGTCCAGTCTTGCCTTGAGTGGTAGCACCTGATAGGGTCCTATCAATGGCTCAAATTGAACGGATTAGCATTTAAACGGTGTACTTATCCAAACTGAATTGTTTAAAATAGAACTGTTTGATTATTTAACTGTATGTAAACAAAAAACTATACTTATGCTAAACTGAATTGTTTGAAATAGAACAGTTTGATATCTAACTGTTTGTAAACAAATGACTGATGTTTAATTGAATTGTTAGTGATACAAATAAAACTTGAAAACATTAAACTGTGTGCAAACAAATCTTTAATCAGAATTATTCATATTACAGAGAAATAAGAGAAACCATTTAACTGTATGAAAAAATGACCTCAGGCTCACTTAAAACTATTATCTACAAAATGAGCTTAAAAATCATGTAGCTAATATATCAGTATAAAAAGAATTTGTCATTAAATGACCTACAATGGTTGATATGCCATAAAATGAAACCAAACCAAATCATTTATATCTAATATATATGTATGAAAAGGATTTGGCATTACATGACCAACAATGGTTGATATACCATAAAACCCAACCAAACTAAACTTGTGGCATAATGATTAACAAGTAACTCTTAAAGATGAATTACAGCTTAGTTCTGGGGAGTGTGGTATCACTCTTTCATGGACAGTGCTCCCATGTTTATTCTGACTAGGAATGTTAATATTTGTTAGGTTTGCATTGATGAATCAAACAGGTCTATTTAGAAATTATTAATGTTTGACAGGAATGCTTAAAACCATATAACTATATGAAAATTATTAGTATCAAATAGGAACACTTGAAACAATATAACTCTGCAAATTATTTGTATTATGAATATTTACTTGAAGTTATAATTGTTTCTTATTGAGGACTATCATTAATTGCTTGAAAAACTAAAGAAGTCTGTCATTAGCATTAATTAACCCAACAAGGGTTGATATGCCATAGAATCTGGCAACATCAGTTATAACTGTGTAGTAAGCTGTTGGTAGCTCATAATTATATATGTGACATTATGATTATTGTCTTAGGAAAACATTTGGCCAGCCAAGTTCAAATCCTAGATGAAGCTGTTTGCATTTCATTTCTTGCTAATGCTCTTGGTAAAGGCATTAATCTGTCTCTTCTCCCACAGTTTGAAGCAAATAGTAAGACAGAGTGAGTTTTTTTCCTTGGTATGGCAACTAGTCAAGGAGAAGGAAAACTATGAATCCAGATCAGCTTTACTCTATTATAAAAAATTTACCTTGTGTCAAATTCTGCCTGTTGTAGAGGGTTGGGTAAATACATAATTGTGACCTTATGCCAATGATTAGTTTCTAAAAAGGCACTTTGCATGATATTATGGTAATCAAGCTAGGCTTTCAGACCACCATTTGTTCAATTCAATTCTAAGTGGCCTATACTCCTGGCCTTGTGCCAAACTAAGCAAAACTTAGTAAATTAAAACTTAATCTGGATACTTTTTGTTGATTTCATTTGGTCTAATTGGAAGAAGCATTTGTTTAAACCATTTTCTTCTCTGAAAGGATCCCTGAGCTGAGAAAAGGACAGACTTTTTGGATAACCCAATATTGACATGAGGCAGTAACTTTTCTCACCAATTAGCTACAAGAGAAAATTTTAATTAATTTCAATCAAATTTTTAAGCGATGTTTTTCTCATTTGCCAACACCTGCCTTTTAAGAGCAAAAGACAAAACTGTTTGATGAGGACAGACGGCAAAAGAAGAAGAAAAAAAATATAGAAAAATAAGTGACAAATTGAAACTAAAGAAATAATGAATGAATAAGAAAATAAAATGGCCCTCCCCACCTCACCCTCCAAAACAAGTAAATTATTGTGAATATTCAGCCTCCATTACAACTTGCTTTATATAACTGCATACGTTTATAATTTTCTAATTTGCTCTGACTTTCCCGCTTCTGAACAAGTTATAAATGGTTCTCAAATACAAAATCTGCTTTTTCTTTAGATAAAGACCACAAATGCTAATCAACTCAGTTGGCTGGGGCTGTAGAATATGCTGACTGCATCTCTGCAGAGGGGTAAAACCAACCTCATAATGATTTTCCTGGATATGACGCAAAACCATCTGATAGTGAGGCTCCAGTCCTGGAGCTTTGAGAAATGAGGAGTACCCCTTCATTGCCATTACTCCCAGGTACACTTTGATCCAGAATGTTGTTACCTATTAGGGTTCCATTTATATGTAAAACAGAAATTGGAAATCCTTTTCTAAACTTGAAACCACTTAACTGTATGCAAGAAAATTACTGACTTTAAATTGAATTATTAGTATTACATAGCAAATTTTGGAACCATTTAATTATGAGCAAATAAAACTACTAGTGATACTGGAAACCATTAAACTGTGTGCAAACAAATGAGCTGTAGTTTGTTTAAAGATAATGTTGCCTACAAACTATTCATTTACAAATCGTATATATTTGATACATATGTGTAAGCAGCATTTGGAATTAGATAACCTACAAAGGTTGATATGCAATTATTTTACCTAATTTTTTGAAGTCATCTCATGTTAGATTTTCTTAAAGCTCATTAATATAAATTTCCCAGAACCCTCAACCATTATCAGAACAGGATATGATAGTCACTGAAGTTAATTTGGAGACTCTTCAATATATATATTTACCAAACACCTCCACCATAAGCAGGATGCAACACAATGTCAATATTTTTAGGCAGCAAATATGTGGTTTGAATTAAGTTTTCCTTGACTGGATGCTTTACTGAAGCTAAAGAACCCTATCTGCCTTACTATTTACTCATGGTGGAGAGAAAAGTGAAATTCATGCCTTTCTCTTGGGCATTAGTGAGAAGTGAAATGCAAACAGCCTTGGTAAGGATTTGAACTCAAGTTGCTGATTCAATTTTCTATAACACTAACCACTTTGTTAAACGTACCTCTCTTCTAAACATGAAGGTGCCTCGCATAGCAGTTATGTGCACAGTAACCCAAGTTTATATCCCAAATTTGTATTTTATGCCGATGACCTCATAAAAGGAATGAATCCATCTTTCCCCACCTCAGTTATGGTCAAATAGTAGAGTAAGAGGGTTTGTTGCCTTGGGATGGCAACTGGTCTAGGAGAAGGAAATTGACCTTGTGTCACATCCTGCTTGTGGTGGATGGATTGAATAAATACATAAAGAGTGCTGAAAATAGCATAGTTCCATCAGTTTTCACTTACAGGATTGTTTCAGACATTTCGGACTGATGTAGACTTTTCTTCTTTTAGTGTAATTGATTACTTTATAATATCCAGCCACAAAGGATCAGGCATCTAATTCATAACCATGCAAGATAGTATAATTAGTAGAATCAAAAAATCATGACATCATTCACACCACCATTGAGGTATATATATATATATATATATATATATATATCCATATGAGGGTCAGCTGAAAATTTTATAGAATGCAACCAAGTGTGTTTTATCAACATAATCTCTTTTGCAGTCCATTCACTTCTTTTATTGGTGTTGCAGATGTAACATCTTCATATGAACATTTCAGCCCACACTCATATGTGTCTGTATGTAGACATTTACTAAGCTTAGCTTTATTTAGCACAAGACCAGAAGTATGGGGTGCTCAATGAGAATCAACTTCTCCTAGCTTGCTAACCATTGCATGTTCTTTTTAACTAATGATAACTAAGGTTTGGCATATATATATATATATATGTATATATATATATATATATATAAAGGAAAGAGTGAGCATGAATTTTGATCTCTTGCCATATAGATAGAGCTTAGAATATGCTGACAGCAACCTCTGTAGATGGTTAAGACTCCTCCCTCACCAAATGGGATGTCCTGAATTTCATCTGGAGTTCTGGGGAGTGTAGACTAACTTCTTTATTCCCTTTACTTCTAGGTATACTCTGGCCTAGAGTGGTGGTATATGTTATAATCCTATCTCTGGGTGAAATAAATCTGTTTGAAAATCATTAATGGTAGATAGGGATTCTTGAAACCATATATATGGCAATTATTTGTATTAAGAATAGTTACTTTAAACAATCCTTTTTTTCATTGGATTATCATTATTATTAGTTACTTGAAACTATATAATTTTATGCAGATTATCAGTGTTAAATAGATCTGTTTCAAAATTATTACTACTGCATAGGAATGCTTAAAACTATATAACAATTAGTTACTTGAAAACATATAATGTAAAGCCAAATAAGCTGGGACTATAGAATATATCAACAGTATCTCTGCAGACCCCCTCTCAATGAGTGTCCAAGATATGACACTAAACACTCTGATAGCGAGACTCCAGCATGGAACTTTAGGAAATGAGGAGTACCCCCTCATTGCCATTGCTTCCAGGTCTACTCGGGCCTGGAGTGGTAACACCTGAAAAGGTCCTATCTATGGGTCAAATAAAAACTATTTGACATTTAAATGGTGCAAACAAGTGACTGTTTTATTGAATCGTTATTGATACATAGCAATACTTATAACAATTTAACTGTGAATTGTAATAATTGTATGCAAACAAATTAGCTCACATTTAAAAATAAGATTACCAACAAACTTAACTCATTGATATACTGTTAAATAAATTGATCCCATATAATTATCATTGAGTTACAATTTTGACTGGAAATAGTTTTATTCTTTAAACTATTTTAATGCTCTAATGTACCATTTTTGCTGTGCCACAGTAATCATTTACTTATTTTTGCACAATGCTGGAAATATGAGCCACCCAGTGAAAGTCAAATTCACTAATTTGGAATTATTCTCCTTGACTTTGTGTCCCCCAAGACTTGAAAACCCACTCTAGCATAGCTGCAGGAAGACAACATACATTTCCTAAGAATATTACAACAAACTGAAACAAACAGCCTTGGTCAGTAGTTGAACCTGGACTGCTAAGTATGTTTATTTAAATTTTATTTTTGGAAACTTCCAAAACTTCTTAAAAGATTTTAGTTAGGGATTCAATTTACAGTTACATTGTATATTGAATAATATAATAATTGAAAATATTGTATAAACATATGATACTAAATTAGATCCTTATTTTGTGTCCATCAAGTTAGTAAAACAAAATTTTTATCTTTTAAGTGCCTTGTTAATAGAATTTAAAATACACTAATGATATCCCCCTGTAGAAGGGTAAGACCTCCCCAAAAGTCATGTTTTGGGCATGAAGGTGAGGCTCCAGTTTTGGGGACTGTGGAGTCCCTCTTCATAACCATTACTCCTGCATACTCGGAGTGGTGGTACCTGTTAAAGTCCCAACTATGAGTCAAATTATTTGTTTTAAATATCATATAACCATGTGGAAAAAAACTTAAAATGATACACAAAAAATATGAATACAAACATAATGTACAATATTCCCTAACTTCATGGCATGAAATTACCCCTTGATGGATTTACATGCCATTAAATAAATCAGTAAATCATTTATCTTGGAAAAAATAGCAATACAGGCATTACATTCAGTACAATTCTGGCATTTTATCAGCAAATCTTATATTCTTAAACTGATATATCTTTTATACATCTGCTTAATTTTTTTAACAGCTTTTTGGCAGAAAATCATGGGAAACATTATCTGATTTAATTTCTTTAAAATCTTAATTAGAATCTTGCAAAAAAAAAAAAAATCTAACACTGTCAGTCATATAAAATTCAAAATAAATAGCAGTCATAGTAACTTTCTGTCTTTCTTATAAAGACATGAAGAAAGCAATTTTTCTAGGCGTTGCCCTTCTCTTCAGATTCTTTTTTATAGAAAATTAAAAAAAAAAAAAATAATTTTTCAAATTAATTTTAATTAGATTTTTTAAAGAGAGATTTTTCTGTCAGGCCAACACCTGCTTTCTCTTTCATCAAGTAAAAGACAAAATCAGTTGACAAGAAAAAAGAAAAAGAGAGTTAAAAAAATGTAAAACAAACAACAACAAAAAAGCAAACAATCAAACAAGCAATAATTCATCAGCTGAAATGAAGACTAATGAAAAGAAAATGAATGAAAGAAATGCTGTCAAAAATTGTTATGCCAAGTTCTGTTCAGCTTTTAGTTTTAGTCAGCTGATGAGCATGAAATTTAGTTCTATAAGAATGTAAAGCTTGTTCAAATACTTATGTTTATTTGTCCATCACATGAGAAATTTTTTCATGCCATCAAAACAGTAAAGTTTCTAAAGTTTTTTTCCTCCAAAATTCCGTGTCATATTCAGTTTAAAAGTACTATTCCAATCACCCAACATTAAAAAAGTTTTTTTGCTAAAACCTAATATACACTACTTGTCATAAGTATTTGAACAAACTGACAATTTGCTGATTTGAGGATTATGAACAAGAACATTGCTCCAGAAGAATATCTTATTCCAATCAATTTTTGAACACAATTATATGGTTTCAAGCATTTCTCTCTTATACCAATTATTTGCAAGTTTCAGCTAACTAATAATAATAATAATCCTTTGGAAACAATCATAGCTTCTAATATCTAATAGGAATAATTTACTCATTATTATATGATATCAAGTATTCCTATCTAATACAAATAATTTCCAACCTATTAATATGGTAATGATTGATTACTGAGACCAGAAACTTCATGTCAGCTGGTGTGAGTTTATGCTTGATGTGGATTGTGTATGGGTACAGCTGAAGATCCTTCTTTAAGATTCTTTGCAACAATGTGATTGAAAGACCAAGTTCTTGGGAACGTCTTTAGATGGACTTTTTCGGACTCGTTCCGACAGAATCTCTCTACACATTCACATTGTCTGGACATCTAGTGGTAAACTTTCTGCCAGATCTGGGATTTTCTGCCTTCTTGTTGAAGTTGTTTACTAATCCTGAGGCTTGAAATTTGTGTACCCAATGATAATTTTGGTTTTTCTAGGGATAATTGTTAAAGTAAAAACTTCTTGTGAAATTTCACTTGCAAAGTTTTGAATGATTTTGTCTCCAAATAAGTTGCACAAAATATTTTTTCCTCTCTTGTTGATGATTAATTGTTGTTATTGTATACTATTTTCAAATTTGAAACAAAAAAGAATACAACAGTAGAAGTCACAGCTCTAACAAACAACAATAATAATAACAACACTTATTGTCTTGGCAGACGAAAGATAACACAGGCCATAACTCAATATGCACCTGTGACCACACTGAACGGGCTGGTATATATTTATACTGATATAACTACTCCTGGGCCAGTGACCAATCACTGCCCTGGGAATGGACTCAAACATGTGCGCATAATGGCATGCCCCAGGGACTATAAAACTTTTCCCTTCCTCAGAGTGCTGGAAGTTCACTTCTGTATGTAACGCAACTGGGTGCTGACTCACTATCACTAAGAGAGACCTAATATGATAGAACTTCGACCACAACATTATTATTTGTAGAGTTATTAGCCATCACATGGGTCCCAAGTATATTGAGACACTCTATATTTGAGATATTGATGGGATCCAAACAAGTACTACCACTTTGGATCAAAGTGAACGTGGGGAAAAATGCTCCAAAGAAGTGACTCTTCACTCTTCAGAAATTCAGAACTGGAGCCTCACTGCTGGATGCAATTTAGTTTTATAATGAGGCTTCTCCTTTTAGGTGGAGATGGGGAGGGCCTTACCCTTCTGCAGAGGATGCTGTTAACATTTTGTAAGCCTTGCTGTCAAGACTATCAGTTTAATGAGGAGTCTCTAGCACATATAAATAGAAAAATCCCAAATTATCCTGTGCCCAACAACCAGTCATTAGACCAATCTAACTTGCTCTCTTTGGAGGCTGGCCAAGTTGGCTGGGGCTACAGAATATCTGACTGCATCTCTGCAGACAGGTGAGACTTCTCTGATGAGTGTCCTGAATATGACTCTAAATAATTAGATGGTGAGGCTTCAGTTATGTGGGAGCTTTGGAGAATACAGAGTATCCCTTCATTGCCATCGCTCCCGGGTCCACTCTGGCCAAGAATGGTAGCACCTGATAGGATCCTATCTATGCGTCAAATAGAACTAAACTGTGTGCTTATACTAAACTAAATTGTTTGAAATAGAACAGTTTTTACATTTAGCAGTGTGTAAACAAAAAACTGTACTTATGCATATTTGAAGATATGAAGATCTTGAAACATACGACTTTTATCAAACTGACTTAATTCAGCATTAAATGATCCAAAAAGGATCAAAAAGGATATGCCGTAAAACAAAACAACTAACAAATCAACTCTTTGGCAGAATGCTTGACATAATGTTTATCCTCAAGCGGTCGCATCGATACTGCTATATGGATGCATTACATGGACTCTAACAAAACGGCTGGAGAAGAAGCTAGACGGCAATTACACAAGAATGCTGCGAGCAATCTTGAACAAGTCCTGGCGGCAACACCCCACAAGACACCAACTGTACGGCCACCTGCCTCTTATCACGAAAACTATTCAAGTTAGACGAACCAGACATGCAGGACACTGCTGGAGAAGCAGGGACGAACTCATAAGTGATGTACTCTTATGGACCCCCACACATGGCCGTGCAAAAGCAGGACGACCAGCACGAACATACATTCAGCAACTATGTGAGGATACAGGATGTTGTCCAGAAGACCTGCCTGAGGCGATGAACGATAGGGAAAAATGGCGAGAGAGAGTCAGCAATATCCGTGCTACCAGCACAACATAATGATGATGATGATCATCATGGGTTATAGAATCAATGGCTAGAGTTCAAATCCTGGTCATGGTTTCTTATATTTCAATTTACACTTATACCCTTTGGAAAAACAAGGATCTATATTTCCCTCCCCTCCTAAGTAGGGCATGCTTGGTTCTTTAGTATTGGAGAAGAATAAAAACTTTTAATTCAAACCAGCTATACTCCACTTTACAAATTGACCTTGTATTACATCCTGCTCATGAGAGGCTTGGTAAATACAGGCTCTCTCACTTTGGTGCCGTGGAGGATGTGCTGCCAAACTGGGTTAGGATCCCCAGGACTAGGCTCGCCTCTATTTTTTTTTCTTCACATACTATTTAAGCAGGTCCTCAGAAGACAAGAACACAACTGAAGAACAAAAATAGATATCTCTCTTTATTCCCTACCCAAAGAACAAGTAATGGAGGTCAGATCACATTAAGTATTTTTCATCCAAGAAAAATCTCTTCTTGGTTAGTTTTTATTCTATTTATTTTTGATTTGGTGAATAATTACATTGAAATAGCAATTTTTCAAGGAAAATATTTTCACCTATCATTCAAAATTCAGGGTAAGTCTTTCTCTTGATAATGACTTATACAGGAATAATTACAGTAATTTGCTATAGGCATTGGGCTTTTATTAAAATTGTAACACCTTCAAAACAAATACCCATTATTTCTTTACTTTTTTTTTTCTTTTCTTTTAGTCTAAGGAATTCTAAATCAGTCTATGAGCATAGCTTTCCTTTTGGGATTCTTTGAATTGAAAAATTTAAATTAATTAAAATCATATTTGATAGGGCATTTTCACATTTGCTAACACCTGCCTTCGTCTTTTAAGGATAGAGAAACAAAAGTAATTAGCAGAATCTTGTTTCAGAAGGACAAAACATTAAAAAAAAACACTGGTAAACTAAAAACAACAAAAATAAAGTTAAAAAAAAACACAAAAAAAAAGAAAAAGAAAAAAGTGTAATGAGAAGAAATGAAGAAATATTAATTACAGTTCTTTTCATGCTGGTCTTTTATTGAAATGTTAGATTTTAAAAGTGTTGGATATGTCTCCTAACTAGGGGCCAATTTGCAAAAGTATTCTCTCCTAGTATCATTCTTATCAATGCAAATAAAAACTAAAATTCAAAAATAAATATTTAAAAAAAACCTAATTGATATCCAGAAACTTATATAATATTCTAACAGATAACTCTGAATAAAACCAACTATTTTTTAAATCTAGACTAGACATTGGGTTCCAGTTTTAACAGTGGTCCCCTGAAATTGGCAAGTCTTGTTTTTTTGTTTTTTTTTACTGGAAACAGGGCAGATATTCATTTATGGACAACATTATATACATGACAGACAGACAGACAGATGGTGGGAGGGGTCTTGTTAGCTATTCTATATTCAAAGTTTAATATTTGAAAAAAGTGTAATTTATATGTTATAAATATGTTATATATCACCTAAGAAAAAGAAAGAAACTTATAGATGAGCTTCAGACTATCTTATTTGTATGGGCTGTGTGAAAGAATGAATTGAAAGAGTTTATACAATGAAAACAGTATCTTCAGCAAAGCTACAATGATATTCCATAATCCAACACTTAAAGACACATGACATAAGTAAGAGTGAGGGAATCTCCATGGCATAGTGACTAACACGCTGGAACTCCAGTCATGCTATTACTTTCACCTTTGGATGAATACCCTTGCAAAAGGTATGAACCTCTCTCTTCTCCCTTGCAATGGGTTAAATAGTACCACAACAATTCTTCCACAAGGATGGCTTTGGCATGAAATAAACCATGAAGGTTGATATGTCATTAAACAAAGAAACCAAACCATAAGTAAGATGGTTTGGTTTAATGGCATATCAACCTTTTTGAGTTATTTAATGTCAAAGCCTTCCTTTTAGAATGAAGGTAGTGATATTACTTAGCACGTAGCTGGGGGCATAGGTAAATGTATATTTATAAGAAACTGTTTATTTTACCTATTAAAAATTGGTCATTATTTATTAATCTGGAAGAAAACTGACCTTATATATATTCAAGGGGCATACGATAAGTTTCCAGACTTTTTTCGTATGGGCATTTAAAATAGTCATAGACTCTTGAAAATTCAGTATGCTATTGCTATACATCTTATGAGATGACTGACCAATTTTTATGATTTCAGATTCAAATCAACAGCTACCGCAGCAATTGGAATACACCCTACTAAAGCGTGATTGTCACAGTAGGTGAATTTCAAAAATGCAATCTGGACGTGAGGACACTTTAGAAGAATGATATGCAATAAAATTCTGTTTTGAACTTGAAAAAAATGCCACAGAAACGTATGGAATGCTTCAAACTGCTTTTGGAGCATCTTGCATGAATTGAGCATCTGTTTTTGAGTGGCATAAGAGATTCAAGGAAGGCAGGGAGTCTGTGAGGGATGATGAGAGGTGTGGGAGGAGTAAGGAAGTTAATACACCAGAGTTGATTGGCCAAAGGGTTACGGTTAGGGTTACTATGTTAAGGTTTTAAGGGAGTTCAGGAAGAGAGGCCAGCACTCTTCAAATCAGGTCTGTGGCATTTCCACCAGAACAATACACCAGTCCATAACTCCATCCTTCTCACAGACTATTTGACCAAGATGGGCTTCCAGACAGTTCCTCACCGTCCCTATAGTCCAGACCTTGCTCCCTGTGACTTTTGGTTATTCCCTAAGCTCAGAGGCTGTCGTTATGAGACAATTGAGGAGATGAAAGAGGCTGTGATGAAGGTCATTGACATGCTCACACAAGAGAACTTCCATGGGGCCTTTCAGTAGTTGCTGGAACGGTACTACAAGTGCATTGCAGCCGGAGGAGATTACTTTGAAGGGGACTAGAGTTTCATGTGTGTGCTATCAATAAAAGTGCATATATGAAAAAAGTCCGGAAACTTATCGTATGCACCTCGTATATATATATATATATATATATATATATATATATATATAATTACAAATAAGTAAAAAAAAGTATTCTCAGCATGTAATAATTATTTCCCTTGAGAACTTATAATGCTCAGGCAAGTACAAATCTTAATCTCTTGCTTTGTCAGTGGGTTTAGAATTCACTAAATGCATTCTCTGTTGAGGTTTAAGACCCCTCTGCAAAAAGGATATCTTGAGTATGACACTAAATTGCATTTGGTGGTGAGGCTCCAGTTCTGGGAAGTGTAGAATACCTCTTCATGGCTATTACTCCCATGTCTACTCTGATCTCAAGTGATAATAACCTTTAGGGTCCCATCTATGGGTTAAATAGTTCTATTTAAAAATTGTTGTTGTTGTTATTATCATTATTATTATTATTATTATTATTATTAAATAGGAAAATTTGTTTGAATCCATATACTTATAGATTATTGGAATGTGATAGGAACCCTTGCTACCATAAAATGGTGCTAACAAATGATTATTACAAACAAATCAAGAAAAAAAATTATTGTAATGAAATGTTAAACCAAGCAAGTAGCTATCCCATATCATTATAACTGAATTGCAAATATGACTGAAAATTGTTTTATTCTCACAGTTAAACCTTTTTGATGCTCTAATAATTTTTCCTGTGCTTCTGTAATCATTTACTCACTTTTGCATATTTTAGTGCAGAAATATGAGGCACCCAGTAACAGCCAAACTTATTAACAATAACATGCTAAACTAGCTTGCTAAATATTCAACTACATTAGGCAATCTTTAAATTAAGCATCACTTACATTTGGGACAAGCTTATAGCTATGGGATATCCGGTAAAAATTAAATTGATTATTTAGTAGTAATAGCATACTTGACCAGTTCAGTAACCCTTATTCCATGATGAGAAGCCTATATAAACTGATAAACACAAAAACTGGATCTTTATTGTATAGTTTTTATGAATAGTTTTACATAGGGTTATAATTAAGTTAATAATATCTGCATGTGAATAAAGTTCCTTATTTTAGACTTGGTTTCAGCTTTTTACTTACTTATCTTTACTGGACATTTTACTTACATAAATTTCTTATTTTCTCTTGTATAAAATCCTGTGTGTAAATCAAAAGTTTTTATCCTTAAGGTCAGGTCCTCAGAGTAGGATGACTGATCAGTTGGAAAACACATTGGGATTTTGATAAATTATTGATATAAATCTGTTATAATGTTAAAGTTATGTATATTTTTTGTACTGGAGTTTATGTTGAATATTTCTATTGATTTTTGATAGAGATAAGGAAAACCTGATGTTAATTTTTAACTTTTGAATAGTCATGTTTTGGCATGTTTTTTTTTCCTGCTAAATCATTTTTATTTTCTATTTGAATTAAATAGTTTTTGGGTTTTTTTGGATATCTTTGCTTATTTGTCAATTTTGATTAGCTTTATCTTATTGAAATTTATTCCTGAATATTTTTCATTGATTTTTTAAAAAATTGAGGTGGGTGGCAAAATTTTAAAAATGAATAGATCTGTCATGAATATTCAACAAGGAGAATGTGATACAGAAAAAAATACATTTTTGTTTTTTGTCAAAATTTTAAAAAATAAGATAAATAAATCTTAAGGAAAATTCTTTAAAATTTTTTTGGAAGAAGTTGTGTTTAAATATATTTTTTGTAATGTTGAACTGAACGCATATTTTTTAAAAAAAATCTGTACTTACCTACTTGAAGCTAATATTTAAATTTTTCATTTGTTGGAAAGTGCATTTTTAATGATTCGTCTTCCATTTTTTTTATTTCATTTATCTTTTAAACTTTTTCACTTTTCTTTACTTTTTTAAAAAATTTTCTTTCAATTCTTCTTTTATTTCATTTATTTATTCATTCATTCATTAAACTTTTCTTTATTTACTTTATCTTTTTCCTTCTCATCCTTATAATTTTATCTTCTGTTTTTATTTTCACATTTGTTTTATTGTCTGGAATGATTTTAAAAAAAGGTTTTTTCCTCCTTTCTTAAAAATTCCTTTTGCTACCTCTTCTATCATTTCTTCATTTTTTAACCTAGTCTGGTACAAGGACACATAGGAATAAATTTGATTGGTTGATAGAACTCGGTTGTTAACCATGACTCCATCGTTGTAGATGTCAAAGAACCGTAAGGAGGATAGGGCCACTGCCATCTCACCACTGTGATAGTGCAGCAGTTTTATTGCAAGAAGATTTTTATAAGGTGGATTTGCTTGCACCATTCCTTCTGGTTTTGGATTATGAGTTTTTCTTTCTCCTAGATGAGTTTCTTCACAAGGGCTAAAATGCCTAGTGTTACATACTGATCTTTGACAGGTGGTTTTTGTGGATTTCGTAAAGAAGATGTAGGTGCCTTAAGGTAAACAATGGACTGCGGAAAAGAATTGCGTGAATTGTGGTCAAAGGAAAAATGTGTGGGCATCCAGAAAATATAAAATGATGGAGTTTTCAACTCCAGGGGCAGTCTGGTGGTCAGTCAGTGTAATCAATCAGAGAATAGTCAGCGAGTGTACAGATTAGCTCAGAGGGGAGGGTGGACAGGTGGCCCCCTTCCCCTGGGTTGAGAACTGGATCTGTATCAAACCTCCCATCAAAGAAGCAAGGCTCTGAGAATATATGTATTTCCATGAGGTGTCAATCATAGCAGTCCGACTCTCTGTCCCCCTACTCTCTCTCTCTCTCTCTCTTACTCACAGCTATCACAATGTTTCGAATAAAGGAGTTTATATTTTTATACAAAAGTGTTGTCACTTGTTCTCCCCAATATACAACACTAGTTTGCCCTACTATCTATCCATAAATGGAGGGAGAAGAGAGGAGAAATGCAATTTCTTCCAGGCAGCGGTCGTATCAATACTGCTGTATGGATGCACTACTTAGACACTAACTAAACGGCTGGAGAAGAAGTTAGACGGCAATTACACAAGAATGCTGTGCACAATATTGAACAAGTCCTGGCAGCAACACCCCACAAGACACCAACGATATGGCCACCTACCTCCCATCATGAAAACTATCCAAGTTAGACGAACCAGACATGCAGGACACTGCTGGAGAGGCAGGGACTAGCTCATAAGTGATGTACTCCTATGGACCCCCACATATGGCCGGGCAAAAGCAGAACGACCAGCTCGAACATACATACAGCAGCTATGTGAGGATACGGGATGTAGCCTTGAAGACCTGCCAGAGGCGATGAACGATAGGGAGAAGTGGCAACATGATGATGATGATGATGACATAGCACAAAATGAAAATGCAGACAGCATTCATCCAGAATTTGACTCATTGAGTCCATTCCCTAAGAAATGAACTATAATGCTACATGTCACCTCAACTTCATTGATTAATAAATGAAATATGTTAAAGCTTAGCTCAGTCGTTATCGATATCAAAAAATATGAAATCTTAATACATTTTCAGATTTTGCTTTTTGCACATACACATAAATAAGTGAGCAAGTTGGCCAACCGTAGTCAAGGGCGACCCAAAGGCACCTTTTTCAATTGCTATTACACCAAAGTGTAAAAGAGGGTACTATACCTTTCCCTTGATCGCTCCACTTACCCTTGATCAGTACCTTGAAAGCAAGGAAGCATCAAGTACGATTTTTTGAGTCTTTGGTATGAGTTGACTTTGGATTGAACCCGATTCTCTTGGACCATTGGCAGACACTGACCATTATGCCAATGGGCTGGTTATATATATGTGACTAGCAAAGGCATGGACTACTATCGATAGGTTATTGATCATATGGAGATCAGACTTATCAGATAAAAAAAAATGCAATATCTCCCTAGAAGTGGTAATGTCAATTCTACTATATGGATGCACCACATAGACACTGACTAAGCGTATAAAGAAAAAGCTAGACAGGAACTACTCAAAAATGCTACAAGCTATATTGAACAAATCCTGGAAGCAACATCCCACAAAACAGCAGCTGTACGGACACTTACCTCCCATCTCTAAAGCCATCCAAATAAGATGGACAAGACATGTAGGACACTGCTTGAAAAGTAAAAATAAACTCATAAACGATATTCTTCTATGGACTCCTTCTCACAGATGCTCAAGTGTTGGCCAACCAAGAAGAACTTACCTACAACAGCTCTGTATGGACACATGATGTAATCTAAAAGACCTACCAGGAGTGATGGATGATAGAGATGAATGGGAAGAGAGAGTCAGGGAAATCCTTGCTAACAGTGCAATATGATGATAATGATGAGGATATATACTACCAGTCAAAAGTATTTGACCACCCTCAAAAATTTTTATTTCTCATCTTAAAAATGTTATTTTTAATAATTTTTAGCACCACAATGATTTTATTCATTTTATTAAATACATGTCTTCCTGAGCCACATTAAATACAAATTAAACTAAAAAAAACAAAAAAACAAAACTTTTGTTTCATCAAAATGAGCTCTTTGGTCACTATTACTGCTTCACAGATTCTCTGCATTCTTTCCACCAAAGACTGGAGGTAGACTGAAGACAATTCTTTCCAGCTTTCCTGCAAGAGTTCTGACTTTTCAGTCAAATTCATCCGACATCAGTCCAATGAGATTTAAGTCCACAGACTGTGCTAGCAAAGACATCAGTTGAAGGACGTGCTGTTCCTCTTTGCTTTTAAGATACATCTGGCAGAGTTTACTTGTATACTTTGGTTCATTATCTTGCATGAGTAAAAATCTTTGACCCACAAACTACCACATTCCCAATAGAATTATATGATGTTGCAGTATGCTGTAAGAGCTGGTCTGATTCAATTTGTCCTTTGCTTTGTGCAAATCCCCAACTTTGCAATTGGCAAATATCCCCCACATCATAACAGAGCATCCTCCATGCTTTACAATTGATTTGATACAGGGTGCTGCAGCTCTTTCACAAGCTCTTCACTATTCATTGACCCTCCTATTTAAGCCAAAGATTTTGAACTTTGATTCATCAGTCCAAAGGATTTTATTCCACTGCTCGTATATTGTCCACTTTTGGTGTGCCTTGGCTCACTGGAGCCTTTTAACATTGTTTTGCTTTCTCAACAGTGGTTTCTTGATAGCAATTTTGCTATATAGGCAAGCTTTGCAGAGTCTTCTACTCACAGTTAAAGTACATTTTTTTTCACAACATTGCTTCAGTTGTGCAGATGACTCTGATGAAATTGTCCTCTGCTTTTGTTTTTACTTTTGGTCTCATTTTGTCCTGTTTCCTGATGTCTCCAAACAGTATAATCCACTGTAGTTCTATGAATTTTGAAAAAATATTCTCTGCTGGAATATCCTTCTTTTTTTTAAAGTAAAGATCTCTTGTCTTTGTTCAAGTGTAAGTTCATGTGTTTTGGGCATTTTGTTGAGAAAAATATTTTGATCTGGAAAAAAGTTGCAAAATTTAGGTTTTGATTTAAACAAAATAAGAATAACAGATTTCACTATTAGACAAGGTACATTAGCTGTGTTAGTAAAACAGGTAGTATCTTGCAAGCAGTAATTCAACATTATATTGTATAATGTGAGTTCAAGTGGTGGTATGATGTAACTTATAGAAAATGTTTTATTCATGCACAGTTCTAAAGAAGAAAAACGCCTTCAAATAAATTTTTCAAAAGATATCTGGTTCTACTAAGGTCAGAGTTACTGAGGAAGACTTGTATTTAGCATAATAAATAAAAACATTCTGGACCTTCTCTTGTTTCATTAAAACGCTTTTAGGATGAAAAATAAAGATTTTTGAGGGTGGTCAAATACTTTTGACTGGTCATGTGTGTGTGTGTGTATATATATATATATACATACACACACATGCACATGACTAAAACATTATATTGAGAGGAGATATTCATTCAATTAAATTCAATGAACTTGAAACATATCCATACAAGCTCACCTGAAGATCAAGCATTAAAAACTCAGTTATAAATTTTTACTTTGTGATATTGCTCTACAGTCTTGTGCATAGGGCACACTATTTTACTTATGTAGTCTGTTTTAGAGGTAAATATAACTATAAATTTAATTAAAATTTGAGTTTCATCTAATGATTGAATTTTTAAAATATAACTCTCATTAGTCATGAAAGAAACATGAAACAGCAAGATATCAGTTTTCCTGCTCTGCTGACCAGTATTTGAGCACTCTCTTGATTTAAAAAAAAAAGTTTTTAAATGATTTGTTTGTTAATACACACACACACACATACACAGATATATATATATATATCATACACACACAAACATGCATATATATATATATATATATATAAAATACACACAAACACATATATAATACACAAACTCACATGTGTATGTATATATATATACCCTCACACACACACACATACATATATATAATACACACACACACACACACACACACACACACACACACACACACAAACATATATAATACAATTAAGAGGTGTTGGACTGCATAATGGTTATCAAGATGGAAAAGAAAATCATGGAATTCATTAATCAACTTTCTTTTTTTTACCCACTTGCTCTCAACTGATATGAAATTGTTCTAATAAATCCACAAAAGTTTACAAGTTTTCTGATTTTTGGATCACTAATGAGCAGTCTTCAGATTTTCATTATTGAGGGATGGTTTTGGTTCACTTTTTTCTTGGTTTCTAATTTCTAAACTGAAATCCAGTCGTACATCTTCTTGATCAAATTATTTTTATTTTTATCTGAAGAAAAAAAAAATGTATATATATATATATATATATATATATATATATATATATATATATATATATATATAGCAAGGTGTATTAATCATTGCATTTTGTTGAGTTGAAAGTAATTTGCTCATCTTTGTTATCATTTTTTAAACCAGCCGCAGTACCCTCTAGCCTTCCTTGGGTGTCTGTTGTATTTTGGAATGTCAAACCTTGCTCTGAGGGGGTATGTGCTTCCCCTCTTGTACACGACTTTTCAGTGTATAGGTCAGAGGAGGACTATCCAAAGAACATAATATGACTGGTAATGGATGTGATGAATATGAGAGAGCAAAGCTTGACATTCTAGAATTTAACAGACACCTGAAGAAGGCTTGAGGATATCACAGTTGAAACACTTATAAAGAAAAACAACAAAGATGAGGAAATTCGTCTGAACTAACCGAAATGCTACTAATTCTTAGCATTCATTTACTGATGGCCCATCTTGAACTCATGCAAGTAAAAAATGAGAAAACAGTAAGTTTGGAAGCTTTGCCATTGAAATTTTTAGTAAATAATCTACAAAAATATCAGCAAAAGTGGATCATTCAAATTGGTTCATCTTGTTAAGATTCCCCTTTGGATTTTTTTGTATCCTCATACCCAGGTTTGCTATAAAGTATGGAAGCTCAAACATACAAGATCTACTCATTGAGATCAAAATTTAAAAGGAGCTAAAGCCTTTTGTATTAATCTTTTAAACAAAAGAATTTTAGAATTTTGATAAAATTGATTAGAAATAATATGGATTGCATATGGTCTGGGCTAAAAGAATCTTTGAGATAAAGGAACAAATTCAAATTGACCAGGCATATGTTGACTTCAAGATTTTTAGCTCAAAATTGCAGGTTAGACATGTATTTGCTGTATACATCAGCCCTTGCTTAAAACAACATACAGTTGGCATACAGAGACATTCCAATTGATATTTACAATCAGTACATCAGCTGTTGGAAATGGCATGTGATATAGCATTAATATAATCCTTTATTTGTATTAGAGTTTTATTATTTCATAATAATATCTGTATTAATTTGTTCAGTACCTTCACCAAACATGAGTTAAAGTTGGGAATGTTTGTGGAAGTCTTACCATTACAAATGATATTATGGTAAGTTATGTATATTGATTGTTTGGAATACATGTTCACTGGTTTACCATTCTGTGGTAACCATTTGGATTTTATCCCTGCTGTATAAGTCAAACTTTTGTTTTGTACAACCCAGTTGACTGGGGCTGTAGAATACACCAATTGCATATCTGCAGAGGGGTAAGACCCCTTCAATGAGTGTTCTAGATTTGACACTAAACCATTTGATGGAAAAGCTCCATTTCTGGAATTTTTGGGAGTGCGTGGTGCCACTCCAAGTTTCACTTTGACCCGGAGTAGAACCCCATATGTGGGTTAGGTAGTACTGTTTAATTCTTTACTATACTTGAAACTGTGTGCAAATGAAGGAATAATGTTGAATAGAATTATTAGTGTTAGATAGCAAGACTTGAAATGTTTTACTAGAGATTATTACTAATATTAAATAAAACTATTTGTGTTAAGTAGCAATAAATGAAATTATTTAACTCTGTGTCAACAATCAATAGCAATACTTGAAATCATTTAACTGTGTACAAAGAAATGAGCTCAGGTTCATTTAAGATTATTATCCATAAACTAATTGCATTCAAATCATATCTATAGGGCTACAGAAGATTTGGTAGTTGTTGGTTATTGATATCTGACTTTGTTATTTTCTTCTTACTCCATCTTATTTCACTGGCATCTTATTGTCTGTGAAGGCTGCAAATGAATTACTGAAAACAAGAAGAAAGGAGGCCAAGATAGCTTTTATATTTTGACTTAATTTCTGCATTCAACAACTACTTGGTGGGTGAGTAAATAATTCCTGAATCCAAATGAAATGTTTGTGTTTCCCAGACAAGGTGTTAAAATGTGTTCGTCATCTCCGGTGGTTGAAAAGTCCAAAGTTGTAAGTTTTTCCTGATACTTGTTTCGGTGTGTTGGCTGGCTAGTAGCAAACACAAGCTGCATGCAAAGTTCCGGGGACTTGGCAAACAGACATGCTACCTTGCTAGCTGCCAGGTGGAAGAAAGTCCTCTCAGTCTGCAGTGTTCCGTTTAAGTGAGAGCGAATCTCTCCTCTTCACAGACAGTTCCTTTTTTCACGCATGCATCACCCTACTTCCTGTCAGGTGCTTCTGGGAGTTTCTCATTTTTTTAAAATCATTTTTATTTTATTTTGTTCATTCCTACATATCTACTGGATACGGAATAGAATAACCCACAAGGATTGAGAGGACATATAAGTAATTTACAAAGCGCTTTTGTTTCAATGTGGCACAAGGCCGAATGAATGGGGCATCCAATGAGACTCAAACTCACTCATGTAAGTTTGCTAGTCTAGCTTACTAACCATTACACCACCAAACTAACACTTGTACTTTTGAAAAAAAATTCTTTTTCAGATTTAAAAGGTTGCTGTAATTTATGGTATGTTTGATGTCTACTTGTCTCTACGCCAGTAGTAAAAGAAGTCAGAAAGATGCATATTTCCCAAATTTATTTATTAATGTATGATTAATAAACAATTGAATAAGTAAATTATAATCTTGTAAATAAACAGCTAGATTATAAGAGTATATATGAATAACTAAGTAAATAGATTAGGATGATTAATTTCATATTGTTATATTTCCTTTAAAGTTAATGAATAAACATTTTTAGCATGTTTCCATAATTTGACTGAAGTTATATCAAAAGTTTATCAGATAGAAAAATTCATTCAATTGAAATTAACCAAAAACTATCCCTGCCAAAATATCAATGAAAAACTATTATAATATTCTCTCGAATTGTTATTAAATGAAGCACTGTCAACGATCATTAATTTTTTGACTTGTATTTCTTTCACCTTAATTTCAGTCACTTTTTATTGTAACTATTAATGGCCAAATCTTGGGCTGAGTAGTTTCAATGAAGTGGTTTGGTTTGTTGGGTTTTATGGCATATCAACCTTTGTAGATTATTTAACGCCAAATCCATTTTTATGTAAATAATCTGTTGTATTTAAAACAATTCAGTTTAGCATAAGTACACAGTTTAATTGTCAAAAACATTTCTATTTCAAACTATTCAAGCAGTATGTAACAATTCAGTTAAGTATAAATACAGTTTTAATGTCGAAAAACAGTTCTATTTCAAATAATTCAGTTAAGCATAAGCACACAGTTTAAATGTAAGTACGGTTTAATTGTCAAAAACATTTCTATTTCAAGCTATTCAGTTTACTCAAACAATTCATTTTAGCATAAGTATGCTGTTAGTTCTATTTAACCCATAGATAGGGCCCTATCAGGTGCTACCACTCCGGGCCAGAGTGGACCTGGGAGCAATGGCAATGAAGAGGTACTCCGCATTCCCCAAAGCTCCAGCACTGCTGGAACCTCACCATCAGATTGTTTAGCGTCATATGCAGGACACTCGTTGGGGGGGGTCTTACCCCTCTGCAGAGGTGCAGTCAGTGTATACTACAGCCTCAGCCGAATGGGCAATACACAGAGTTAAATGTCAAACAGTTTTATTTCAGATAATTCAGTTCAGCATAAGTGCACAGTTTAGACGTCAAAAACAGTTCTATTTCGAGCAATTCAGTTCAGCACTAGTACGCAGTTCCAATGTCAAAACAGTTCTATTTCAAACAATTCAGTTTAGCATAAATACGCAGTTTAAATGCAAAAATCAGTACAGTGAAAGAAGCACGGTTTAGTTCTATTTAACCCATAGATAGGACCCTTATCAGGTGCTAATACTCCGGACCAGAGTCGACCTGGGAGCGATGGCAATGAAGGGGTACTCCGCATTCCCCAAAGCTCCAGCATTGCTGGAACCTCACCATCAGATTGTTTAGTGTTATAAACAGGACACTCGTTGGTGGGGTCTTACCCCTCTGCAGAGAAGCAGTCGATGTATTCTACAGCCCCAACTGACTGGGCAATTCAATGAAACGCTACTAAAATCAAGATGAAAGAAAATACTTTACAATTAATAATAGTTGATAGTTTATATGGTTAGAAGGATGAAAGAACCAATTGAAAGAAAGAAGAAAAGAGATGGATGAAAGAAATGATTGAAAGGAAAATTGAAGGAAATCATTGAATGAAAGAAAAAAGAAAAAGAATGAAAAATAAATGAGGGAACTAAAATAAGTATCCAAGAAATTACTAAAAGAAAAAAAATGAAAGAAATCACAGAATGAAAAAGGGCAGAAAAAAAGAAAGGATGAAGAAAAAATGAATAAATGACTATAAAGATTCAAGATAATGTAACTTCAAGCTCTTTTTGTCTACATCAACTTACTCTTCACTTTTCCATGATTGTTGCTATATTTCATTCTAGTGACAATCTTGGAAAAGGGAAGAATAAATTGATATAGCAAGATTTGATCCTTTTGAGATTTCAGCAAGAAAGAATCTGCTATGGAAAAATTGGCTCCAAGTAGGAAAAAGGTTGTAAGTTTGAGTCTCACTGAGAACTTATTCTTTATTTTCATGCAATCTACTAATGGTTATAGACTGATGATCCTGATAATAGTAATGAAAAGCTATTAAAATTTAGATGGGTTGAAAACTTGGTTGTTTTTTTTTTGTCAGGGAAAAGTTTAAAATATCAAGCTTAAAATAAAGTGGGCTATTTCATACTGAACAAAATAAAATCAAAATGTTGATCTCATATCAAAGTTTATATTCTTAATAGGTTATTTAAAATTGTAGGAAAAGCAGAATTTAATTTTTTTTATTTTTAAATTATGGGAATCTAATATTAATAATATTTCAGTAGGCATATATGAATCATGGGAAATAGGTAAGGTAAATACGCTCCTAAATTTGGATGAAATAGTGGAGGTGGGGAATTCAACCAAAAATAATTTTGTTTAATTTTCATGCGTATAATTTCAAGCAAATCAATCTCAATTAATCAAAGGGTTTTTTTATAAGAATATGAATATTCGAGCCATAGAACATTTAATTTCCATATTAAAAGTTTTATCAGATCTTTTTTATTTATTTATTTTTTATTTATTGTAGTTAAACAGAAAAACAAATCCTGAACTTTTGCAGAGCACCCTCTTTTAAAAAATCTTTTTTGTTAGCCTTGAAATTAATAAGGGAGTGGCAACTGAAAAACGAGTCCATTCTGTGTTTCAGTTCCTATTAATGATTTGTTAGCTATGTCATTAATTTCCCTATTGTTGTCTGGGGACTTCTTTTTCTTTATCTTTTTTTTTTCAATTGATTTATTTGATTTCATGGATTGTTTTTTTAAATTTCTTTATCCAATTTTTTGAATTAAACTTGTTTTGTTTTGTTTTCTTTTTTTCTGCAAGTCATATATTTTCATAATTTTATTTTAGTTTGTACTTCAAATTTAATTTAGTCAGGCAAATAGTCTGACCACTAAATAAAGATTGAACATTTACTCCATGGTAGCAGTGGTGACGGTAAAATGATGTCTTGAAAGGAAAAGCACTAAAAGAAAAAGAAAGCATGGAAAAGAATCAAAAGGGGAAAAAATGCAAAGAAAGAAAAGATGGATGAAATAAAAAGGAAAGGAATGAAAAAACTTTTGCAAGAGGAAAGAAAAAAATTATAACAACAAAAAATGGAAGATAAAATGAAGAAAAGAAAATGAATTAATACTGAAAAATGCTTGGATTGGTAAAAAGCAGGAAAATACTAAATCCTGAAATAGAAAAATGAAGAAAAGAAATGATTAGAAGGAAATAGGATACAAAAACAATGAGAAAGAATAGAAAAAAAGAAAACAAATGAATGAAATAACAGAAGGAAAAACAAAAAATGAAATGAATGACTAATAGAAAAAGAATAAAAGAACAATACAAAGAAATCACAGAAAGAAGAAAAACTGACAGAAATAATTTAAAAAATGAAGGAAAAAATTTAAAAAATTGAATGAAGGAAAAAATCAAAGAAATTACAGAAAGAAAGAAGAGAAAATGAATGAAAGAAGTGATTGAAAGAAAAAATAATTATGATGACAATAATAAAATTTTGTCAGAATGGAAGAAAAAATAGTAGAAAAAATGTTAGAATAAAATAGAAATAGAAAAAGGATTCCAGAAAGGAAACATTTAAAGAAAAGGAAAATAAAAACAAAAAAACAAAGAGATGACATTATTTAAAAAAAAAAATAACCCAAAAAACCAACAGTAAAGAAGACAAAAGATACAATGAAAAAGAAAAAAAAATGACCAGCTAGTAAATCTTTAATGATATTATTTTGTATTGTCTCCCTAATGAGGTCCGTCTTGCCCTGATGCTACTTCAACATTCTACATCACTTTATCTAATTTTGTGCTTTAATAACTTTTTCTTTTCTATTCCTTTATATTTGTTTAATATTATGTCTTTTTTATCACCAAGTATTATTGGTTGTTTTTTTTTATTTTTAAAATATTTTCTATTTTTATTTTTTTTTATTTACAATTCTAAATTACCATCAGTACACCCTTCATTTTATCTCTTTCTTCTCATAACCTTCTATTGTTTTAGCCTCTCACTGAATTCTTACTTTTGTTTCTTTCTCATCTTTTGGTTTTACATTTTTTTCTTTCTTTCTTTCTTTTCCTTAGTTCTCCTTCTCTTTCCCCGTGTCTTTCCTTCCTATTTTCCCTCTTCACTTTCTTTTTTTCTGCTTTTCCTTTCATCCTGTCTCTTCTCTGGGCTTTAATTTGGTTTTGACATTCTTTCTGCATCTTTTGGGGTCTTCTTTCTTTCTCTTACCTTTCTTAGCTTTATTTCTTTCTCCTCACCTCTTTTTTCTTTCTTTTCAAGTCTTCTCTTTCTTCTCTTTGCATTTTTTATTTGTTTCTCTTCTCTTTGTTTTCTTTATTTATTTCTATCACACCTCTTAGCTTTCTTTCTTTCTTTCTTTCTTTCTGTTCTCTTTACTTTCTTTTTTTCCCCCTTTCTCTTGGCTTTCCTTCTTTTCTCTTGGTGTTCTTTCTTTCCATCTTTTGTTGTTTTTGGTTTCCTTTCTCTGTATTGTATCATCTTCCTTCTTTTTTCTTTCTTTCTCAAAAGATTGCCTCTTTCACGATTAAATAAAAGAAGAAATGCTTGTCGATAATATTCATCCCAATGGCAGAAGTGGAATACCTAAAGATTATGAATTGTGTTAACAGAACAGGATATGAACAAAAGATTGAATGAGTTGAGTGGCAGGAAAGATAGGACTGAAAGAAAAAAATACCAAAGAAAATTGACATAAAGTAAAAAAAAAAAAAAAAGACCCATCTACATTTGTGGAAAATGTTTAAAAAAAAACTTTTGAAAAAGGACAACAGCAAAAATAAATTTTATAAAAAAAAGAGAGAGAAGATTAAAGAACAGACTTGTAAAAGACCACTCCCATTATAAAAAAAAAAAAAATCTGGAAATGAATACAAATTATTCAACCTTTCAGATAATCAAGCAAGGTAATTCATTCTCATAGATTCTTCAGCATTATTCTTATGCTACTGGCTCCCAAAGTCTGGTGTTGCCACTATAAGCAATTTTTGCTCTCTTTCTACACCTGGTTAATCTCATTCACAACCTTAGCTTGCTTCACAGCAGATGATCCCGAAAATGAAGAATAAAATTTGGTTTTCTGATGGTAGATAATGAGATTTGAAACTGGTTCTTCAGTGCAAAGGCTTAAATGCTTTATTAGTTGAACAGAAAAGAAAAGAAAAATCAGTTTCGAGGAACCATACTCCACTCCCCAAATTACCTACAATGCAGTCATAATTTATTTGAATGTTGCCCCTCCCAAAAGACATTTATTCTTGTTAAACTAATAAAAATATTACAGATGAACTTTAAATATTAATTCCAAATGTTTAAATTGTTCAAGTTAATGAGTAATAAAAAACATACACATGCACAAGATGCAACTTAAAATCTGGACAACTAAATATATAAAATTATTTTTTTAATAAAAGAAAATATTAATAGAAAATGAGATTCTTTATTTCTTATTGAAGTGATTTTGACATGAGGGAAATATCTGGCAAAGCATGGAAAATTTATAATTTTATAAGTAAACAAACTAATATATTAGATATATAAAAACAGATTTTTTTAGACAGATTCGAACCATCGACCTAAGGATATCGACATTATTCTGCTACAGTCCTCCGCTCTGCCAACTGAGCTGCGAGCAATATTGAACAGGTCCTGGCAGCAACACCCTACACGGTGCCAATTGTATGGCCACCTACCACCTATCACGAAAACTATACAAGCTAGACGAACCAGACATGCCGGACACTGCTGGGGAAGCAAAGACAAGATCGTAAGTGATGTGCTCCTGTGGACCCCCGCATATGGCCAATCAAAAGCAGGACGACCAGCTCGAACATTCATACAGCAGCTATGTGATGATACTGGATGTAACCCCGAAGACCTGCTGAAGGCGATGAATGATAGGGAGACGTGAAGAGAGAGGGTCAGGGATATCCGTGCTAGCCGCATGTCATGATGATGATGATGATAAAAACAGTGTGTCCATATGTGTGTCCATTGGCCTAGAGGGTAGAGTGTTCATCAATGGCCAGGGAGACCTGGGATCAATCTCAGGTTGATTCTTACCAAAGACTCAAAAAAATGGTACTTGATGTATCTTTGGTTAATACTCAGTTAATACTAATACTTAATACTATAAGGTACGTACTAAAAGTAAAGTGGAGCAATCCAGGGAAAGAAGTAGCCTTTGTGTCACCCTTGACAATTGTTGCCAAGTTTACTTACTTACATATAGCTAATATTTGCAATGTAAAATACAATTGGTATAATAAATAAATACTACTCATGTTTTTTTTTTTTCAACAGTACACAATAGCTGATACAGAATCATAAAAAAGTTGAATATAAAACATAGATAAAATTGCTTTTAAAAAATGTTTGAAAGTCAGTATAAGCTTTTTTTAGTTACAGCCAATTTCATAATTATGCATTGATTGTTGGTGGTGTAATGGTTAACAAGCTAGACTAGAAAACCTTCATAAGTGAGTTTGAGTTTCATTGGGCACCCCATTCATATATGATCTTGTGCCTCATCTAAGCAAAAAGCTTAGTAAATTACTCCTGGGAAGTGCAAAAAGTGAAGTACAAACATTTACTATTGTATGAATAAAACATAGTGTCTATGTTACCAGTATTACTATGTTAATTTTTTCATATAGTGACTATTAAGATCAATGTATTAGTTCCATTCAATTATGAGTACATAAATACCCTCCAAGAAGCTTCTCATGTCCGATTTTATGAACCACTGACTTTGGTAGGTGAAATCCTAAAACCATTTCACAAAGTTTGCATTGTTTACCATTTTCAATGCAAGAAATGTTGTCTACAGTTGTTGAATGTTGGCAGCCTTGTTCAGATAAATACATTCAACCCATTGCATATTTACCATACACATCAATAAGTTTAGGGTGAATTTCTGCTGTCAGATACAAAAATCTTATAGCACCTCACATCTCTCTTTGTCCACTGTTTAAGTGTAACAGTCATCTTTTTTATCATAAAGGGTTTTTAGACAATTGTCTTCATCTTTTTTGTTATTTTCACAACGGTTCAGCTGATATGTCCTCTGGCCTTCTTCAGGTGTTTGTTGAACTCGGGAACCTACACGGAACTTCGAACTACGTTCTTTATTGTATCTACAGGGGTTGCCTGTTCAGATTCCATTAGCCATAACCTGGTTGTTAAGTATTGCTGTATTGTTATTCGCCTGCAGTCAGCATTGAACCTGCAACCTCCAGATGATTGTCTCCATAGAAGCCTAGGGTACCAACGCCTATAACCATTATGCTATGTGTCCTGCTGGACAAACCCTTAATGATAAAAATCATCAAGCTTTGTCTCAGAAATTCAGACA
This sequence comes from Sepioteuthis lessoniana, assembly GCA_963585895.1. NCBI lineage: Eukaryota > Metazoa > Mollusca > Cephalopoda > Myopsida > Loliginidae > Sepioteuthis > Sepioteuthis lessoniana. Next base: position 94,465,343 of record OY757908.1, read on the forward strand.
ACAGTCATCTTTGTTGTGACATCTCATATTCATGTGCTCAGTATTAATGCCATTCTGGGAACTATTGCATGTCACCTGATTACAGTTTTCACTTTTAAGTTGATGTATCCCCAACTGCACTTTGCTATTCAGACATATATATCCTTTTGAGGAAAATATTGACAGCTGAGCACATCAATTTAAGCATGAAAATTACTAAGACCTGCAAGGACAGTGCATACAAAACAGCCAAACTACTGATATATTTCCCAGTTGAAGTTTGATGATGTTTTACTGACAATTCGACCTCTCCATATCGGACTAAACTCAGCTAGTCTCCAACGGAAAAAAATGGAACTATATCAATGTTAGAATTCATTTGTAATGCTCGTTACCTGTGAGTAAATACTTCTTTGCCTAAAAAGCAATGAGCAATGACTTGAGGCAAGATTATATGGACATTGGGGCATTCCATTGTTCTCAAGTGGTTAAGTTCATTCTCTGGACAGTGATTGGTTGATGAATGGGTCTATTAGTGGGTGTATACACTTGCTTGCTTAAGATGTTACGGGCTCGGTATTGAGTTACCGCCCATTTTACTTTTTGTCTGCTATCTGGGGCTATTGAACTGGTAAGTATTGTTCTTGTTGTTTATTCTGCACATTAGAGTAGTGACTTCTACAGTCAAGAGGCTCCAAGATCAAACAGAATCTGGATCTGCATGGGTCTGATATCTTGCACTTAGATGTAAAACAACAAAGCTTGGTGGTATTGTAAATTACTGCTGGGGCACCCTAGGTTTATGGTAATGATGCTTTGGCCCTTAAATCATGCCTGATCCCAGGGTATCATCTGCTGTTGTATTTTGCAGTAGTAGATTTTATTTCCATTTGGTACAAAAATGGAAGGCATGAGACCTAATGGTTTTGTGGGGGAGGGGGAAGGGAGCAGTCATGCTATAACTAAGTGTTTAAGGGATCCTAGCTAGCCACACTCGCCGACCCATTCAACAGTACAATACATAGAAATTCATCCCACACCAACCACGCTACATCCACCAAAATATGAGATTTACTCTATGAGAAGACCTACTTAAGATCCTGAGATGAAATGAATGATTTTATTTACAAAATACGATTTATTTACAAAATGTTGTATGTTGGGGATGAACTTATTAATTTGTACTGTCAGTAGATTTAAATCTTATATCAAAGAATATTGTAATTGAAAATTTTCCTTCTCCTAGATTGATTGCCAAACCAAAATAAAAAAGCCCACTCTGCTCTCTCTCTCTCTCTCTCTATATATATATATATATATATATATATATATATATAAAGAGAGAGAGAGAGATGATTATCTTTTCAAACTCCTATGTGTATACATTTAAGTTTCTGCCTATGTGTTTGCATAAAGGGAAGTGAATACATGTATGTGTGTGTTTGTGTGCGTGGGTTAGAAGTTTTTGCCTATGTCTTTGTACTGAAAGGAATGTGGGTGTGTGCATGAATGTATTTCTTTGTGTGTGTGAGTTTCTGTGAACATATGAGTGAGAAGTTGCTGTCTGTGTATTTGGATTTAGTTTGGTTTGGTTTTATGGCACATCAACCACTGTAGGTTATTTAATGCCAAATCCATTTTTATACATATAAACAGTTCTATTTCAAATAATTCAGTTTATTATAAATATAGTTTTTTCTATCCACAGTTAAATGTCAAAACAGTTCTATTTCAAACAATTCAGTTTAGTGTAAGTACACAGTTTAAATATCAAAACAGTTCTATTTCAAACAATTCAGTTTAACCTAAGTACACAATTTAGTTCTATTTGGGACCCTATCAGCTGCTACCACTACTGGAAAATAATTGTTAATTTTCTTGTTCTTAATGATATATATATATATATATATATATATATACACACAAGTGTGCATATCCTTTCTGTATGTATATATTGATTCATATCCGTGTTCATATTTCAGTGAGTGTGTATTTGTACATTTTTGAATAGCTTCTTCTCTCTCATTATGTTTTAGTGGCCATAAGCGCGCACAAGCAAGTGTGAGCATATTTCGGTGAGTATCCATGTGTGCTCATTTCAATGAATGTATGTGCATGTGTTTTCATGTTTCAGTATTTACGTGTGTGGCTGATTGTTTGTATGTTTCTGAGTATGTGGGTTTGTGTGACTGTGGATGCATGTCTATCAATGTATGTATGTGTGTGTCTATGTTATTACTGACCAAGTCGGTTAGGGCTGCAGAATACACTGACTGCATCTCTGCAGAAGGATAAGACTTCCCCAATAAGTGTCCTAGATATGACACTAAACAAACTGATGATGAGGCTTCAGTAATACTGGAGCTTTGGGGAATGCAGAGTACACCTTTATTGCCATCACTCCCAGGTCCACTCTGAATTGGAGTGGTAGCACCTGAAAGGGTCAACTAGAAGTATTTTATGTTTAAATTGTACTCATGCTAAACTGAATTGTTTGAAATAGAACTGTTTTGACATTTAACTGTGTGTAAACAAAAAAGAACTTTATTATGCTAAACTAAATTGTTTGAAATAAAACTGTTTATATGTATAAAAATGGATTTGGCATTAAATAACCTACAATGGTTGATATACTATAAAATCAAACCAAACCAAACTAAATCTTGGTTGTTGCCTGTATGTATACGTGTGTATGCATGTCTATGTGTCTTTATATATATATATATATATATATATATATATATATATATATACGCATGTCTGTCTGTCGGCCTGTCTATGCATCTGTGTACGTAGGTGTGTGTGTGTCTATGAATGCATATAGGTATGTTTATGTATGCTTCCATGTATTTGTGTATCTATATATCTGAATGTGTGTGTGTATATATATATATATATATATATATATATATATATTCATTTGTGTGTCTCTGTGTTTGTGTGTATGTTCCACTGAGTGTCTGTCTATCCAGTTCATTGTCTTCATCCGTCCATGTTTGTGTGCCTGTGTGTCCTTGTCTGTAGTGCACACACACAAGGGAGTGAGTGAGTGAGTGAGTGAGCAATAAAACAAATGGAAGAGAAGAACATGAAGTGTAAGGAAAATCTGTGAACAAGTTGCCAACAAAACAACAAACTAATAAAAATTAAATAAATTGCTCCCAAAAATGAAAGAAAAGTTTTTCTTATTGAAGCGTGAAATGTTTCTCACTTTACATTTTTATTTGATTTTAGTTTGTTCTTTTTTATTGGATTTTTATTTTTTTTACCTCTGCTTAACAACAAAAAAAGTATAATCTTTTTTCATTCTTTTTGTAAACAAGAAAATGTTTTCCAATTCTTTATCACCCATTTGTTTGCAATTTTTTTGTCTATTCATAAAAAGAAATTAATTTGCCGGCCATTTTTCATCTCGGGAGATTTTATTGTTTAATAGATTTCTCGAAACACATCTGTGTCTTATTCAATTTTCTCAACAAACATTTAGTTTGGCCATTTATCTTCATTCTTGAGCAAAATTATATTATCATTTTCACACACAAACATAATGCTTCCAAATGATATCTAAATAAATTTTGTTAATATATTTTCATCTATATGTTTATATAAACTTATAAAAAGGTATAAGTAAGTAAAGTTTGTGACTGTAGTCAAGGGCAACCCAAAGGCTCCCTTTTCAATAGGTACTACACTGAGGTGTAGGGGAGGGTGCCACTCCATTCCCTGGATTGCTTCACTTTATCCTTGATCTTTACCTTATAGTGCTGAGTGCTAAGAAAGGAGGCATCAATAATCATTTTTTGAGTCTTTGGTATGACTCGACCTGGGATTGAACCCCGGTCTCCTGGACCACATTCTAAACATTATTCCATTGTGTGCATGGGTGTGTATCAGTTTGTGTATATGCATTTGTCATGATATAATCAAGTCAACTGTATTTTTTATAACATGTTAGTTTTCTTGTTAAAATAAAGACGATACTGTTAATCTAATCAATATGTAAAACAGTAATATGACGGTACAAATACAAACACACAAACATGCACACACACACACACATTCTAGGGGATAGTGATATATAAGTACATATATATATATATATATATATATATATATCTGTGTGAATGGATATGAGTGTATTTCTGTGTATATATAAAGGCCTATATATATATATATATATATATATGTGTGTGTTCATACATTTACATGTATGTATATGCATAAATATATTTACATGTATCTGTGAAAAAATGTTTACATATATATTTATATATATACAGAAATAAAGGTGTTATGCATGTATGATAATATATGAAAAAACGTGTATGTATGTATATATGTATTTATGTTCGAGTAAATACATATGCATATATATGTGATTTTGTGTATGTATGAACATATGTGTGTATATTTGAGTAACACATATGCATATATATGTGATCATGTATATGTACATGTGTATATATGTATATATAAGTGTGTGTGCAAATATATATGTGTATATAGGTACATATATATGCACATATGAACTTATGTATGTGTATATGGAAAATATATATATATATTGTCATCCACAGACAGACTGTTTCGTTCTATCAGAACTCTTCAGTGTGGCTAGACCCGCAGGACGCTCGAAGCCGGGATCGAAACCCGTCCAACTTTACGATAGACAAAGGTTTCAGACCACACGGCTACAAGCGGACTATGTTGGCTAAGGGAATTTTAAGGTATTTTATTTTTAGCAACAGCAGCAGCAGCCTTTGTTTACATTTTTTAATACCCTATCGGCTACCAGAGTGCTCAATTCTTACGAAGAGCTTTGCATTACGCTAGGGGCGGCCGACAATTCCTTCGCCAGAGTGCTCAACCCCCATGGGGGAGCGTACACAAAAACTGCCACATAAACAGCTGGTTTGGCTTCTAATAAAGTCTTCATCAGATGATGACCTTGGGTTCAGGACCGAAGCATTGTATATATATATATATATATATATTGACCACCAGCCAAATAGTCTGGTATGTTAAGTGTTCATCAATGGTTTGAGTGACAAGGATTCAGTGCCAGGTTAACAAAGACATATAAAATGGGACTTAACACCTCTTTGATTAACACTCAGAATTAAAAGGTATATATCAAGGGGAACTGTATTAATCAAGAAAAATGAGAAGTGTAGAAAATCTCAAAAAGGGGTTTCTTATTATTATCCTCAACTACAGTTGCCAACAATTACTTTTACTTTATAGAATATATATATATATATATATATATATATATATATATATATATATATATATATATATATTATTATATATTTCTTAATATATATAAACCTGAATACATATTAATATAATGTGGATGGAAAATACACAACCATGGTCAAATTGGGATTTTAACTGCCATAGATTTATATGAATTACCTCATATATACTATAAAAAATGAATACATATAGTCTTCCACTGCCAACAGAATATTAATGATACATATATATATAATAATATTTATATATATGTGAGGTGCTTTCAAAAAGTTTCCAGACTTTTTTGTATAGGCATTTAAAATTGTCGTAGACGCTTGAAAATTCAGTATGTTATTGCTATACATCTAATGAGATGACTGACCAATTTATATATATATATATATATAAATAAAGTTATATTGATATATATATATATATATATATATATATATATATATATATATAATGAAAAGCAGCTTCTTCCAGGCAGCGGTTGCATCGATACTGCTACATGGATGCAGTACATGGACTCTAACAAAATGGCTGGAGAAGAAGTTAGACAGTAATTACCCAAGAATGCTGTGAGCAATCTTGAACAGGTCCTGGCGACAGCACCCCACAAGACGCCAACTGTACAGCCACCTGCCTCCTATCATGAAAACTATTCAAGTTAGACAAACAAGACATGCGGGACACTGCTGGAGAAGCAGGGATGAACTCATAAGTGATGTACTCTTATGGACCCCCACACATGGCCGTGCAAAAGCAGGATGACCAGCACGAACATACATTCAGCAACTATGTGAGGATACGGGATGCTGTCCGGAAGACCTGCCTGAGGCGATGAACGATAGGGAAAAGTGGCAGAGAGGGTCAAGGATATCCGTGCTACCAGCACGACATGATGATGATGATGATGATATATATGTAATATATATATATTCATATATATTATATATATACATATATATATAAATATATATATATATATAAATATAATACCTATATGCATATCAATATAATATATATGTATATATATACATGTGAACACTTTTATATACACACACACACACACACACACACACACATATATATATAGGTAGATGTTGATGTGCAATTCGTTAATGTCTCCGTGGGTAGTCATCAATGAATTGCACAATCTACTACAAAACCTTCACCCCGAAGTACACTTTACTCTGGAACACAGTTAAAAGTATTACCATTATTAGACATCCTTATAAAAAACATAAATGGCCAAAACATCAAAGATATCTACCTCAAACAAACAGACATCAATTAGTTTTTTTCTTAATCCCGTATTCCTAGAGTAGTCTCTTTCCATTGATAGTGTTCACTTTTTGACTTGCATTCTCTTTTTTAAATACATCAGTTACCCTTTTTTATCCAACTATGCATTTCCATATTTTTGTTATGGTATGAAATTTCAAAAACTTTCAAAACTTATTCAAAAAACAAACACATATTACACAAGCAAGCAACCCCTGATGATGGCCTCTAAAGTGTCCAAAAGCACTTGGGATATTTTGGGAAAATACATCTACCAATTCTGACCTGAAACTAAGACTCTTATCAGAAGACTGTAAAAGATATTATATAATAAAACATATTATATATATATATATATATATATATATTGTCATCCACAGACAGATTGTTTAGTTGTATCACAACTCTTCAGTGTGGCTAGACATGTAGGACACTTGAAGCTGGGATTGAAACCTGCTCAACTTTACATTAGACTTAGTATCAAAATGCTTGGCCAACAAGTGTACCACGTTTGACTTGGGAATTATAAGGTATTATGTAGCAATAGCAGCAGCAGCGTTTGTTTATTAACATTCTATACCTTACCGAATACCAGAGTGCTCAATTTGTTCAAAGAGCTTTGCATTATGCCAGCAGCTGCCAGAGTGCTCAACCCCCATGGGGGAGCATATATATAGTCATCCACAGACAGACTGTTTTATTGTATCACAACTCTTCAGTGTGGCTAGACATGTACGATGCTTGAAGCTGGGATTGAAACCCAGCCAACTTTACGTTAGACATAGTATCAGACCGCTTGGCCAACAATCGTACCACATTTGGCTAAGGAGCAGCATTTACATTTTACACCTTACTGGATACCAGAGTGCTCAATTTGTACAAAGAGCTTTGCATTATACATTGTAATCCACAGACAGACTGTTTCGTTGTATCCCAACTCTTTAGCTTGACAGGTAGGATGCTTGAAGCTGGGATTGAAACCCACCAAACTTTATGTTAGACTTAGTCTCATACGGCTCAGCCAACAAGCAAACCACATCAGCTCGGGAATTATCTCTCTCTCTCTCTATATATATATATATATTAAAGTATATATTTATATATATATATATATATATATATGCATACATAAATGTATATATAAAATAATAAATATATATATATAAAAGTGTGTACATATGTATATCAAAGTATATATATATATATTATAGTATATATATATATATATATGTATATATATATATATATATATATATATATATATTTATATATATATATATGTATATATATATATATATATAAAAGTCTCTCTCTCTCTATATATATATATGTACCAATAATTAATGTGTGTATATATATATATATATATATATATATATATATAAAAGTCTCTCTCTATATGTATATATATGTACCAATAATTAATATATATATATATATAGATAAAAGTGTATATATATATATATATATATATATATATATATATATATATATATTAAAAGAATATTAAAATATATTAAAAGAACATATATATATATATACACATACATACATATATATTAAAATTTTCTTTCTCTCTTGATATATATTATTAAAGCATATGTATAAACATTTATATTTACATATAAATATATATATAAAAGATACATATGAAAGTATGCATACATGTTGATATATTTATATATATGAAATTATCTACATACACAAGTATATATATATATGTATATATATATATATATATATATACACACACACATATTTTTCTTTTGTCTGTGTGTGGGAGCATAGTTTGAATTTTATTGGTAATTATTCAGTGATGTGATTCATATTTTATCCATCATTGGTTTAGATTTATGTATTTAAAACAAAGTTGAATAGAACAAGTATCATACACACACAAATGGACACAAACATACATAGATATGTATTTTTGTGTATATATATATATATATATATACACAAAAGGCATCAAGAAATTGTTGGAAAAATAATTACCTGTAAATTTCAAACCACACAACCACACGCAAAACATTTTGAAGACACACACTCATAGAGAGAGAGAGAGAGAGAGAGAGAGAGAGAGAGAGAGAGAGAGAGAGAGAGAGAAATAACTGAAAGTGAAATCCTCAACCTTTCCAACATGCTCACACAATGAGAACATATATCAAATATCAAAGACCAATAATGAGTAAAGCAGACAAAGGTAAGCACACTATAAGAAAAAGAGACAAGTGACCTCTATATAAACTCATAACCAACTGAAAACACAAGTAATTTCAAGTCTCATTGAGTATCCCATTAACAAGGTCTAGTGCCATATATGTTCTCTGATGAAAGCAAGAAGCTGGAAACATAAATCTATGTAAGAATGAAATGAATAAAAAAATCCTAAAAAAATACAAATCTCTCCATGGATCTACTCATCTGAAATATATATATAAAGACATCACTCATTAATTCTTTGGCCTAGCTCATAAAACAACTTTTAGGCAAAAAATATAGTTTCCTTCTAGGGTGATATACAGATTCCAATGCTTCCCTTAGAATTTTTTGTCGAATGATTTTTCTTTGGCCTCAAAATATGCCTCATTAATTCTTGGGTCTAGCTCATAAAACAACAACTTTTAGGCCAAAATTATTGTTTCCTTCTAGGGTGATATACTGATTCCAATGCTTCTCTTACAATTTTTTGTCGAATGATTTTTCTTTGGCCTCAAAATATGCCTCATTTTCCGATATCACTTTTTCATTGCAGCCACATCTCTTTCCCTGGAGCTTTCTTCTGGGAGCCAGACCTGGAGAATAAAGTAGGTACAGAAGCAATTCAAAGTGCAATTCATGTTGTTGTGCAATTGTTCCAATTGACTTATGACACGGTGCATTGTCTTGTTGAAAGAGCACTTTTTTCCTTCATTTGTGGCTGTTTTTTGGTGATTTCTAACTTCAAATGCGCCAATAATAATATATAATATTCACTACTGATGGTTCTTCCTTTCTGAAGGTAATTGATGAACAAAACACCTTGCGCATCCTAAAATAAAGAGGCCCAAACCTTGCCTGCTGATGTTCGCCTCATTGGTCGCTTTGGACAGCATTCACCTGCTGCTGTCCACTCATGTGACTACTGATTTGACTCCAGATTGTTGTGGTAGATCCATGTTCATCCATTGTCACTTATTTATGCAAAAACTCCTTTTGGTTGCGTTGAATCAGTTGCAAACAACTCTCTGAATCGTCGATGCTTTGTTGTTTTAGCTCAACTGTGAGCAAACGCAGGAGCCACTTGAAACACAGCTTTCTCATAGACAAATGTTTATGCAAAATGGTGAATACACAGCCATCTGATATGTTTAACTTCTCTGCCATCGCACGCAACTTCAATTTATGATCAACCAAGAGGGTTAGTGAAGTTTTTTGGTGTTTTCCGGGATAACTACTGAATTTGGGTGATGTGAGCGTTCAGCATCATTTGTGTCTATACGACTATATTTAAAGTCAGTATACCACCTCTTAACAGTTGTTTCCGATAGAGCAGAGTCTGAATAACACTTTTCAAGCCATTGCTTTGCTTGAACAGTATGTTTCCCCATCAAAAAGTCATGCTTCACCAGGACACAAAATTCAGTTTTCTCCATTGTTTTGAAAATGTACAACGGTAGTTTCACTTAAACAACTCTAATTTGTAAACTCATAATCAATGGGCTTATATTTCGACAAGTGACATTTGAAGTTAAATTGATAAAATTCAGGTGGATTTTTTATTTGTGTCACTGGAACATACTGAGTAATGAGTTATATATATATATATATATATATATATATAAATTTTTGCTGTATGTCCAAAGAGAGAATAGAAATATTTTTAAATAGCTAGGTCCCAAAAAAGATTGGTATGTCTTAAAATTTATAAATCTATGAATAAAAAAAATTCTAAAAAACACAATTCTATTCGTGGACCTACCTATATATGTATATATAACTTATATATATACACTTTCTTTATTAATACATAAATAAATATATATATATATATATATACTTTTTTATAAATATGTGAATACACTTTATATATATATATATACTTTTATATATATATATATATACAAATATATATATGTGTATATGTATATATATATATATATATATATATATATATATATATATATATAAAAGTATAAGTATATATATATATGTATATATATACACACACCTATGTACATCTATCTCTCTATCTGTCTATCAATCTCTCTCTCTCTCTCTATATATATATATATATATATATGCTTTTAGATATGTATGTATATATGTACATATATATTTACACATATGTAGAGCATTCAATAAGTTTCCAGACTTTTTTGTTAAGGCATTTAAAATTGTTGTAGACTCTTGAAAATTCAGTATGTTATTGCTATACATCTTATGAGATGACAGACCAATTTTTATGATTTCAGGTTCAAGTGAACAGCTACAGCACGAATTCAAATACACCCTACTAAAGCCTGATTGTCACAGCTGATGAATTTCAAAAATGCAATCTGACACTTTAGAAGAACGATATGCAATAAAATTCAATGCACCAGTCCACAACTCCATCCTTGTCACAAACTATTTGACCAAGATGGGCTTCAAGACAGTTCCTCAGTCTGCCTATAGTCCAGACCTTGTTCCCTGTGACTTTTGGTTATATCCTAAGCTTTTTGTGCACAATTGAATCATAAAACTTTGTTGACCTTGGAATGATATGAAGGAAGAGCTGCTCCCTGTTCCTGAAATTTACAGAACTGAAAGCTCCTCATCAGATGGATTTGAGTGTAATATACGGAACAACCATTGGAGGAGTTTTACCTCTCTGCAGAAATGCAGTCTATTTACTCTAAGGCCCAACATGATGTGGCTGCATATATAAAGTAATATATATGTGAGTGTTTTTATATATGTGTATATACATACATACATATATACTTGTGTGTGCCTATATATATATATATATATATATATATATATATATGAATATATATATGTGTGTGTGTATATATATATGTATGTATGTGTGTGTGGGTGAGTGAGGGTAGAGATATATGTATATTTATGTATGTGTGTATATATGTATATGAGGATCATTAAATAAGTTTCCAGACTTTTTTCTTATGGGCACTTTTATTGATAGTATACACATAAAACTTTAATTTTAACCTCAAATAATATAATATACAGATGAAATGTATTTGGCATGAAATGGCTGACAAGAGTTCATATAAAAACACAATCAACTGATATTTTATATACATACGTACATACATATATA
>OY757908.1:94497154-94724654 GCA_963585895.1 Sepioteuthis lessoniana
ATAAATATAATGGACACAAAATAATGGGACATTAACTTCACTCTGAACTATTTTTGTATTCATATTTATTCATTTATATCAGTAAATAGAAAAATGTTATCAATATAGGCAAGTTAATTTCTTTATCATTTTGAAAAGATATGTCATGATATTCTGAAAATGTGAATAATTTCTGGTATATTATTAAAATTGACCACCTTCCACAAAATCTTTCTCAAATAAAAAATCATATCAATTTCCTTATTAATGTTTGCTGATCAAGTAGAAGTATTTTTAGAGGGTGGGGGAATACTTTCAGCATTTTATGTTTTAAATCATCTGATGGTATAGATTATATTGTTTTATGCCTATAAATAAAGATTAGAGATTAGAAACTGTGTTATTACTGTTCTTCTACGTGTGTTTTGTTTTCGTTATTTATTTATTTATCTATTCATTCATTTGTTTTTGTCCGTGTGGAAAACATATGAGAACGTGTTTCTATTTTATTCAAAAATAAATAAATAGGATACGATACCATCGATTTTTAAATATAATGAAAAACTAAAGACTACTTATTCACCAAGAATTTATTTTTATGTTGCTTACAGGATAGGCAGAAAAAAATACTTGAATCAAACATGGTTATTTATTTGGTTGGGGTGAGCACACACAAGCTGTGAACACACCTTCACAAAAGAAGAAAGACGGTTATATGAAACGTAAGAATTCTGACAAGTTTATGCTACTTTGTACACAAACACATACAATTTTCCATATACCCCAACAAAGTTTTATTTAATTATGTTTAGGTAATTGGTTAATATTACTAAGACTTTTTGTGGTTTGATAGTCCGTAAATCGCGCTGACGACACACACTCAAAGTGACAAAGAAAGATAACTCTTCCTGGACATTTCTGAAGGCTGTAACACATAACTGATAAGGTCGATCTAAACGCTTGCATATTTAAATGCTTTATTGGTCTCATATACACACACGCACGTGTGTGTGTGTGTGTGTTCAAGTAATACAGGCACACATATATAAGACAACATTAAGCAATACAATTAACGCATTTTATAAAACATACGTACATACATACATATATATGTAAAATTTTGTGTGTGTATATACATATAATGTACATTATACATATATATATAGTAATAAGATTACAATGAATGGAAATGTTACATTACCAGTTCATCTTCTTTTTAGTTTCTGTTGTGGCAGGTCAACTCTTTTTAAAACTGTTTTTTAAAAAACTTTAAAAAAATCTTTCCTTGACAAAAATGTTTCTCCTGACGATGAACTAACGCCAAAACTAGTTGAGAATAATAAAGAAATAAATAACTTGAAAAGAATATCTCTAATTTTCCTATCCCTTGGTTTATCTCATACTCACAAGTACATATAATAAAAGACACGTGTTTAAGCATTATGTAACCTATTATGTATTCAAGTAATATAAGTAATAAAGAACTGTGTATGTGTATATATATATATATATATATATTATATAATATATATATATATATATATATATATATTTAATAGCATGGAAGCTTATCTGCGACCACTGGTTTCATCCTGTCTTTATATGACAATCAATGGGCTGACATAAAATTATCATTTTAATCAATTTGTGTGGATGTGCAAAATTTGCTTTATTAAGGAACCAAATCAATTTGTAACTTCTCAATTCTTTGAATGTGTGAATCTCTCTCCCCTTCTCTCTCTCTCTCTCTCTCTCTCAGAAGAGAGAGACAGAAACAGAGACAGAGCTAACCTAAAGTTCCATGTTACTGTAAGTTCTCTTTCCTGAAAGTGTTTTGGGAATGCAGTTTTGTGCCAAACTTTGGTTATTCCATCAAATATCTCATATATACAAACTAAACTTTTTATTTGCTGGATATTAAAAATCATGAACCTTTGCTATTTATTATTGATGTAAAATTATATCCTGAAATAACTTCCTCTCTTTATATGCAATAGATATATTTTGGAGTAAATTAACTTGGTGAAAAGACTATCAAGAAACATATGAACAATAGCTTGAAAAAATAGTTCTTAAACCTCCCAGGTATGGCTTGTTTGCATGCACATACATCTATATATATATCATGAAAAATTCATTTCATAAATATATAATTCACTATTTCTGTTAGCATCCATAAAGAAATATATGCAAGTTTATATATTCAAACAAAACAAAGATTAATGACAGGATAATTTCAAAAACACAAACACTGCCCATTTGGCTGGGGCTGTAGAATACACTGACTGCATCTCTGCAGAGGAGTAAGATCTCCTTCCACCCTATGAGTGTCCTGGATATGACACTAACCAATCTGATGGTGAGGCTTCAGTCCTGAAGCTTTGGTGAATGCAGAGTACCCTTTCATTGCCATTGCTCCTGGGCCACTTTGACCTAGAGTGATAACATCTGATAGGGTCATCTATGGGTTAAATAGAACTCTTTGACATCTAAACTGTGTTCAAACAGATGACTTATGCTAGATTGAATTGTTAGAAATAGAACTGTTTGATCAATTAACTGTGTGTAAACAAAAGACTGATGAATTGTTAGTGATACATAGCAGTACTTGGAACCATTCAACTGCAAACAAATGAGTAATGTTGAATGGAATTATTAGTGTTAGCTAGCAATACTTTAACTTTGTGTCTAAATTGAATTATTGGTATAATATAGCAATACCTGGAACCATTTGTCAGTGTGCAAATGAATGAATAGTATTCAATGGAATAATTAGTATTAAATAGCAATACTTTTAACCACTCTAATGCCTGCAAACAAATGATTAATATTGAATAGAATTATTAGTGTTTGATAGCAATACTTGAAACCATTTAATTGTGTGCAAATAATGAGCTCAGGCTCGTATAAAATGTTATTTACAAAATGTGTTTACAAATCCATATATTTAGTATATATATATATATATATATATATATATATATATATAGACAAGAGTTGGCATTACATAATTTCCAATGGTTGATTTACCATCAAACCAAAGCATACCAAAAATGCTAACGTATGTGTATTTGATGAAAAGTTCTCACCCTTCTCAAGAAATTTGTTTTTGAATTTTTTGGGAAAGAATAAGAAAAAAAAGTTGCTGGGGAAATAAACTGAATAGCATGCATGTTTGTTGTCTCTAGATAATTTCATTCTTGGTCAGGCTAAGAACTTTTCAGTATTTCCTTGTAAATAAAATGTAAACATTATAAATTGATAAATATTGAAATATGTTATGGAATTTTTAAAATTTAATTTATACGAAAAGATAAGTCCATGAAAATCTACAATTTGATTATTGTATAAAATAGAATACAATATTTTGGGTGGTTCATTGATTCTGTAACATGTCCACCTTTATGAATTATTTAATGTTAAAGTTTTGTTTTTTTTCATCTTTTATGCAAGAAATTATGTAGCTTTAAGTAACTACTCATAATCATCATCATCATGCCATGCTGGTAGCACGGATATCCCTGACCCTCTCTCGCCACTTTTCCCTATCACCTCAGGCAGGTCTTCTGGACAACATCCTGTATCCTCACATAGTTGCTAAATGTATGTTCGTGCTGGTCATCCTGCTTTTGCACGGCCATGTGTAGGGGTCCATAAGAGTACATCACTTATGAGTTCGCCCCTGCTTCCCCAGCAGTGACCTGCATGCCTGGTTCATCTAACTTGAATAGTTTTCCTGATAGGAGGCAGGTGGCCGTACAGTTGGTGTCTTGTGGGGTGTTGCCGCCAGGACTTATTTAAGATTGCTCGCAGCATTCTTGTGTAATTGCCGTCTAGCTTCTTCTCCAGCCGTTTTGTTAGAGTCCATGTAGTGCATCCATATAGCAGTATCGATGTGACCGCTGCCTGGAAGAAACTGTGTTTCATTTTATCGGTTAGGTCTGATTTCCATATAATCGATAGCCTATTGATAACTGTCCATGCTTTCGTTAACCTTGTGTCAATGTCCTTTTCGGTTGATGCGACGCTGCTTCCTAGGTAAGTGAATTTGTCTACTAGTTTAAGAGGGGTTCCGTCTAGAGTGGAGATGTCACCCGTTTGAACGGAATATATGTGCTATGATCAAACAGTGGACATCTCCACTCTAGACGGAACTACTCATAATAATCCTTAGTAATTTACTATTCTTAATTTTCAAACAATGCTATAGATTCAACAATTCTGATCTAACATTAATGATTTTAAAATTAGGATCAGAACAGATACTGCAACTCTAGACCTAAGTGGACTTGGGAGTAATTGCAATGAAGGGGTGACTCCACACTATCTAGAACTTGAGAAGTGAAGCACCACCACCAAATGAAGTTTATTGTAATACACAATATTTACTTATATATTCTCTGCTATGCAGTCATTCTTTCCATTGTGTAGGGAATATTTGGTATTTGATAATTCTTTTCTTTGTTCATTTTACTCTCAAGTTTCATTTGAGAATTGCATATTTTAATACAGGAAACTTTAAGCAATGAAGCCAACATAAAGATATTTATTTCTTTTAGTTCTACCATGCTCTGCTGGTCAGTATTTGAGCACTTTCTTGATTCAAGAAAAACGTTTTTAAAGGATTTACATATATTCAATAATTTAACTATTCTTACAAATATACTTATATGCACACGCACAGACACACACACACTTGCTTATTTATATACATATATATTTATTTATTTATCTCAATCTGTTCATATCCCTCTCTCTCTCTCTCTCCATATATCAGACACTAACATAATCATTTTTCTTCAGATATTGTTTACCAAAAAGTTTTGATTGAGTAAAATATTATTTTAGTAGTGTTTTTTTAGCTTATTCAATTCATTTTATTGCATTTGTATATATGATTAAATATATTGTATAATATCATGTGTATTATTATTATTATTATCATTATTATTGTGAGACTTTGCATATCTCATTTGAGTTGACATTTTTAGCTACTTAAATGCAGCATAGTGTCCTCAGTGTTATATATGTCACCTGTTAGGTGCTTTTTGAATATACCTGAGGCAATGGAAGTTAGTATTCTTAATATTGACTTTAAATTTGACAATTTTCTCATGGAGATGTCACAGTTAAGAAAAGATATGTAAGGTATTGCCGAATCACCTCAGATGAAAGAATTTCTCAAGATAATAGAGAAAAGTGGATATCTAATAATAATCTCATCCTGATCAGATATAATTCCACCAGTGGAGTGTAGCTTTGATAATGTCCAAAGAACTCTCTTATACTAGGTCAGACTTCAACCTACTTTCTGAGAGGATAATGAGTGTAACCCTAAAATATAGACAATGAAAAGCCATTCATTTTCTGAGTTGATGCACCAGATTCTAACTTCATCCCTTTCATGAAACATTCCAAGCAACAGTAAATATATGCTTCTTGGAGATTTTAATTCCAAAGTGTCAAAAAATACAAATTTGTCATGGCCTGATGTTGTTGGAAACTTTGGCTTTTGAAGGAATAATAAAAGAGGGGAAAAGAGTTCATCAATAATCTCTCAATCAAGAATGCTATGTTCAAACACAAAGCATAAACACATGTCACCTGGAGGAAAATCCAAGAACCAAAATGACTACAGCATCTATCAACAGGACCCTGGATCCAAAATTTAAAAATTGTTTTGGATCACTCATTAGCTGCTCATGGGCTGATGTCTCCAATCAAATTAAGAAAAATAAACAAAGCTTCCAAGATGATGTTTGTAAGGCAATGGATCAGATCATAGCAAAAAGATAAATTTTGAATTATGATTGTCATCAGATTCAAACATTGCTGAGCTTTGTGAACAGTTTAAAACAGCTACTAACAAAGTCACAGAATAATTAGTTGGATTTAAGAGACGCAAACAAATTGAACATATATCAAATCAATTGATAGATCTCTGTGAAGAAAAGACAGACAAATTGTGAATACTTACTATATCTACAATTCAAAACTACAAGAGAGAGACATAAAGAACTAAATGAACAAGAACAAGAAAAGAAATGTTAAAATAATGAAGAGAAAACAATTGAAAAAAGAGATAAAATGGTAGCTGATTCCAAAACCAATCACAGTCATAACCTCATTGAATCAGTAAACAAACTGGAGGGCAGATCAAAGAAATCTCTTGCTGAGATCCTGGATAAAAATGGTAAAAACACGCATGTAAATAATGTATTTGTAAACCAAAAATAATTTTGATGAGAATCTCAATAGTGTTTTCACTTATAATAGCTTTGATATTCATATTTACCAACCCTCCGCTCGGGCAGGATATGACACAAGGTCAATTTTTAAGTGGAGTTTAACAGGTTTGAATTCACAGTTTTCCTTCTCCTAGACTAGTTGCCTCACCAAGGCTGAAGAACCCAGTCTGCCCTACTATTTACCCATAGCTGGAGGGAGAATAATTGGATTCATACCTTTCCCAAGGGTATTAGTGCTATGTGAAATGCAATCGGTCTCATCCAGGATTTGAACTCGTGTTGTCGTGTCCATTTCCTACGACGATAACCATTACACCATGGGCACCTCCTAATAGCTTTGATATTAATAAAATTGAAACTGTTAACTTTGCTCAAGAAGCTATTAGAATAAGGAAATCAAGAAAAGTCTCAGAAATTAGTGTCATCCTATTGGAAGTAATTCAGGCTGGTGGAGAAGCTATGATACACAAAATATTTTCATTGACATATGAAAATAACCAAACATCTAGACACTAGTCAAGAATGATCATAAACCTCATCTACAAAAGAAAGAAAACAAACTTAATCTAGAAAACTACTATGTGATAGCATTACTCTCTATTCCTGGTGGAGAGTTACTTTACAGAATAAAAGATCAATGGAAAGAGAGCTGAGTGAAACTCGGTATAGATTCAAACAAGAGACAGTGGATGCCATATTTATTGTGAGGCAGATAATGGAAAAAGCTAATGAAAAAAGTCCCCTTATACTAGATTTCAAATGAGCCTTTGGAGGAAAGCTCTTTCAAGAATAATGAAAGCAGTTGGTATCAGTCCAACAATTGTTCGTATAATCGAGTTCTTGAACAGCAAAACTGAGAGCAGAGTTCTACATCATGTTTACACTGGTTTACTATGAACTTGTGAATTCAACAGGGATTTGATCTTCCACTATTTATGCTTTTATGTAGATGTGTATATATATATATATATATATATATATTCATGCAATTATGTAGATGTATATATATATATATTTTTTTCTTCATGCAACAAGTGAAAGCACGTGCGATACCCTAACCTCATCAGCCACCAACCAGGGTGATAACACAGTTTCGGTAGCTCAAGGCGGTACTGCCACTCCTGGCGCTACCAAGCAGCTTTTGCCACTGGACAGGGTATTGAAAAGAAATATATATCTACATATACACAAGATCAACTAAAAGCGGACATTACATTGGACGTTCGTTCATCTTCATTTTGGTGCAGTTTGCGATTTAAAAACGCGTTTACTTAACTATATTCATGCTATTATATAGATGTATATATATTTACTTAACCCCTCGGCTCAAACAGGATGTGACACAAGGTCACTTTTTTAAATGGAGTTTAACTGGTTTGAAATCAATTTTCTTTCTCTTAGACTGGTTGCCATACCAAAGTTAAAGAGCAGTCTACTATTTACCCAAAGATGAAAAAATACATTTTTTAAAGATGAAGACAAGTGTTTCTAAGTTGCATTTAGTCAGAGAAAACAGAAAAAAAACTTTCTCTGATTCCCTTTCAGTGTAATCAAATGGTCTTTTTATATTGTATCCATTGGTTATATTTCAATTTACTGAACTTATTCTCATCAATTTCAATCCTCTTCAGATGGAGGGGGTGTCCTTGTGGTGTAATGGTTAAAGTAAGTTGGAACTCCAATTGTGCTATTATTTTCACTTTTGGCCAAATACCCTTGGGAAAATTATGAACCCTCTAATCCTTCTAGCTATGGGTTAAATAGTACCACTACTGTTCTTCTAGAAGGATGGCTTTGGTATTAAATAACCAAGATGGTTGATATGCCATTAAACAAAGAAACCGAACCAAACTAAACCTCCTCAGACCTCTCATTTTGAGATACTCTTTTCATAAATGAAGTCAGTTTATATTAAATTTACAATGTAAATCAAATATCATCTTGCCCAGTTGGCTGGGGCTGTAGAATACACTGTCTGCTTCTCTGCTGAGGGGTAAGATCCACCCTCCAATCAGTGTCCTGGATATGACACTAAGCAATCTGATGGTGACGTTCCAGTAATGCTGGAGCTTTGGGGAATGTGGAGTACACCTACATTGCCATCATTCCCTGGTCCACACTAATAATTTAGTTCTATTTGACCCATAGATAGGACCCTGTGTCCTTATGCTAAACTGAATTGTGTGGAATATAACTGTTTTTGTATGCTAAACTAAATTGTTTGAAATAGAACTGTTTATATGTATAAAAATGGATTTGGCATTAAATAACCGACAATGGTTGATATGCCATAAAACAAACCAAACCAAAAAAAAATCATATGTCTTAAAATTGGATAGAAAATCAGTTCTATCTAGGCTTTAGATTTATGTTGTAAATTGAAATCCTATTTTATGGCCATCTCACTCAGTCCAAATTTTTTAAGTTAATTTTTTTCTTTCTGAAAAAAAAAAAAGAAAAAAGAAAATCACCCTAGAAATAAGATATTTTAAAATATAGCACATCTAAATGCAAAGGAATTTTTTTTTTTTCACTTAAATTAAGGTAATGTCAATCATTCAAGTCTTAACCAAAGAGGCTAAATAACATCTTGGAGTTCTGTTGAGGATGATTAGAAAACACTAACTACATCCTCTACTGAGAAGTGAGACTCCACCAAAAGTGATGTTCTGGGAAAATCATATCTGGTGGTGAGGCTCAAGTTCTGAAGCTCTTGGAAGCATGGTGTCACCCCACTTCATGGCAATTACTTCCAGGTCCACTCAGACTTTGAGTAGTCGTAGTTGTTAGGGTCTGATCTTTGAGTCGAATAGATCTGTTTGAAATTATTTGTATTAGATAGGAATTAATTAATTCCATATATGATTATGTATAAATCATTATTATCAGATAGGAAAACTTGAAACCATACAGCTATGTGCCAATTATACTGGTCAACATGATTTTCGGTATCAAGAAACAAAACACGTTTTTTAGCTAATTTGATGGTGCTGATACCGAAAAATGATTTTTGTTTTTCATGGTTAACAACCATTTTTGCCATGCTGTAATTGCTCATTTTTGCAAAAAGATCAATTTACGATCTTAGCTGGTTGCAAAATCGAGTCAATAAAGATCGTAGAAATCCATCAACTTTCAGGTAGGCGGAGCTATTTGTTTCATCCTCCTGAAATTATTTTTATTAGAAAAAAAATTTTTTGAGTCAAAGAATTTAGAATAGAAGTATCAAATTTTTCCAACTTATGGCCAAAATATAAATTTACGGATCAATTGGATCAGCAATACACTTCAGTAAACCTGATACTTTTGGTGACATAAAAAAAATGAAACCCAAAAATCTTCTGTTTGATATTCATAAATTAATCCTGTCACTTTTGTCCCTTCACTACAGAAAGAAACCATGCACATTGAGAGCTTTCGTTTTTATAGTTGAAAAGAAAATTCAACAAAAGACATCCTAATTGAATGCTCCTTTTCTATTGTACATGATGAACATCATGAAAATAGTTTCACCATAATATCAGCAAACTCATTAAGGATGATGAATTTGTTGACTTAGAATTACACACTTGGACATCATTTGTTAATGTAGTGAAAAACTTCTTTGGCAATCGCCAGGTTGAAAACTACAAGGAGTTAATGAAAAAGCTGTTGAAAAGTCAACAGGACATAGATGCTAATATGAGTATTAAGTTTTTTTTTTACTTAACCATCTAGATAAATTTCCAAATAATTGTGATGATGTGATTGATGAGCAAGGAGAATGATTCCATCAGGATATCAAAACAATGGAAGAGTACTACAAAGGATGGTGGGATAAACGAATGATGGCTGCAGTAGTATCAAAAGAGACTTTAATAACGTTGAACATGACTGACGATCAAGAAAAAGAAAATTTTTACCACAGTTCTTATATTAACAAAAGTTTTTTTTCTGCTGTTAGTTTATTAAATGATTTGATGAATGGTCTACTGGGTAGCGTGTTCGCCAATAGTCTGGGAGACCTGGGTTCAATCCAAGGTTGCGTCATACCAAAGACTATAAAAATGGTACTTGATACCTCCTTGTTTAACACTCAACAATATAAGGTGTGTTTAAGGGTTAAGTGAAGCAATCCAGGGAAAGGAGTAGCACCCTCCCTTACACCTCAGTGAAGTAGCTTTTCAAAAGGGAGCCTTCTGGTCACCCTCAACTATGGTTGCCAACAACAACAACAACAACAACAAATTTTAAATACTTAAGGTCTGATTGTTATTGCAAGTACTTCTCAATAAGTAGATCAATAATTGTTGCTTTAAATATGGACTGAAAGGTTTCTACAATTTTACTTGTAAAATATTGCCTTTGGTCAATATCATATATTACAGAAAACAAATAAAAAAAGTGCTTTTTTCCCAAAAATGAGGCATTTCTGTACTTCAAAAATGGTTGCTAACCAAGAAAAAGTAAGGTCATTTTCAGTGGCCTCAAATTAGCTAACAAAGATGTTTGATGCCTCAATACTGTTTAAATTTTTTTTTGGTTGACCTAAGGCTCCCTTTTCAATAGCTTCTTCACTGAGGTGTAGGGGAGGGCGTTACTCCTTTCCCTAGATTGTTCCACTTTACCCTGAGTGTTAAGAAAGTAGCTATCAAGTCTCATTTTTAAAGTCTTTGGTATGAGCCAATATACAAATAATGATAAACAAATTTAAAAAGTGCAATTAAAAGTAATGTAATTGAACATTGAAAATATAGTTATGATTAGAATCAAACATTTTCAAATTAATCAAATTTTGGAATTAGGAGTTGATAGGCAGTTAAATAAACTGTGCCCAGTTGGCTGGGGTCGTAGAATATACTGGCTGCTTCTCTGCAGAGGGATAAGACTCCTCCAACAAGTGTCCTGAATATGACATTAAACAATCTGATGGTCATCATCATCATGTCACGCTGGTAGCACGGATATCCCTGACCCTCTCTCGCCACTCCTCCCTATCGTTCACTGCACTAGGCAGGCCTTCAGGACAACATCCCATATCCTCACATAGCTGCTGAATGTATGTTCGTGCTGGTCGTCCTGCTTTTGCACGGCCATGTGTAGGGGTCCATAAGAGTACATCTCTTATGAGTTCGTCCCTTCTTCTCCAGCAGTGTCGTGCATGTCTGGTTTGTCTAACTTGAATAGTTTTCATGATAGGAGGCAGGTGGCCGTACAGTTGGTGTCTTGTGGGGTGTTGCCGCCAGGACTTGTTCAAGATTGCATGCAGCATTCTTGTGTAATTGCCGTCTAGCTTCTTCTCCAGCCGTTTTGTTAGCGTCCATGTAGTGCACCCGTATAGCAGTATCGATGTGACTGCTGCCTGAAAGAAACTGCGTTTCATTTTATCGGTTAGGTCTGATTTCCATATAATCGATAGCCTATTGATAGCTGTCTATGCTTTCGTTAACCTCGTTTCGATGTCCTTTTCGGTTTTCTAGTAATGCTGGAGCTTTGGGGAATGTTGAGTACCTCCTCATTGCCATCGCTTGCAGGTTCACTCTGGCCCGGAGTGGTTGTACCTGATAGAGTACTATCTACGGGTCAAATAGAACTAAACTGTGAATTGTTTGAAATAGTAGTGTTTTGAGATTTAACTGTGTTAACAAAAACTATACTTAAACTAAACTGAATTTTTTTATACATATTTTGCACATATTTTGGTAAAAATATATCTGTCTGTGAAATAGAACTGTTTGACATTCAAACTGACTGCAAACAAATGACTTAAGATAAACTGGATTGTTTGAAATTGATCTGTTCAATCATTTAAGTGTGTGTAAACAAATGACTGATATTTAAATGAATTCTTAGTGATACTAAATAATCTGATGTTGAGGCTTTAGTTATAATGGAGCTTTGGGGAATGTGGAGTACCCTTTTATTGCCATTGCCTTCAGATTTCCTTTGGCCTGGCGTGGTAGCACCTGATAGGATCCTAACTATGGTTCAAATAGAACTAAACAGTGTACTCATGTTAAACTGAATTGCTTGAAGCAGGACTGTTTTAACATTTAAACTGTGTACTCATGCTAAACTGAAAAGGGTTGATAAGCTGTAAAACAAAATAACCAACCAACTGACATTTATATTTATATTTATTGCGTATTTGTTTCTCAAGATTTGATTTGTTATATCTTAATTGTATATCAACCTTCATGGGTTATTTAATGCCAAAGCCATCTCTGTAGAAGAACAATAGCAGTACTATTAAACCCATTGCTAGGGGGAAGGATAAAAAGGGTTTGAACTTATACTCTTTTCCAAGGGTATAGGGAGAGATAGTAGATCAGTGTTGAAGCAGAGGACAGACTTGAGTTTGAAGAAGTCATAGAGTTAACAAATGACTGGAGAGGAACTTTGAAGAAACAGAAACCCCCAAAACTAGACATAAGTTTACTTTAAAAATAATCCCATTTACAAAGCACAAAATGTCACTTTCATCTCAAGTGATTTCCAAACCTTTGATTTCAGTGATCTATAAAATCTGAACAAAACAGGGAAATAAGCATTAATGTACCTCTACTGAAGTAGGTTGGTTGGTATGTTTTACAGCATGTCAACCCTTGTTGGGTTTTTAATATCAAAGTCAGAAGGATTCCTCATGTGAAAGGTATGACCCCCCCCACTTATCTCCTCAGTTATGGTACCCATAACTGAGGAGATAAGTGGGGGGGTCATACCAAACCAAATTATTTGATAAGTGGGGGGGTCATGCCAAACCCAATTATTTGAAGTATAACTATTTATATGTATAAAAATGGATTTGGCATGAAATAACCTGCAATGGTTGATATGCCATAAAACCAAACCAAACCTCAGTTATGGGGGGTCATACCAAACCAAATTATTTGATAAGTGGGGGGTCATGCCAAACCAAATTATTTGAAGTATAACTATTTATATGTATAAAAATGGATTTGGCATGAAATAACCTGCAATGGTTGATATGCCATAAAACCAAACCAAACCTCAGTTATGGGTTAAATATTATCACTGCTATTCTTCTACAAGGATGACTTTGGCATTAGATAACCCATAAAAGTTGGTATTATTAAAAAAGAATTAATATTAAGAATTCATCTTTTTTTTTCCTTTTTTGTTTTAGCAGTTATATAGACTTAAGTAACTCTTTGAATAATTTGTAAACAATTATAGCTTCAAGTGATTATTCCTCATCTTAATATTTTATACAAAATCAAAAGGCTTTGATTTATTTCAATGGCATGTCAACCTTAGTGGGTTAGCCATCTTTGTAGAAGGACAGTAATGATACTATTTAACCAAGAGATAAGGAGGTGATAATTGGCTTAATAAATTGCCCAAAGGTATTAGTCTGAAAGAGAATATAATGGCCTGACTGGAATTTACTCTCATGTCACAGTCTTGTATGTTAATCACTACACTGTAGTATAGTGACTAACATACAAGACTGTGACATGAGTGTAACTGTGACATGAGAGGACTATTCCATATGGTTTTGAGTAACTATTCCTATTTGATAATAATCATTTGTTTGCATACAGTTATATAGTTTCAAGTATTCCTATCTAATACCTATAAGTAAAAAAGTCAGTAAAGCTGGCAATCATAGTCAAGGGTGACCAGAAGGCTCCTTTTCAATAGCTACTACACCAAGGTGTAGGGGAGGGCTCTACTTCTTTCCTGGATTGCTTCACTTTACCCTTGATACATACCATATATTGCTGAGTGTTAAGCAAGGAGGTATCAAGTACCATTTTTGAAGTCTTTTGTATGACACGACCTGGAATCAAACCCAAGTCTCCCGGACTATCGGCGAACACTCTACCCACTAGACCAATCAGCCGGTTTGATACCTATAAGTTACACATAATTATATGGTTTTCCAGGAACTGTCTTTAATAATATTTGATAATTTGTTTACATACATATTAATAATTTTTAAAAAGGTCTATTTTCTGTATAGATCGGACCCTAATTCCAGGTCAAAGGGGACCTTGGAATAATAGCAATGACAAAGGCATCCAACACTCCCCAGATCTTCAGAACTTAAGTCTCATCACCAGATGTAGTTTAATGTTGTACCCAGAAATCCCCATTTTTTTCTTGGGTGGGAATAACTTACTCCTCTATAGGAGATGCAGTCAACATTTTAGGTCAATATGGCAATCTATAATTGCCATAGGGTATGTAACAGTTAAAAAATGAATAAAGGTCTATGCATAAATATTCCTGTCAGAAATGCAGGGAATTATTCCATTATAGTATAATTCCTGAAAGCATGAATTCACAATTGAAGTTTTGAATTTTAGTTTTAATAAAAAGTTGAAGATCTTCAAACTTTTAGAACAAAAGCACTTTTGACTCATAGTTAAATTCAATGCAGCATTCACAGGCAACAGCCTTCTCCTTCTGTCCCCATTGATAATTAAGAATGCCTTGTTATACCATCTTTTTCACCTGTACTCAATATTCACTTATTATTTTCATTATTATTAATGACAATAATGGTTAATTTTGAACTACCATGCCCAGATTCTAGATTTTATTTCTATCTTTTTACTTTTCTTACTTATTTGTTAAAACCCCTTCTCCTTCTCAATCTCCTCACTCAACCCAGATCTCTTCTGCACAACACCCTACTAATTAACATTATTTCTTTTTCCGAACAATGATGAAGGTGTTCCTGCTATGCCTATCAATGTATTTTCTGACATGGCCTTTCCTGTCTGTATCAAAGCAGGAAGTCTTGTATGAGAAAGGAACAATAACACCCTGTAAAATAATAATATCATATTAAAAATAATAATAATAAAGTAATAATAAAGTAGTGGTAATAGTAATAATAATAAATTTTATGTGTACTTTTTTCTTTTGTTTTCCTGCCTGAATATTTTCCAAACTTTTGGTGTAAATCTTCAAATTTCATTTTTTTTTTCCCAAAGCAGAATTAAGCAAATCTGAAATCTTCAAGATTTAAAAAAGATAATATAATATCTGCTTTCGATAAGACACTATTGTCTGGCCAATTTATAGATGATACATGATATGATTCAAAATGGTTACATTTTTTCTTATTTCAGATCACTATCAGCCATTCTCATATTCAACCAAAAGTCAGAACATCTTGTCAAAATATGTTTACTTTCCTCAGCAAGATCATGGCTCATTTAAAAAAATTTGGCCATATGCTGACAGCATCCTCTGCAGAGGAGTAAGAACACCCCCTGCCAGCCAAAAAAGCGGGGTATCTTTGATATGATACAAAGCTGCATCTGTTTTGGATGAATGAGAAGTGTGGCATACTCCTTCACTGTCATTACACCCAGGTTTACTCTGGGAGTAATAGCAGCAATAGTTGTTGTTAGGGCCCTATTATGAATCAAATAGATCTGTTTGCAAATTATCTCTATTTGATAAGAATACTTGATGCTAAATAGCTGTAAATTATTTCTATTAAGAATAGCTGCTTAAAGCTATACTTGTTTATTAAGGACAATTGACCTAACCGATAAAATGAAACACAGTTTCTTCCAGGCAGCGGTCACATCGATACTGCTATATGGATGCACTACATGAACTCTAACAAAACAGCTGGAGAAGAAGCTAGACGGCAATTACACAAGAATGCTGTGAGCAATCTTGAACAAGGCCTGGCAGCAACACCCCACAAGACACCAACTGTATGGCCACCTGCCTCCTATCAGGAAAACTATTCAAGTTAGACAAACCAGACATGCAGGACACTGCTGGAGAAGCAGGGACGAACTCATAAGTGATGTACTCTTATGGACCCCCACACATGGCCGTGCAAAAGCAGGACGACCAGCACGAACATACATTCAGCAACTATGTGAGGATACGGGATGTTGTCCAGAAGACCTACCGGAGGCGATGAACGATAGGGAGGAGTGGCGAGAGAGGGTCAGGGATATCCGTGCTACTAGCATGACATGATGATGAGGATGATGATGATGATTACCTTCTTGAAATCATATCAATGTAGGCAAACAAATGACTATTATTGAGTAGAAATAATTGTTTGAAATAATATGATCATTAGTATTAGATAGTTCAACACTCTTTTACCTATGCTGTATTTATACTTCCGTTCAATATACTTGTTTCACATAATCCCAAGTTCGTATCTTTCTTCCAGACCTTTTACTGGTCCCCAACAGATAGGAATACTTGAAACCATTCAACTCAGCGCAAATTATTTGTATTAGATAAGAATTCATGATATTATATAATTGTGCAAAAAAACTCTTAAGAAAAAAATGCTAATGAACAATGAACTCAATACCCTGTACTCAATTTCTAAACAAAATATTTGTTTAGAAATCTCAGGTTTAATATATGTAAAAACAGAATTTGGCTTTAAATAACCTATAAAAATTGACATGCTATGAAGCCCAAACAACCAATCACAATCTCCCTACTTATTTGTAGTCAATTATGACTTTTTTAAATAGAGTGTAACTTTACATTGAACTTCTTAGCTACTGAATCACCCATTCAGCTGGGGCTGCAGAATACACTGACAGCATCTCTGCTGAAAGGTAAGATTCTCCCAATGAGTGTCCTGTATATGACACAAATCAATCTGATGGTGAGGTTCCAGTAATGCTGGAGCTTTAGGGAATGTGGAGTACCCCCTTCATGGCCATCCCTCCCTGGTTCACTCTGGTAGGGTCCTAAATGCTCATTAGGGATAATACACTGTACTTATGCTAAATAATTCTAAATGAGTTGACAATCTGTGTAAAATCAATCAGTCAAAAAAATATTGTTTTTGTCTATTGATATCTTTACTAACAGTCACCCTAACTAATCTCTTTTTAACCATTTTATAACAAAAGATTCAGAGAAATAACCCATTAATGCCATAAAACTTTTTCCGTAAATTTACACCTGTTTTACCTGCAAATGAAATTTTGGTAATAGAAGAATTTATAAAAAATAGAATGCCTTAATACTGAATCTCTAAAATACAGAAGCTTTTCAGCAAGCTTTGTTTAGTTTGGCACAAGACCAGTAGAATGGAGCACCCAATCAGCTAACAATTATGCCGCAAGAAGAAGCCTAGATATATTGAGCATAGTTTGGATTTAATACAGGGCTTCAGGAATAAGCACTAAGTAAGGATCAAACTCACAACTCAGAAATAACTTATCTATGAGACTAGCTTGTTAACCATTACATTACAATAAGAAGCCTTAAGATATTTGAGCATAGATTACATTTGGCTCAAAGCTACATGCATAGGGCATCTAGTAAGAATCATCCTCACAACTCAGTAATAACTGATCTATGCGACTAGCTTGTTAACCATTGCACTACAATAAGAAGCCTGAAAATATCTGAGCATAGATTAGATTTGGCTCAAAGCTACATGCATAGGGCATCTAGTAAGAATCATCCTCACAACTCAGTAATAACTGATCTATGCGACTAGCTTGTTAACCATTACACTACAATAAGAAGCCTGAAAATATCTGAGCATAGATTAGATTTCGCTCAAAGCTACATGCATAGGGCATCTAGTAAGAATCATCCTCACAACTCAATAGTAATTGATCAGTGGGACTATGTTTTCATAAGGGAGGCTTAGCATTTAGATGCCCCAACAGGAGCACATATCTTAAATTGAATTTTCATTTGATTCAGATCTTAAATTTCAAAATGAGAATATTTAAAGATTCAGTCTTGATTCTTTTTGTTTAGAAATCATATATTTAATACATGTGTAAAAAAAAAAATTGATATTAAATAACCTACAATGGTTGATGTGCCATAAAACCAAACCAAACAAAGTATTTGTTTAGAAATCTCAGGTTTAATATATGTAAAAACAGAATTTGGCTTTAAATAACCTACAAAAGTTGATATGCTATAAAGCCCAAACAACCAATCAACTTCTCCCTACTTATTTGTAGTTAATTGTGACTTCTTTAAATAGAGTGTAACTTTACATTGAACTTCTTAGCTACTGAATCGCCCAGTCGGCTGGGGCTGCAGAATACACTGACTGCATCTCTGCTGAAGGGTTAGACTCCCTCAATGAGTGTCATGATATGACACAAATCAATCTGATGGTGAGATTCCATTAATGTTGGAGCTTTGGGAAATGTGGTGTACCTCTTCATTGCCATTGCTCCCAAGATCATTCTGACCCAGAATGGTAGTACCTGATAGGGTCCTATTTATGGGTCAAATAGAACCAAACTGTACCCTTACATTAAACTAAATTTTTTGAAATAGAATTATTTTGATATTTAAACTGCTTACTTATACTACTCTGAATTGTTTGAAATAGAATTGTTTTTACATTTAACTGTGTGTAAACAAAACATTGTACTTATGCTAAAATGAATTGTTTGACATAGAACTGTTTATATGTATAAAAATGGATTTGGCATTAAATAACCAACAATGGTTGATATGCCATAAAACCAAATCAAACTAAACTAGCTGCTGAGTGTGTTTTTTTTATTTAAGTGATGATAAAATAAATTTAAGGAGATATCAAAAACAAAGACACTAATGCGAAAACTCAGCAGTGAAAAGGTTTTTGAATTATGCAAAATTTGCCAATGAGACTTTATTAATCTGTAAGATTTGGTTTAACAGGAATCAGAGTAGAACTTTTGAACAAATTCTTAAAAATCGGCACCACTGAGTGCATTATGTGCTATTTTATTTTATCTGATCAAAGTGCTCTTAGGGATACTACCAGTTTTTTTTCCTTTGCAATTTTCTGGTAAAAACATACAAGGTATATAGTGATCCACACAAGGTGATGAACAATGAATCAACTCCAGCTTTTTAATCTACATTTTTACTCCAATATTATCTTTCCTACTACTTTCTGAAATGAACTAAACAGCACCAGCATTCAAGATTTAGACAAGTATGATTAAGTACCGACTATTGATAGCTTATGTCGCCACTGGAACAGATCCCGTTCTTTACATTTTTTTTTAAGGACTCCGAGATATGGCAGCATTAATTACATTGAATCTGATAGAATAAATAATCCAACAAATAAATAAATTTTCATTTGAGGAGGTGTATTTTAAATTACATTGGTATCAGTGTTGTCATCCAGTCAGTTATCTCCAAGTTCTTGATTTGACAGAAGCTGGACAAGTACTGAAACAAATTACTGCGTGAAATGAGTTTGATAAAATCTAACAATTTGAGGTGTCTATCTACTTTTGTCATAACTCTGCTTAATACAACTGCGTCAAGCAGATGCAAGATTTCTAATTAACTTTCCAGGCAATGCCTCGATGTCAGGAAACTATTTTATCTACTGTAACCAAACAAATAAAAATTGATAGACTCAGGGGAGAAAAAAAAATGACACAAATAAATCTGATGGTGAGGTTCCAGTAATGCTGGAGCTTTAGGGAATGCGGAGTACCCCCTTCATGGCCATCGCTCCCTGGTTTACTCTGGTAGGGTCCTAAATGCTCATTAGGGATAATACACTGTACTTATGCTAAATAATTCTAAATGAGTTGACAATCTGTGTAAAATCAATCAGTCAAAAAAATATTGTTTTTGTCTATTGTTATCTTTACAAACAGTCACCCTAACTCTTTTTAACTATTTTATAACAAAAGATTCAGAGAAATAACCCATTGATGACGTAAAACTTTTTCCGTAAATTTACACCTGTTTTACCTGCAAATGAAATTTTGGTAAAAGAAGAATTTATAAAAAATCATCATCATCATGCCATGCTGGTAGCACGGATATCCCTGACCCTCTCTCGCCACTTTTCCCTATCGTTCATCGCCTCAGGCAGGTCTTCTGGACAACATCCTGTATCCTCACATAGTTGCTGAATGTATGTTCGTGCTGGTTGTCCTGCTTTTGCACGGCCATGTGTAGGGGTCCATAAGAGTACATCACTTATGAGTTCGTCCCTGCTTATGTCTTAATACTGAATCTATAAAATACCGAAGCTTTTCGGCAAGCTTTGTTTAGTTTGGCACAAGACCAGTAGAATGGAGCACCCAATCAGCTACCAATTATGCCACAAGAAGAGGTCTAAATATATTGAGCATAGTTTGGATTTAATACAGGGCTTCAGGGATAAGCACTTAGTAAGGATCAAACTCACAACTCAGTAATAACTGATCTATGAGACTAGCTTATTAACCATTACACTACAATAAGAAGCCTAAAAGTATCTGAGCATAGATAGACGTTTTCTATTAACTGTTCAATTGTTAAGGTTCCATTTTAGTGCAGTACATACATTTTCTACTTTTGACTGGTTTTACCATTTAAGTCAAATGAAGAATAGTTTCGTTTCGTTTGGTTTTATTGATCCCAGGTCTACTCTGGCCTGGAGTGGTAGCACTTGATAGGGTCCTATCTATGGATCAAATAGAACTGTTTGACATTTAAACTGTGAACTCATGCTAAACTGAATTGTTTGAAATAGAACTGTTGACATTAAAACTGTACTTATGCTTAACTGAATTGTTTGAAATAGAACTATTTTTACATTTAAATGTATGTAAACAAAAATCTGTATTTAAACAAATGACTGTGTATAAACGAAAACTGTATATCTATGCTAAACTGAATTGTTTGAAATTAAGTGAGACCATCAAACTCTGTGCAAAAAAATGAGCTCAGGCTTGTTTAAAAATGTCATCTACAAAGTATGTTTAGAAATCATATATTTGATATAAATGTATTAAAATGATTTGGTATTAAATGAACTACAATGGTTGATTGGCCATAAAACCCAAACAAACTAAATCATATATATTTGATATATATTAAAAAGAGGAATTGGCTTTAAATAACCTACAAGTGTTGATATGCCATAAAATGCAAACAAACCAAATCATATATATTTAATAGATATGTATAAAGATTGATTTGGCATTAAATGACCTATAATGGTTGTTATACCACAATCATCTGATAGAAGAATATTTTCATGCCCTGAACAATATAATTGAAAGTATTTTATGGGTAGAAGGATCTGATTGGTTGAGGAATACAGAGACATGAATAAAAAGAGAGGGATCCAAAAAAAATTGTCACTGCCTGAAATTGCTGTACAATTGCAAATTGCCTACATGAAACTCAGTGTAACAGTGAAGGTTTTTAAAATAAAATGTTTGTTGACTGCTTAAGTTATATACCTGAGAGAAATATTTAGGTTGACTACACTAATTAATATATTTAGTAGCAGTCTTTCTCTTTAGCATAATTCCTTAAAAACCATGGACAAGCTTCTTTTTAACAGTTTTTATTGATCTTTTTCTCACATGAATTTTCAAGTTAAGTTAAATTCTTGGCAAAAACTGTTCAAAATTTTCTCATTGAAAAGAAAAAATAACATTTTGATTCTTCACTTGAAAATGACTTATAATGGTGGAAAGTCGTCAAGATGAAAATTTGGGGAGTGTCTGTATAAAATCAAACCAAACTTAAGAAATCTTAAAAAGCAAGAGAAATTACTAAAAAAGAAATTTAAACCTATCGGCAGTTTTTATTTTAAAATTCTTATATATACAAACAGATATATATGTGTGTGGGAAGGTATATATATGTGTGTGTGTGCATGTGTTTTAACTGATTTTTTAAAAATTTTAACAGCATGTCAACCTGTGTTATTTGGTGCCTAGAATTAAGGGAATTGCATTTATTGTAAGTTCATATTTGTATTTTTTGTTTACTACAACTAGCTTTCATCATATCTGATGATGATGATGTCTTGCTGATTTTTTGCCTCCATTTTTTTTATCTTTGGACAGGTATTCCAAATAGTCTAAAAAGATGTTCATGACCCCTTGGTTTTTTTTATGGTGACCTTATGCATGAGTTTTGGTCGACCTGTTTTACATGACCCTTCCCTAAATTGAGAATACAGGATCTGTTTTGGCTGTCTGTTCAAGTGGCCAGCCCATTTATGTAGCATTGGGTGAGTATATCATTCATGCCAGAGGGTTAAGATTTCTTCAGGATGAATTTATTTGGAATATGCTGCCACCACTTGACATTTAGTATTTTCCCCAAGTGATGCATCATAAAGACATGAAGTCTTTAGGCATCTGTTTTGTATACCGTCCAAGTTTCTGTGATGTACAGGAGGGTTGAGAGAACTTTGGCTCATTACACTGCCCATGTAGTTTTTATGGAGAGGTGTTTGTCGAGCCAGACTCACTTCCTCAGTCTGCCAAAGACTTTAGAAGCATTTGACACTTATGTATTTAGTTCTGCATCTAGTCTGTTGTTGTTGGCAACAGTGGAGTCTAGATATTTAAATTTTTTGTGCAGTTGTTTCTTTAGAGGTTTTTTTTTTTCAAAGGTTCCTATTGAATATGAATAATTCTTAAGCTCTATTTGACGCATAGATAGAATCCTAACAGGTACTACCACTCCAGGTTAAAGTGAACCTGGGAGTAATGGCAATTTGGGGTACACCACACACCCCAGATCACCAGAACTGGAGCCTCACTATCTGATTTCGTTTAGTATCATACCCAGGATACCCATTTTTTTTTGGTAGGAGAAGTCTTTCTTCTCCGGAGATGATTGGTCAGCATATTTTTAACCCCACCAAAAGAGCAGGTGTGTGTGTGTGTGTCTGTGTGTACACAAGGGATGTGGCTGAAGGAATAGTTCCTATATTCAGTTGTTGAGTTTCCTTGTCAGTACAGTATTTTTGACTGACTCAGATGAAGACTGATCAACACATTTGTCTTGCATCTTAGCCATTAAAAATCTCTTTTATTTCTTTTTTAATAATTTTGAAGAAATATATATATAATTAATTTTTATAACAATTCTATAATTCTGATAGAGTGAAAAAAAACCCAGATGATACAATTTGCAAATAAAAACTATTACATAAACTGAAATCTGTGAAAAAAAGAAAAGACTAAAAACATACGTACAACTTGAAAATAATCAACCAATAACATATCACAAGGTATGAGTTTATTCTTTTCTAAAAGATATTAGTACAAAATGAATATAAATTGTCCCAGCCAGAATGTGAACATGGTTCATTGATTCCATTCTCTGTAAACCATTAGACTAGGTATGCCTCAAAAAAGAGGATAACTGGTATCAATTATGGAAACTGTATAAGCAAAGAGGGAGTAAAAAACCGCACCAAGATAAAGAAAATAAAGAAAAAGAGACGATTTCATTGACAGCCGCCTTTTTGATGGCATCACTTGTGATGGTATCACTAGAGATGGCGCCGGAGCCAGAGTGCATTGTGTTTTCTTTCTCGGAGAGTGAAGACATCGGGGAGTGTGTACTGCAGATAGGACAACAACTTCTTAAAAGGATAAAATTTAATCATTTGCACTGCTTTGACCAGGTAATTAAGGATGAGGAGGACCTTTATCTTTTGATTTCATCAGAAGCTGATAACACCCAGCCACTCCTCTTAACTCCTGCTGCTGCTGCTGCTTCTCCTCCTCTTCTGCACTGGTCACCAAACCATCACTCACTCTGTTCACTGAGTGATGACAAATATCAACATTTTACCTGTGATATTCACCATCCTTCTCAATATAGATAAACATGGATATATGCATGCATATGTGTATGAGTTCAATGCTGCATATCTGTGTGGGTATATGCATGTGTATAGGCCTTTGTGTTATCTTTCTGTGAATTTCTCTTCTTTTTTTTTTAAACCAGTTTCTTGATTTCTTTTTATCTTTTTTCCCTTTCTTCTTTGTCTCAGATTTTCTGTCACATGATTTTCCTTCTTTCTCTTTTTAGCTTTGTATAAGTTTTTTATTTTTATCAATTTTGTTATTATGTCTCTTTTTCTACCAATATCAATCTACCTATTTGTATGTAGACACACATACATACATACATATATATATATTTACTAATCAATTATCTACCAGTATTCACGGTACCAGAAAAAAACAAAAAACCCCTGGCCAGGAACAAGAGATAAAAATATCTCGAATCACGGTCCAGAGGAAAAAGAAAAAGTTTCTTGGGTAAAAAAGAAAGAAAAGACCAACCTCGTCCTACTCCTTGAAAAAAATCAAGGGGTACTAAGTCAGTGGCCAAAAGAAAACCAAAAAACCCTCCGCGAATACTGCAATGCTATAATTACTAAAGTGCTCAACATTAACCAATGGAGCCAATTATAGAATTAACTTAAATCGCTAGTCGAAAAACTTCAACTAAAGTTTCACCTTAACGGATCATCAGGAAGTTTCGCCTAAACCATTCTAAGGAGAAATTGCCTTTATTCACCAAAAACCTCCACCTATCCTAAAATTTGCATAAAAAAAAAAAAAATAAAATAAAATAAAAAAAAAAAAAAAATAAAATAAACCTATAACATTTCCTTTTCTACCCTATCAACAATACCTAATTTATGCTGATGTTGGCGCATAAATTAGGTATTGTTGATAGGGTAGATGGTTAAGAACTATAAGAAGGCACCACCTAATCTAGAAAAAGAGATAAATAAGGAAGCGAAGATGTTGGCGCATAAATTAGGTATTGTTGATAGGGTAGATAGAGGTATATACTGATTCGAATAATAAGAGAGATAAAAAGATATATTTTGGGTCAACCCAAGGGGATTTTAAAACTAGGTACTATAACCATAGAACAAGTTTTTCGCACGAAAGATACAGATATAGCACTGCTTTATCTAGTTATGTGTGGGAGATTAAGGAAAAAATGGGAGTAGATCCGATAATGAAATGGGAAGTAATAAAGAAATGCCGCAAATATAGGGCAGGTAATAGAACCTGTAATCTTTGTATGGAGGAAAAGTTGATAATAGCAGATTGTAAAAGTAAGAATATGCTAAACAAAAGATCGGAGGTGTTGAATAGTTGTATACACAAAAGAGCGTGGTTACTATATAATTAGGAAATGTTATAGGTTTATTTTTATTTTTTTATTTTTTTTTATTTTTATTTTTATTTTTTTTTTTTTTTATGCAAATTTTAGGATAGGTGGAGGTTTTTGGTGAATAAAGGCAATTTCTCCTTAGAATGGTTTAGGCGAAACTTCCTGATGATCCGTTAACGTGAAACTTTAGTAGAAGATTTTCGACTAGCGATTTAAGTTAATTCTACATATATATATATATATATATATATATATATAAAACCATCTGACAAAAGTAGTATTCTAATAACATGAAACTTTGAGTAATGGTATTTGTTTACATTTACAAACTTTTTACGATAACATTTTAGATTTTATTCCAGCTCTGTTCTTAGTCTCAGAGTACATGGAAAAAAACTTTTTTGAGATTAATTGTTAAATTTATCTAATAATCTATCTTTCATAATTTATCTAATAATTTATCTTTCATTATATATATATATATATATACTTTATTCTTTAAGAAAAAACAACGAAACCGGTCACATAGGATTATAAATTTATTTCAATCCTGTTACGCATTTTTCAAATTTCCAATGAGCCAAAAGTTTTGCAATATTTTGGTTATATCAGACAAACACAATCGTGGTCATTTGGAACATGTCCTGTTAAAAATGCATCCTTTGAGCTAGAGACATCAAATCAATTTTTTTAAACGTTATTACATCAGCTTCCAGGACATATAAACCTTTTAAAAATTTCTTGCCTCAGTAATACATCATTATCCTATTAATGGATTGCATCAATTCTGAGACAATTTTGACTGATTTTGTCTCAAAATAAGTAGTGATGCAAAATATTTTTTCCTCTCTTATTCAAGGCAATGTGATCAAGGATTAATAGTTGTTATAGTATTCTATTTTCAAATCTGAAACAAAAAACCCACAATATTATTATTAATAGAGTTATTAGCAGTAACATGGGTCCCATTTATATTGAGACAATGACTTGCCAATGTATTTGTCATTTTACAGTTAATTCCCATGGGGAGGGCTACAGCTGGGGCTAAAAGTACTTCAATTCAAGAAGGGGACCATATAGCACCATCTTGAATTTATTCCATCAAGATATCAAATGATACATACAAAGACTTTACCAGATCAACGATAAAATTGGCAGAAACAAAGTGTCTGCCCTGTTTAATCAAATGTGTGTGTGTGACTTACTCTTTGTACTTTCACACATTTACCCCCCCCCCACCGAATTTTACTGTTGCACAATGATTACCAAGTTAGTCTAGCAGATGATTACTACAGTGGAGTGATGTAGATGCTCTGTAGGTACTTTATACTTGGATTAAAGGGAAGGTATCAAGCTGCATCCTCATAGCGCATTGTCATGGTTTACTGGATTAAAACACTATGATGATTCAGAGAGAGGGAATTGACCAGATAGATATGAATAGAGTGAAATATGTATGAAAGACAGATATAAAAACTGAATTATCTGAATGAGTAACTGAGAGAGAGAGAGAGAGAGAGAGAGAGAGAGAGAGAGAATATTAGTGAATGGAAATGGACTTGAACAGATATACTTGATATGAAAAGGAAAGAGGAGTCAACAATTAATACATCAGGAATTGTATATCATTTGTCAACCAGACATGAAAAACAAATAGTCTGGTTTTTATAATAATAATAATACAAAAAAATGATGAAATTTGGGTTGGGGATATAGGGTTGCCAGAATTTTGTTGGTTTTTTCTAAATTTTCATGAGAAATTTCTCATTATTTCTTTGTCTGAAGATCCAGATCTAACTTTTTAAAAAGTATAGGGTCTGCAGAAATAAATATTATTCCAAAAAAAATATGAGTGATTTTTAAAGATTTTTCTTTTTTATATATATATATATATGAGAGTAAGAGAAAAGTACCGGACATTGGCCTAGCGGTTAGAGTGTTCGCCAATGGCCCGGGAGACCTGGGTTCAATCCCAGGTCGAGTCATACCAAAGACTCAAAAAATGGTACTTGATGCCTCCTTGCTTAACACTCAGCATTATAAGGTACGGATCAAGGGTAAAGTGGAGCAATCCAGGGAAAGGATTAGCGCCCTCCCCTACACCTTGGTGTTGTAAGCTATCGAAAAGGGA
The DNA here is from genome assembly GCA_963585895.1 of Sepioteuthis lessoniana. NCBI lineage: Eukaryota > Metazoa > Mollusca > Cephalopoda > Myopsida > Loliginidae > Sepioteuthis > Sepioteuthis lessoniana. The sequence continues at coordinate 94,524,398 of OY757908.1, forward strand.
GCCTTCGGGTCACCCTCGACTATGGTCGCCAACTTTTTTTTTAAGAGAAAAGAAAATACTGACATTTATGAGAGAAAGTAAGATAAACTAAAAGAGATAGATATGAGCAAATATATGAGAGAGAGAGAGAGAGAGAGGACAACAGACTGAGATATATGTGTAAAGTGGTTTATTCCATCAGGAGAAATATTGTACTTTTTTTTTCTTTTTACAACCCAGTCATCTTCAATAAATGGATAGATAAAAAAGTAAAATGATGATGGGTTATATGTAAAAGGTATTAGTTACCAGATAAAAGGTACGGGTTATAAAAGGTAATATGCATTGCACAATATAAGATTTGAATCAGTAATTATTTTGTATTAAGGATGTGAATGTAGTGAGCTTGTCATGAAGCAACCAAACAGATTGCAGAGTCTAGTACAAAGAAGCACTATGCATGAAAGATTCATTATATTAGAGTTTATGAGAAAAATATACGGACTGATATATCTATAGAAGAGTGAAAGAAGTAAGTGAAGATAGATCTGAACAGGTTGTGATATATCTGAGAGAAAAAATGTTGCTTCTCAAACTCAACACTTCTCATGTTTCTGCTTACTGCACCTATTTCAAGCTGATGTGCGTATCTGTTTATATATATATATATATATATATATATATATATATATATAGTGCATGTGAGAAAGATATACAGACTGATATATCTATCGAAGAGAGAGAGAAGTAAATGAAGATACCTCTGAATAGACCGTGATATATATGAAAGAAAAGACAGAGCTTCACAAACTCAACACCTCTTGTGTTTCTGCTTACTGCACCTATTTCAGACTGATGTGTGTATCTGTATATATATATAAGGAGTGCATGTGAGAAAGATATGCAGACTGATATATCTATAGAAGAGAGAGAGAGAGAGAAGTAAATGAAGATAGATCTGAATAGTCTGTGATATATATGAGAGAAAAGACAGAGCTTCACAAACTCAACACCTCTAGTGTTTCTGTTTACAGCACGTCTTTCAAACTGATTACTTCAAAGTGATTAGTTCTTATCAACAACCATATCAACATAATGTGATAACATTTTAATTATCACACCTGGCCAATTTTCTTCCTTTCTCATCCCTTAATCAGGTTCTAACATCTTTTTCATTTACTATACGTCTCCTAACACTCAAGTCCTATCTTCTCCCAGATGGTAAATTCGTTTTCAAAATCGACCATCCTATCTACATCTGTCTGTTTCCAATTTGAGGGTTAATAAATTATTTCACATCCCCAGTTTTTCTTCCTTTATTTCTTTGTTTTATACATTCATGTTTCTTCTTTTTTGTGTATGTCCTTCCAAGATACGTTCCCACAATTCCCCACTGCCTAAATGTTCTTGGTGAACTTCAGAATTATTAGATCATCTAGTAGATAAAATTACCAACCATTGAACCAAAGTCAGAATTTAAAACAAAAAATGCAAGCTAAATTGATGTCTCTTTCAAGAGATCAAGCCACTTTGTCCTGGATAATGGTTAGTGACCTGGGATAGCAGACCAGTGGAGTTTGATTCTTACTAGGTGTCCTGAACTCCAGGCTTTGTATCAAACTAAAGTAAACAGAGTAAATTATTTTGGCCACCTCCCATGGTGTAATAGTTTATGAGCTAAGCTAACAGACTTCCATGAGTGAGATGTTCTGAGTAGGGCACTAAACTGCATCTGATGGTGAGACTCCAGTTCTGGAAATCTACCAAAGGTGGAGTACCCGTAAATTGCCTATACTCCCAGGTCCACTATCCATATTTACCAACTCCTCTGCTTGGCCAGAATACGACACAAGGTCAATTTTTAAGTGGAGTTTAACAAGTTTGAATTCAGAGTTTTCCTTCTCCTTGGCTAGTTACCTCACCAAGGCTGAAGAACCTAGTCTGCCCTACTATTTACCCAAAGCTGGAGGGAGAATAGTTGGATTCATAGCTTTCCCAAAGGTATTAGTGCTATGTGAAATGCAATCAGTCTCATCCAAGATTTGAACTTGTGTCGCTGTGTTCATTTCCTACGACAATAACCATCACACCACGGGCACCTCCAAGTTCACTATAAACTGGAGTGTTCTCACCTGTTAGAGGTTTTTTTTGGTCTTATGGCATATCAACCATTGTAGGTTAACCAATGCCAAATCTTCTTTATACATTTGGTATATGATTTGTAAACACATTTTGTTGATAAAATTTTTCATGAGACTAAGCTCATTTTTTTTTCACACAGTTAAATGGTTTCAAGTATTGCTATTTAACACTAATTATTCTATTCAACATTGCTCATTCATTTCCACTCAATTAAATGGTTCCAAGTATTGTTATGTATCACTATCAATTCAAATTAACATCAGTCATTTGTTTACACACAGTTAAATGATCTAACAATTCAATTTAGCGTATCATATGTTTGCATTCAGTTTAATTATCAAACAATTCTATTTGACCCATGGATAGGACCCTCTCAACTACTACCACTCTAGGTCAGAGGGAACCTGGGAGCAATGGCAGTTAAGGGGTACTCCAAATTACCCCACACTTCAATACTGGAGCCTTATCATCTGATGATATCCAGGACACTCATTGGGGTACCTGTTAGTCCTTCTATTGGTCAAATAGGCCTGTTCAACAATTATTCATATTTGATTGGACTGTATGCTAAAAAAAAAAAAAAGGAAAAAGAAAAAACCTCTTAAGAAAGAATAACATAAAAAATGTAAATATAAACATACAATGAATACAATTCCCAAACCTCTTGGCATAAAATTAAGTATAGACGGTTTGACATGGTGTTAAAATCAATTATTTTATAAACAATTTTGATTCACATTAATTTTGCTTTGTTTCTGACCTTGAGCCAAACTAAGCTATTCTTAATAAATGACAATAGATTTTAATCATCCTTTGAAGGATGATTAAAATCTATTTCTGTTGTTTCAATATAACATAAAATTTACACATTTACAGAAAACAATAGTTTTTGAAACACATCATCATCATCATCTTGCCCAGTTGACTGCAGCTTTAGAAAACACTGACTGCTTCTTTGCTGAAGGGTAAGACCCCCCATCTCCAATGAGTGTCCTAAATATGACACTCAACAATCTGATGGTGAGGTTCCAGTAATGCTGGAGGCTTGGGGAATGCTGACTACCCCTTCATTGCCTTCACTCCCAGGTCTACTCTGGCCTGGAGAGGTAGCACCTGATAGGGTCCTATCTATGGGTGTAATAGAACTAAACTGTGTCCTTATGCTAAACTGAATTGCTTGAAAATGAACTGTTTCGACATTTAAACTGTGTACTTATGCTAAACTGAATTATTTGAAATGGAACTGTTTTGACATTTAAGTGTGTACAAACAAATAACTATACTTATAAACTGAATTGTTTGAAATAGAACTATTTATATGTTTAAAAATGGATTTGGTATTAAATAACCTACAATGTTTGATGTGCCATAACACTATCATCATCATCATGTCGTGCCGCTAGCACGGATATCCCTGACCCTCTCTCGTCACTTCTCCCTATCATTCATCGCCTCTGGCAGGTCTTCTGGGTTACATCCAGTATCCTCACATAGCTGCTGTATGTATGTTCGAGCTGGTCATCCTGCTTTTGCGGGGGTCCATCGGAGTACATCACTTATGATCTCATTCTTGCTTCTCCAGCAGTGTCCTGCATGTCTGGTTCATTTAGCTTGGATAGTTTACGTGATGGGAGGCAGGTGGCCATATAGTTGGTGCCTTGTGCGGTGTTGCCGCCAGGACTTGTTCAATATTGCTCGCAACATTCTTGCCGTCTACCTTCTTCTCCAGCCGTTTAGTTTGCATCCAAGTAGTGCATCCATATAGCAGTATCGACACGACTGCTGCCTGGAAGAAACTGCGTTTCATTTTATCGGTCAGGTCTGATTACCATATGATTGAAAGCCTATCGATAGCTGTCCATGCCTTCGTTAGCTGTGTGTCGATGTCTTTTTCTGTTGATGAGACACTGCTTCCTAGGTAGGTGAATTTGTCTACCAGTTTCAGAGAGGTTCTATCTAGTGTGGAAATGTCACCTGTTTGATTATAGCACATATATTATATATTCGGTTTTGTGTGCATTGACATGGGGGCCAATGCCAGTGGCGGCTCATTCCAAACTATGCTGTAATGTTTCAGCTTGGTTGGGTGTATTCGCCAGTAACACTTTTTCATCGGCGTAGTTGGTGTCAGTAATTGTTTTTGCAATTATGCCAACAGCATCCTCTGCAGAAGAGTGAGACCCCATCCAAAAAAAAAAAGAATTGGATCGCCTGGCATCCAGAAGTGAGGCTCCAGTTGTAGAATTCTGAGGAATGTGGAGTCTCTTTTTCATTGCTATTACTCCCAGGTCCACATTGATCTAGAATGGTAGTACTTGTTTGGGTCCCATCAATGGGTCAAATATAAGTAAAGTAAGTTAAGTCGGTGACCTTGGTCAAGGGTGACTTAAAAACTCACTTTTCAATAGCTACTACACTGAGGTATAGGGGAGGGTGCTACTCCATTCCCTGAATTGCTCCTCTTTACCCTTGATCCTCACCTCATAGTGCTGAGTGCTAAGCAAAAGAGCATCAAGTTCCATTTTTTGAGTCTTTGGTATGACTTGACCTGGGATTGAATTCTGGTCTCCTAGACCATTGGCGAACACTCTACTCCTTAGGCCAATGGCCTGGTCAAATATATGTTAGAAAATTATTTGTTTTAGATAGAAATACTTGAAATCATAACTGTATTCAAACTATTCTTCTTATTATTATGATTATTAAATAGGAATACTTGAAACTATTTAGCCCTGCAAATTATTCGCATTTGGTTTGGTTTCTTTGTATAATGGCTCAGTAACATTTATAGGTTATCTGATGCCAAAGCAATCATTGTTGAAGAACAACAGTGAATTTTTTTTTACCCATAGCTGGGGAGGATAAGGGGATTCAATACCTTTCTTATGAGTAGTAGCCTGAAAGTGAACTTAATAACATGATGGGAGTTTGAACTCGGTTACTTTGAAGCTATAATCCAGCACTTTAGCCATTACATAACAGGGACTCCTCCTGCCAATAAAAAAAAAAGAGGTGCCTGTGGTGTTATGGTTATTGTCGTAGGATATGGACACAGTGACACAAGTTTAAATCCTGGACGAGACTGATTGGATTTCACATAGCACTAATACCCTTGGGAAAGGTATGAATCCAATAATTCTCTTTCCAGCTATGGGTAAATAGTAGGGCAGACTGGGTTCTTCAGCCTTAGTGAGGCAACTAGTCTAGGAGAAGGAAAACTCTGAATTCAAACCTGTTAAACTCTGCTTAAAAATTGACCTTTTGTCATATCCTGCCCAAGCAGAGAGGTTGGTAAATATGACAAAAAAAGTATGATTTAAAAAATAAAATTATTTCAGAAGAGCATTGAAAATAAAAGTTACAGTTATAATTGAACTTTTACAAATGAAGCATTAAATATTACCTATAAGTGGTTGATATACCATTACATAAACCAAACAAAACCATACCATTTAAACTTCCAGATCGTATCACAGATGTCCGAATAACATTTACAAAGTTATTCAGTACCCTCATCTTCTATTTCTCTGTGTCATCCTTATTATTGTTTTTCACATGAGTAGAGTTAATATATCTTTAAGGAAAAAGTGTATTGAAAAAAGTTTTTTAGATGAAGCTCTGTCATTCATTATCATTACTCAGTAAAAGAGGTTTAATTGAATTTAGGAAGACTAACAAAACAAGATAAGAATGTGCATAAAAAGATTACAATTATCTTTATTTTATTTTAATTAATTTCTTTATAAAATTATACATAGGATTGCTTTTGATATGTTTGAGAATAAAACAATAATATAAGAAGTCAATCATAGCAAGTAATTATTTTAAAACCTGGTTTTGTTAAAACAGGGATGCAAATTATCCACAGCATATACTAAGTCAACCTTTATTTCTTAGTGATATATATAACATACATAGTACTAATAACATTTGTCTGCCTGGCATTCACACAAAGTGGGTGTTATCAATTTGAATAGCCTGGTCCTAGGGAGCCATCCCCATGCAATACCTGCTTTGCAGTGCTGAGTTTATGGCTTGGCACCTGAAGTGCCCCTGTATGTGGAATGCTGAAGAGATCAATCATTTTTTTGAAATAGCCACACATAAGTCTTCATTTGTACTTGGCTCCCCATGATATATAAATAACTAAGGGAATTGTGATATTGGTGGTGATGTAGTTTCAGTTACAGACTCACACATAATTTTCATTATAAGATTAATGATTTTATCAAATAATTCTAAGTTCTAGTTACTCTTTATTTTTGATAATAGTGATTAATAGAGTTTTATCCAAAAGAATAAATAAAAAATACACTTTTCTTTTGCCAATCTACGTGTCTAAATGTTAAATCTCCTCTGACAAATTTCCCAAGTCTTAAAAGCTACCTCAGTAGTCAGCAAATTGCTCTTTTTATATATATATTCATAGCCAAAACTTCATACATAAATCACATGACCTAACTCGATGTTTTGCTTTCAGTGAAGCAAGTTTAACATTGATGTGTACCTTATTAGGTCAAGTGACACCATTGAAGATATTACAATCTTCTGCAAAATGAGAAATGCCAAATTTTCCTTTGGAAAATATCATTTTTATTTATGTCTCAATCCTTCTGATCAAAGATCCTTTTTCTCTGTTATTACACTTCATTAAGTTTCCTTTAGAACTCAGATTGATTCTCAGCCTCTTGTGAACATCTTTATCTTTTTATGTTTTCTTTATCTTCCTATGATTTGTTTGCTTTGCTTGTGTTTTATGGCTTATCAACCCTTGTGGGTTATTTAATGCCAATTTCTATTCACACACATATGATATTATAATCAAATAGTTTGTAGGTAAGATTTTTAAATGAGCCAGAGTTCATTTGCTAGCACTCACATAAATGGTTTCAGGTATTGCAATTTATTGTTTGCACACAGATGTTTTTGAGTATTACTATCTAACACTAATAGTTCTATTATGGTGGTAATTTACTAAGCTTTTTGCTTAGATGTGGCACAAGGCCATATGAAAGGGGCACGGTGTCCAGTATTGCTCCCCAACTTTAATATTTCTCTTCAACATGATTCATTAGCACACAGTTAAACAGTTTCAAGTATTGCTGACCGGGTCATTAGTCTAGTGGGTAGAGTGTTCACCAATGGTCCGGGAGACATGGGTTCAATCCCAGGTCGTGTCATACCAAAGACTTTAAAAATGGTACTTGATACCTCCTTGCTTAACACTCAGCATTATAAGGTATGTATCAAGGGTAAAGTGGAGCAATCTAGGGAAAGGAGTAGCGCCCTCCCCTACACCTAGACAGTTAAATGGTTTCAAGTATTGCTGACCGGGTCATTAGTCTAGTGGGTAGAGTGTTCACCAATGGTCCGGGAGACATGGGTTCAATCCCAGGTCGTGTCATACCAAAGACTTTAAAAATGGTACTTGATACCTCCTTGCTTAACACTCAGCATTATAAGGTACGTATCAAGGGTAAAGTGGAGCAATCTAGGGAAAGGAGTAGCGCCCTCCCCTACACCTAGACAGTTAAATGGTTTCAAGTATAACTATTTAACACTAGTAATTCTCTTTAACATTATTCATTCATTTGCACGCAGTTCAGAGAATTGCTTTCTGATCCTAATTATTTAATTTAACATCAATCATTTGTTTGCACACAATTAAATGTTTTCAAGCATGGTAAATGATTTGACCGATAGATGAGACCCGAACTGGTACTACCACTTTGAGTCAGAGTGGACCGGGGAGTAATGGCAATGTTGGTGTACTTCACATTCTCCAAAGCTCTAGAACTAGAACCTCAACATAAGATGCAGTTTAGTGTCATATCCAGATCATGTGTTTTGGTGAGGGATCTTACCCTTCTGCCGAGATGCAACTGAGCACTAACTAAAATCAAAAATTCATTGGAGACTAAAGAAAACAAATCACTAATAGATGCCACTCTTATGGATGAGTGGCAATAGTTTCCTGACTGAACTCTTTGATTCATTTTGCTTTTAGTATATATATGTGTGTGCATATATATATATATATATATATATATATATATATATAAAATATTCAATGATTTTTTTTTAAAGGCAGTCCTGTTTTTTATTATTCTTTCTTTGGAATGTTTCCGCAAGTTGTGATTTTTTTTAGGATATCTAATATTCTTTATCATTTTTCTTTGTTATTCTCTTTACTTTGTGTTTTTCTTTTTCTTTCCATTTTTTTTTTTGTTTCTTCTTTTTCTTTTAAAATTTTTTTTTTCAGTCTTCTCTTTCTTTTTCTGTTGATTTTCATTTCATTTTCTTTTTTCTCCATTCACTTTCCCCTTTCATTTTTTGCTTTTTCTCATTTCTCTTCCTTTTGCATTTCCTTCTGTTTCTCTTTCTATAAATTCTTTTTTTTTTATTTTTTCTACTTGTTTTATCTATTTTTCTGTTATTTCTTTTCTTTTTTCTTTCTTTTTTTTCTCTGCGAATCTAATCCTTATTTTCTTTCTCTTCTTAGTCTTTTCTTTATCATCTTTCCCTTTTTCATATTTTTTCTTTTTTCTCTACTTTACATAATCTTCTCTTCTTTCTTCCTTTAAATGCCACTTTCCTTGTTCTTCTCATTTCTGCCCCTTTTTTGTTCTCTTGTCTATTTCTTCCTCCTCTAATTTTTTCTTCTCTACTCAATATACTTCTTTCTTTTAATGAACTCCATTCTTTTTCCTTACTTCTATTCTCCTGTTCCTATCCACATCATAGGGTTCATCCCTCATCTTATTTATGCTTTCAATGTAATGATAATTAAAGAAATTTCCCCATTAATATCTTAAATCTTTCTTTTAAATTCATTTTCTGACAGATAAACTGCCACTTTTTTTTCCTTTGCGTTCTCTATATATTATTTGCATCTTGATAACTTTTCAAACTTAGTTTTCATTCCTTGAAAAAAAATTTGACTGAAATTTTTCCATCCCAAAATTGGAGATATGGGAAAACACCTGCTTTGGTTCTGAAAGAACTATCATTCCTTTCATTTAAAAAAAAAATCATTTACTTGTTTGTCTGTCTGTCTCTACATTTAAATTGTGATGCATCCATTTTTATTTCTTGAGTGTAAATCTCAACTAACCAATAGGGCAGATAGAAATATTATTTCTTGTGTTTGCCAATAAAATAAGTTTTGAATATTACTGAAAAATTAATATTTTAATACAAAACTCATTAGTGACCATAATTATCTGAGAAAGAAGAACAAAATTATCAGACCGATAGTAATAAAAAAAATGTTGAAACAAAAATAAAATCTATTCATGACTAAATAGGTATTGATTGGCCTAATGAATAGAGTGTTCACTGATGGTCTGGGAAACCAAGGTTCAATCCCAGGTCAAGTCATACCAAAGACTCAAAAAATGGTACTTCATGCTGCCTTGCTTAAAACTCAGCATTATAAAGTTAGGATCAAGCAATCCAGGGAATAGAGTAGCACCCACCCATACACCTCGGTGTAGTAGCTATTGAAAAGGAAGCCTTCAGGTCACCCTTGACTAAGGTCGTCAACTTCACAAGTTAATATGGCAAGATTCCTTACCTCTAGTAATAGCAAGTAACAAATTAATAAAAAAGAAAATAAATGACGGATGAACCCATTAGACTCCTGTAGTAACAATGGTATATGATGATATGGTTGCTTCTATTCAGGAAAGTGGGTGTCCTCATGGTGTAATGGTTAAAGTGATGGAGTGCAGAATCGTAGTAAGTGAGTTTGTGCTCCAGTTGTGCTATTACGTTCACTTTCGGGCAAATACCCTTGGGAAAGGTATGAACTCCCTTATCCTCCCAGCTATGAGTGAAATAGTACCACTACTGTTCTTCTAAGAGAATGGCTTTGGCATTAAATAACCTACAAAGGTTTATATGCCATTAATCAAAGACACCAAACTAAACCTATTTAGGAAAAAGTGAAGGATTCTAATTTATAGTTATTTCTGTTATATCAAGAATTTGAATGATTAAAAAAGGATGATCTGTATAAATGCGAACCCTGTAAAATTCATTTGTAAATTGGGTTGGAAATTGTTTCTCTAAGTAAGAAAATTTTAAGTTCAAATCAAAATCTTAAGGTATTCTATTTTTGCTGGGTTATGGTTGTCTTTCCTTTAACTCATATACAAACACACACGCGTGTTGTTCAAAAAGTTCTGATCTTCATCTTGAAAGAAGAGCCATTGCTGAAAATTTTTGTTGTGGTAACACACTCTGACTTCTTCTAAAACTAGTAGAACTAATTCAGATTTCTTTCTTAATTTCTGTGCAGATGATGCCTATATATAATAAATCTGGGTGAAGCATTGAACTTATTGGACAACCCTGGTGTGTCTATCTATATATATATATATATATATATATATATATATATATATATATATAAATCATCATCAAGTTGTACTGTTGCCCAATCAGCTGGGGCTGTAGAATACACCAACTGCTTCTCTGCAGAGGGCTAAGACTCCCCCAATAAGTTTCCTGAATATGACACCTAGCAATCTGATGGTGAAGTTCCAGTAATGTTGGAACTTTGAGGAATATAGAGTATGCCTTTGTTGCCATTGGTCCCAGGTCTACTCTAGCCTGGAGTGGTAGTACCTGATACAGTCCTATCTATGGGTCAAATAGAATTGTTTGACATTTAAACTGTGTCCTTATGCTTAACTGAACTGTTTGAAATAGTACTGTTTTTGAATAGAACAAAACTGTGTACTTATGCTTAACTGAATTGTGTGAAATAGAACTGTTTTTACATTTAACTGTTTGTAAACAAAAACTGTACTTATACTAAACTGAATTATTTGAAATTTAATTTGGCATTAAATAACCCCAAAAGGGTTGATATGCCATAAAAGAGGTATGAATCAAGGGTAAGTGGAGCAATCCTGGGAAAGGAGTAGCACCATCTCCTACACCTCAGTGTAGTAACTATTGAAAAGGAGCCTTCAGGTCACCCAACGAAGAAACTAACTAACTTATATATATAAATATGTATGTGTGTGTGAATATTTTATGGGGAGTACCAAATATTACCATACTTAAAAAGAAACCAATTTTAATCATTTGAAAAAAATTATTTTTCAAAAATGATTAAAATTGCTCTCTTTTTAAGTATATATAAATGTGCATATATATATATATATATATATAAATGTGCATACATATATATATACTTTTTAAGTATATATAAATGTGCATATATATATATATATATAAATGTGCATATATATATATATATATATATATATATATATATATATATATATATATGTGTGTGTGTGTGTTTATATGTAAATGTATATGTATATATATATATGTGTATATAAAACTCAAAGTCTAATATGTATGATTGGTAGGTACATCGTTACAAACAAGTTTTTTGATATAATTCTTTCTTTCCTTTATCTTCTATTTCTTTGGAATTTTCATTCTTGATTACATTGCTTTGTTTTTGGAGGGTTTATTATGCTTTCTTTTTTTTTCATTTTTTCTTTCTTAAAAAGAGTGTAAAATCTTCTTACCATTCACCCACCCATCCATCTCTCTGTACAACCAAATCTGTCATGACCTCCTCACATCACTCACTCCCTACTTCAACTCTATCACTTCTAAGCCACACCCCAACTTCCATCTGCCAGTCCTCATCCCTTCCTTGTCACAATCTTCTTTCTTTTAGCCTTGTCACCTTGTCAATTAAGAGAAGCCAGCTTTTAACTGAAGTGCAAAGGAGGAAGAGAGATGTCGGAGCAGAGAGACATAAGTAAGAGAGAGATGTAATGGGAGGGAAATGAGTGAGATATATAAAGGAGAAGGAAAGAGAGACTGAAAGAGGTAGAGAGAAAGAGAGACGTAGAGAAAAGGAGAAAGAAAATGACAAACATTTAGAGGGAGAGGAAGAGAGGCAAGTTGAGGGAAAGAGAAACAGTGGCATGTAAAGAGAGAGAAATGTATATAGAGAGAGGTAACAGAAGAGATATATGGATCCACAGAAATAGAGAGAGAGAGAAAGAGAGAGATGTATTGGGTGAGAGACATAGAGGAATGGAGAAAGGAAATAATATATAGGGGGAAAGAAAGAGAGGCAATTAGAAGGAAATAGAAATGGTGAGATGTATATAGAGAGGTAGGAGAAGAGAAGTATAGAAAGAGAGAGTGATTGAAAAATATTTACCAGGAAATAGAGAGAGACTGAGATTTAAAGAGAGAATGAAAGAGAGACATAATGAGAATGATGTAATAGGAGAGGAAAAGAGAGAAGTGTAGAGAAGGAAAGGAAGAGATAGATGTAAAAGAGAGGGCATGGAAAAAGTAAGAGAAAAAAAGATGTAATGGTAAAGAGATGTAGATAGGAAAATAAGATGTTGCAAAGAGTGAAAGAGGCATAGTGGGAACCAAGAAAGAGATACATGGCGAGAGAGAGAGAGAGAGAGAGAGAGAGAGAGAGAGAGAGAGAGAGATGTAGAAGGTGAGGAAAATGAAGATGCAATGAGAAAAAGGAAAGAAGGAGAATCTGGCGGAAAAATAAAGCCATCAAAATATATTTTTCTTTTTGTTTTGTACCTTATCCTACTCGTTCTTTTTGCTTCACTATTTTATTTCTTCTTAGCCATTCTTTATTTTGGCTTCAACACAAAGTGAATTGACCAGATTGGTGGATAGTGAAGGGACAGGGCTGGGAGATCAAGTTAAAATAAAAAAGATGAAAAGTGGCGGAGAAACTAAAACCAAGTTAAATAAATCAAATAGAATAAATTAAAATAAAAAATAAAAATTGGCAAGTAAAGACGAAAAAGATTTTTTTGAAGATTTTCTTCTAAAAGTGAAACTTGACATACATCAGCTGATGACCCTAATTTTAGACATAGATTGCAGTTCTTTAAATTAACACACACATACACACACACTATATCTATCTCTCTCTTCTTTTTACTTCATTTAAAATCTCTTTCCCTCCTTTTATTTAACTGGCTTTCTTACACCCTTTCTATTTTAGATATTTTTTCTGTCATCCTTCTCTTCAAATTTGTCCTTCTTCTTCCTTTCTTTCTTTTCATCTTTTTCTTCTCTCTACATTCTTTTTCTTCATTCCTCTCTTTTCTTTCTTTCTTACACCCTTTCTATTTTAGATATTTTTTCTGTCATCCTTCTCTTCAAATTTGTCCTTCTTCTTCCTTTCTTTCTTTTCATCTTTTTCTTCTCTCTACATTCTTTTTCTTCATTCCTCTCTTTTCTTTCTTTCTTACACCCTTTCTATTTGAGTTTTTTTTTCTGTCATCCTTCTCTTCAAATTTGTCATTCTTCTTCCTTTCTTTCTTTTTTACATTTTTGCTCTCTCTCTTTCTTGTTTTCATTTTTTCCTTTATTCCCCTGTTTTCTTTTTTCTTACACCCTTTCTATTTTAGTAGTTTTTTGTCTTTCCTCTTCTTTATTTTCTTCTCTTTTTCTTCATTCTTTTTTCTTTCTAATTTCTTTAAGCTGTTTTGCTTTCTTTTTTGTCACCTTTCTTCTTTCTTCAACTTGTTTTTTTTCCTTAATTATTCATATCTTCTTCCTTCTTCTCTCTTTGTTTTTTCATTCTGCTTTCTATTTTTTAAAATTCTTTTTCCTTTATTATTCTTTTTTCTTTTATCCAACTTATTTTCTTACATCCTTTCACTTAGAAATACTTTTCTTTCTTTCATTTCTTATCTTTTTTCCATACTTTTTTTGCCTTACTTTCTTTTCTATTTTATTTCCTCAATCCTCCTTCACTTTTTACTTTTTTCATTCTAATCTTTTTTTTTTTTCAGTTTGCCAATTCCTCTTAATCATTTTCTTTTTTTTTTCAATTCCTGACATTTTTGAATATTTTAATTCTTTCCTTCTTTTAATTTATTTATTCTTTCTATTATTTTTTCTTCTTTCATCCTTACACATTTTTATTTTCTCTCTTTACCTGTGTTTTCATCAATTCTTTTTCCTTTTTGTTGTTGAATTTCCTTCTTCTTTTTATTCTTTTATTCTTCCTTGTTTATCTTTGCTTTTCGCTTCCTGTCTTCTTTTCTTTCACATTCTCCTTTTTCTTTCTCTTTTCTTCTACTTGCCTCTTTTTCTTTTCTTTCCTCTCTCTCTCTCACTATCTTCTTTTTCTTTCATCCTTTCTTCTGTTTTCTTCTTTCTCTTTTACTTCCTTTCTTTCTATCTTCCTCTCTCACTATTTTCTATCTTTTATCCTCCCTTTGTTTCTGCTTCCACTCTTTCTTTTTTTCTTTCATTTCTGTTTCTATTTTGTATCCTTTTCTAATCTCTTCTTTTGTCCATCTTCCTTTTATCCTTTCTTTGTCACTGTCTTTCTCAGTTTCATCCTTCATTTTTCCTCTTTTGCTATTATCATTCTGTATTCATTTCTCTCTCTTTTTCTTCTTTTCCTCCACATTTCTAGTGTTCCTTCTTTCCATTTCTTTTTCTCCTTTTCTTCTTTTCACCTCCCTTTCTTTCATCTTCACTTCGTTCTTTCAATTTCTTCTATTACTGTCCATCCTTTTGGCTTTCCATCCTCCTCCCTTACTTAGTCTTCTTATCTCTTTTTCTTCTTCATTCCATTCTTCTAATGACCCTTCTTTCCTATCTCTCTGCTTTTCTTTTTTTCAATTCCTATTGCATTCTCTTTCTTTCAAGAAATTTCAATTTACTTACAATCTTACCCGCCCAATTGAATGGCATTAATATTTCCTAAGATATTAACCTCAACATTGTTTTAGGAGTGATTTCAACAGCAAGATTTACAAAATCAGTTCAAGTCAAACAAAAAAAAAAAAGAATATGATAAAAAATAGAACAAACAACATCAAAGAATTTGAATAAAAGATTAAGATGAAATCTCAGTCTAAAGAAATTGAAGGATGAAAAAAAAGAAATGGTGCAAAAATGTCGAATTAGTTGATACTTAACTGTCACTTACCTTAAACCAGCACTGAAAGGAAATTTGCTTTTTCTTGAATAACTTAATTTTTTTTTAATATTCTTTTTTTCTGCCAGGATTTATGCACTCATTTTTCTTTCCTTAAATATTTTCATCCTCTCACCCACCTCCACACTTTAAAATTTTTACGACAAAATAACTCCAGGCTTTTAAAGGAGGGTGAATTTTCTTTTTACTTCATTTCTGCGCTTTTTTTTCCAGAGTTTTTGGGTGTTATTTAACTTTGCTATTTTTTTTATTTCTTTCAATGTACTTTCCGGAAATCTCTGAATACTGTGGAGACTGTTTCTGTTCATTTAAACCGATGCCAAAATTTTTACAACAATAGCTTTTAAAAGGTGTATTTATGATATGCTTTCCTTCGACAGTTTTAAAAATTCAAATGCAGTATTTCTTTTAATGGTTTTCATTAGCTGTTTTCACTTTTCAGAGTTTTAACTGTTCAAGCCGAAATAGCCTCTTTAATATGTGACAGGCTTTAAAAAAAAGATGAAATGAAACAGTTTAAATTGGTTGTTTGTTTATGCACTTAAAAAAAAATGTGTTTGCTGTTGTATGTATTTTTATTAGAATTCACCATCTGATCAATATATAAATTAACATTTTTATTATGTTTGTATGCATCACTGTAACCTGGCAAAATCAGCACATCATAGCAGGATTTTGATTAGAGCAATACATTTAAAATTCTAGTCAGTTTTAACCTGCTAAAAAATGACTTTGCATCACATTCTACTTGTGGCAGAGCGGTTGTCTAAATACATACACAGAAGCATACCAACCCAATCAGCTGAGGCTGTAGAATACACCGACTGCATCTCTGCTGAGGGGTAAGATCCCTTTCCCCAATGAATGTCCTGGACATGATATTAAACAATCTGATGCCGAGGCTCAAGCCTTAGAGATTTGGGAAATGTGGAGTACCCCTTCGCTGACATTGCTCCCAGGACCACTGACCCAGAGTGGTAGCACCTGATAGGGTCCTATCTATGGCTCAAATAGAAGAAACTGTGTGGAAACAAATGACTGATGTTAAATTGTGACTGATATATAGCAGTACTTGAAACCATTTAACTGTGTGCAAAGAAAAGCTCAGGCTTGTTTAAAAATGTTATCAACAAAATGTGTTTACAAATCATATCATGTAATATAGATGTATAAATAACCTATAATGGTTGAGATACCATAAAACCCAACCCAACAAAATCATATATTTTTAATATATATATATAAAGAGGATTTGGCATTAAATAACCTACAATGGTTGATATACCATAGAACCCAACCAAACCAAATCCTATATATTTAATATGTATAAAAAGAATTTGGCATTAAATAACCTATAATGGTTGATATGCCATTAAACCCAACCAAGCCATTTCATATTTATTTAATATATATGTAAAAACTGGATTTGGCAATGAATAACCTTCAATGGTTGATATGCCAATAAACCAAACCAAACCAAACCATACTTAGCAATGATATGACTCAAATTCTGGAAGAGGCAGTTTGTGTTTCACTTTGCACTAATGCACTTGGGAAAGGCATGAATCCATCTCTTCCTGCCTAAGCCATAGGTAAAATGGTAGAGCAGACTCAGTTCTTTTGCCTTTGTAAGGTATCCAGATGAAAAGAAGGAAAATTCTGAATTCAAACTAGCTTTACTCTGCTGAAAAAAAGACCTTGAGTCACATCTTACTCATGGCTGCAGAGTTGGGTAAATACATATAATTAAAATCTTTAACTCAGAGAGGAGAGTCCCCATGATGTCGCGGATTTAGTGCTGGACTGTGATATCATGGTAAGTTTGAACTCCAGTTGCACAATTATATTCACTTTTGGACTAATACTTCTGGAAAATGTATGAACCCCCTTATCTCTCTAGCTATGGGTTAAATAGTACCATGACTGTCCTTTTATATAGATGGCTTTGTCCACCAACAAACAACCCATGAAGGTTGATATGCCATTAAACAAAGAAACCAAACCAAACTCAGAGAATAGAGTAATTTCCTGTCCAATTTGCAACTGAATAATAACTTTTTGATGCTTATATTTATGCTTAACATAATTTGTTTAATCATCTAAGTTTGATAACAAGAGAATGTTTAGAATATTTCACTCCTTCCAAAATAGAAACATTAGTCTCATTAGACTGCTATTAGAACAGCAACCCAATGGATTCATGGGTCATCTAGTCCAGATAGTCCAGATATAAATATGTGAGTAAATAACTTTAAAAGTAACTTTCACTTTGTACTAATGCTTTCGGGAAAAGTATGAATCTATTTTTTCTTCTCGCAGCTATGAGTAAATACTATAGCCAACTGGTCTCACTAGCCTTCGTATGGCAACTGATCTAGGAGGAGGAAAACTCAAAACAAACTAGCTTTACTCCATTTAAAAATTCACTTTGTGTCACAAACTGTCCATAGTTGAGGGGTTGGGTACATACATTGTGCTTTATATATTAGAAGCTTAATTGCAAATAAGTAAATACAAAGATGAACGTATTCCATAATTAGCATTTAATAGTTAATCAGTTTAGAGTCATACCCAGGAGACCCCTTTTTTTGAGGTCTTCTCTTTTTGAAAGGGATACAGTTGATGTATTCTAAGCCCCCACTGCAACTGGGCACTGTTACAGTTGAAGTATATTCAATCATCTAGGTTACCAACACTTGTGGCCTTATGCCAGACAAGTTTAAGATACTATATTTGCCAATGTATAATATGCACATCTGAAGTCGGAAATGAATATTTCTGAAAAAAAATGATTATATTTAAATTAAAGAAAATGATTAACTTATTTTTCAAAAATTTGAATTTTTTTTCTATATTTTGGTAATGAATATCCTACATCCACGTCTTTTGCTATTTTTTGTTGCATATTGTAACAGTCGGTATCAGGGGTGGAGACGGGACTAGTGCTACTCGTGCCCGGCACGATCAATAACTCGGTCAATGTTATTCAAAATGGATTAAGAATCATCCATTAATTTTAAGCAAACATACTCTGTCTGATCTCAATTAAATTACGCATCTATTCAAGTTTCGATAACTAAGTAGCCAAAAGTTCATAAATATATCTGGGAATAATACAACAATGCTGTTTTGAACGGATGGTCTTTGTCCGGCCACCGTCAGATTCATTGAACATCCCATAAAATCGGCTATAATGTTGAATGCCCGATCCGTGCCAGGCACTAGACCCTTATAATAACAGTAATGTTAGAGAAATACGCTTTTGGCTGTAGCCAATAGCAAGAGCAACCCTACCACTGTGCTCAAAAATCTTAGCACGTGCGACTGTTGATAGATATATTGGGAAGAGGGAGAGGGACACAGAGAGAGAGAGAGAGAGGATAGCAGATTAGAGCAGTTGCCGACGTCATCATCATCGCTATGGTAAATATTGGTTAAACGTCATGTTTTAATTCGTTTTTTCACTAACAGATGTCTATTTCTTTAATGAATGTTGCATATATTACATTCTGTAACTAAAATTTGTTTATTTGAATACATTTTCAACAAATAATCTTTATTTTAAGCGAAATTGAAACTACTAGCTGTGTATATTGTCATCAGTTTCTTTATTCTAATAAACATATTTTTCTCGTCATAGTAATGAACATCTTCTCTTTTCTTCTATACTTTTGAAAGGAAAAAAAATTATCTTATCTACTGTATTAACAAGACTACAAATTATATAGTATCTTGATTGTTTACAAAAAAAAACACCATGCAAGGTACGTTTGTCAATCTGTGCTATACAATGGAGAATCACGCAATAGCAACTAAGATGACTAACTTTGGGTCCACGGACCACGGGTTGGGAACTCAAGTTGACAGAGTGCGGGGGGGGGGCACGAGTAGCAAAAATAGGCTAGAGTCGCCACTGGTTGGTATATTACCTTGTAGAATACAATGGTTAGTGAGCAAAGCTAACAGACCATTGTTAGTGAGTTCAGTTCCTACTCGGTACTCAGTCCTTCTTTTGCCAAACTAAAATTAGTAAATGACAAATCACAGTCAACAGAAGATGCTTATATAATCCAAAGAGTATTCGCCAATGGCTTAGGAGACCAGGGTTCAATCCCACATCAAGTCATATCAAAGACTTAAAAAATGGTACTTAATGCCGCCTTGCTTAACATTCAGCAATATAAGGTATGGATCAAGGATAAAGTGGAGCAATCCAGAGAATGGAGTGGTGCCCTTCCTTACACCTTGGTTTAGTAGCTATTGAAAAGGGAGCTTTTGGGTTGCCCTCAACTACACTTGCCAACTTTACTTACTTTAACATTCAAATACAATTATGGATGTTGCAAAAAAGGGAATTTAAAACAGTTTTGTATATTCTGTAAAGTAATGTGAGAAACCGAGTCGAGAGAACTCACCGTTTAAATTTACTGCCATTGACCAATGAGAAAACTTGCAAATTGGTCAAATCAAGTATAAGGAAAATTCCTCAAAGTCAATGCTCACTCAAAATTCAATCTTTTGTGGGGTCTTGCCAAGAGCAGTCCTAATTCTAGAACACACTGGGCTCTTTGATCTTTTCTACAAGGACTAAATAAATTAAATGGTTTGGGTTGTGCTTTTATTTGTTTGATGTTTAAATATATGTGGTGCATTCAATAAGTTTCCAGACTTTTTTGTACTAGCATTAAGAATTGTCAAAGATACTTGAAAATTCAGGATGTTGTTGTTATACATCTTATGAGATGACTGACCAATTTTTATGATTTCAGGTTCAAATGAACAGCTACACCAGCAATTGGAATACACCCTACTAAAGCCTGATTGTCATAGCTGGTGAATTTCAAAAATGCAATCTGACACTTTAGAAGAAAGATATGCAATAAAATTCTGTTTTGAACTTGGAAAAAATGCCAGAGAAACGTATGGAATGCTTCAGACTGCTTTTTGACCATCTTGCATGAATCGAGCATCAGTTTTTGAGTGGTATAAGAGATTATAGGAAGGCACGAAGTCTGTGAGGGATGGTGAGAGGTGTGGAAGGAGTAAGGAAGTCAATACAGCAGAGCTGATTGGCCAAAGGGTTAGGATTAGGGTTACTATGTAAAGGTTTTAAGGAAGTTCAGGAAGAGATTCCGTCGGAAGAGGCCAGCACTCTTCAAATTGAGTCAGTGGCATTTCCACCAAGACAATGCCCCAGTCCACAACTCTATCCTTGTCACAAACTATTTGACCAAGATGGGCATCAAGACAGTTCCTCAGCCTCCCTGTAGTCCAGACCTTGCTCCCTGTGACTTTAGGTTATTCTCTAAGCTCAGAGGCTGTCATTATGAGACAATTCAGAAGATGGAAGAGGCTGTGATGAAGGTCATTAACATGCTCACACAAGAGGACTTCCATGGGGCCTTTCAGAACTTATTGGAATTGTACAACAAGTACATTGCAGCCGGAGGAGATTACTTTGAAGGGGACTAGAGTTTCATGTGTGTACTATCAATAAAAGTGCCCGTACGAAAAAAAGTCTGGAAACTTATTTAATGATTCTCATAGATATTTATAACTCAGTTAGTTTGTGGTGAGATCAAAAAGTATCTTGAGTGAATCAATGTTTACATTTTTAGAATTTTAAGATTTAGACTTTAAAAGCTTTAAGAAGATTTGTACACATCTCGGTAACCCATGTAATAAAGTGGTGATATCTTGATTACTGTCTTGATGTGTCTGCAGCTGGGCAACTCGATGTCAAAACTACTGTCAACACGTGTGCATAGCTAAGCTACTTATATAATAAAATGATGATACCTAGATTACTATTCAGACAAATAACCTTGGGAAAGGTATGGACACCCTTATCCTATGGGTTAAATAGTATCACTACTAATCTTTTTGAAGGATGGCTTTGGCAGTAAATAACTGACAAAGGTTGGTATGCCATAAAACAAAGAAACCAAACCAAACCTAGATTACTGTCTTGATGCGTCTGTGGCTGGGCAACTTATATATATATTTACCAACCCCTCCACTTAGGCAGGATATGACACATGGTCAATTTTTTAAGCGAAGTTTAACAGGTTTGAATTCAGAGTTTTCCTTCTCCTAGACTAGTTGCCTTACCAAGGCGGAAGAACCAAGTCTGTCCTACTATTTACCTATAGCTGGAGGGAGAATAATTGGATTCATACCTTTCCCAAGGGTATTAGTGCTATGTGAAATGCAATCAGTCTCGTCCAGGATTTGAACTCGTGTCGCCGTGTCCATTTCCTACAATGATAACCATTACACCATGGGCACCTCCTGGGCAACTTATATCATAAAGTGACGCTATCTATATGTCTAGATGTGTCCACAGCTGAGCAACTCATATAATAAAAGTGATGATGTCTAGATGTTTGTCTAGATGTGTTTGTAGCTGAGCAACTAGATGTTGAAATTACTGTCTACACATGTGCAGAGCTGAGCGGCTTACTGTCTAGATGTGTCCACAGCTTGGCAACTTATATAATAAAAGTGATGATATCTATATGTCTAGATGTGTCTGCATCTGAGCTATTTATATAATAAGGTGATGATGTATCGCTGTCTGCATTACTTTCCCGATGTGTGCACAGCTGAACAACTTATGTAATAAGGTGACGATGTCTAGATATGTAGAATACTGTCTAGATCTGTCTGCAGTTGGGCAATTTGTATAATAAATCAATGATGTATATTTGTTTGAATTTCTGTCTAGATGTCCACAGCCGAGCAGCTTATATAATAGAAAGAAGATGTCTAGATAATAGTCTAGATGTGTCTATAGCTGAGCAGCTTATCTAACAAAGTTTTTTTTTTATGTCTAGAGACGATTCTTTATACATTTGAGCAGTAGTTTTTGGTATGATACAGAATCATCCATATGCATAAAAGCAAGAAAATAGAACACTTTATGCATATAGCAAAAGAAACTTTAAAATAATGCCAATATACCAGATCAATGATTACTCATGACGCTAAATAAGAAAATAAAAAATTCAGAGATAGATTTAAAAAAACATTAAACAGAGTCTAACTAAATGTAAAGACGCACACAAAAACACTCATGAACAGCCACTCACCGACTTGTACACACGCTGATAAGCATAAAAACACATCCATGTGTGGGGGAAAATACATCTCCCACATATTAAATCCACCAGTGCTCTTGAAAATATGTTTGATTTGATTTCTTTGTTTAATGGCATATCAACCTTCATGGGTTATATAATGCCAAAACCATCCTTGTAGAACACCACCAGTGATACTACTTAACCCATAGCTGGGAAGATAAGAGGGTTCATACCTTTCCCAAGGGTATTATTTTGAAAGTGAACATAATAGCGCGGCTGGAGTTTGAACTCATTTACTCCATTGTCACAATCCCGCACTTTAGCCACTACACCATAGAGATTCCTTCAAAAATATATGTGCATACAAGTTTATGTATACATAAGTGTACATACATATGTACATGTATGCAAACATTGAGAATGTCAATGCAAACAAAACCGAATATATGTGTTACAACCAAACAGGCAACATTGCCACACTAGACGGAGCCTCTCTGAAACTAGTCGACAAATTCACCTACCTAGGAAGCAGCGTCTCATCAACCGAGAAGGACATCGACACACGACTGACGAAGGCATGGACAGCTATCGATAGGCTCTCGATCATATGGAAGTCGGACCTAACAGATAAAATGAAACGCAGTTTCTTCCAGGCAGCGGTTGTGTCGATACTGCTATATGGATGCACCACATGGACGCTTACGAAGCGGCTGGAGAGGAGGCTGGACGGAAATTACACAAGAATGTTGAGAGCAGTATTAAACAAGTCCTGGCGACAACACCCCACGAGACTCCAACTATACGGACACTTGCCCCCCATCACAAAAAATATACAAGTTCGACGAACCAGACACGCGGGACACTGCTGGAGAAGCAAGGACGAGCTCATAAGCGATGTACTCCTGTGGACCCCCACTCATGGATGTGCAAGTGTGGGACGACCAGCACGAACTTACATACAGTAGCTATGTGAGGACACGGGTTGTAATCCTGAAGACCTGCCGGAGGCGATGAGTGATAGGGAGAAATGGCGAGAGACGGTCAGGGATATCCGCGCAGAGGGCGCGACATGATGATGATGATGATATACACTTAGATGAACACACAAAAATTAGAGCTAAAAACACGAGAAAGAATGAAAAAGGTCATTAACAAACAACCAAAAATATTCCTGGGACTATCACAGACACAAAACTCGGAATGAAACAAAATAACCCATCAAAGCAATCTTTACTATAAAAGAAACTTAGCCCAGCCAAAATTCAAATGCCTGACAAAGACTAAACTGCCTAAAATGTGTGTAACATAAGTATGATAGATCATCATCATCATATCGCGCTGGTAGCACGGATATCCCTGACCCTCTCTCGCCACTCCTCCCTATCGTTCATCGCCCTAGGCAGGTCTTCAGGACAACATCCCATATCCTCACACAGCTGCTGAATGTATGTTCGTGCTGGTCGTCCCGCCTTTGCACGGCCATGTGTGGGGGTCCATAAGAGTACATCTCTTATGAGTTCGTCCCTGCTTCTCCAGCAGTGTCCTGCATGTCTGGTTCGTCTAACTTGAATAGTTTTCATGATAGGGGGCAGGTGGCCGTACAGTTGGTGTCTTGTGGGGTGTTGCCGCCAGGACTTGTTTAAGATTGCACGTAGCATTCTTGTGTAATTGCCGTCTAGCTTCTTCTCCAGCCATTTTGTTAGCGTCCATGTAGTGCAGCCATATAGCAGTACCGTATGATAGATAAACATACCAAAATACCAAATTTGAAATCATTTGTAGTCCTATCCATTTTATAGTATCTACTTTTTTCTCATTAGGCCAACAACAATATATACATATGTAGAGGTTTCTTAATAAGCTTGTAGCCTGCTTATAAAAACAGCATTTATTTTAGACAACAAATATTTTTTCAATATAATTTCTCAAATTAAGCTATGAATTCTCTGTAGTTGAACATTATGCAGTGGAAATTTTGGATCAAAATTCAAGTGATAATTGTGTCGAATTACCAATTCATTGATTCATTATGTGTTGGTGTGTGTATATATGATATATATATATATATATATATATAGAGAGAGAGAGCAGTGGAAATAGATACGTATTTGTTTGTGTGAGTGTGTGTATGTATTGTTTGGTTGAGTGTAAGCTAATGTTAGCTTAATATCATTCAATGACTGTCTGACCACCCAGTATCTGCTCTATTAACTTGAAATAAACAAATTGTCACTTGGGGCAAGTGTCTTGCTTTATCAAAAGAAAAGGTAAGAAATGGTGCCCCTCGGCTATTTTGTTGCTGTCTCTTTGATTCTCCACTCCTAATTCCTAGCGCTGTGTTCTTTAGATCATTCTCCGATTCTATTCTTGTTTAAGGGTAATCAGTTCTGTATTGTTATTCCTGAGTTCCCTGAAGAAAGCTAAGATACCTACTTTGGATTTAGCTGTCTATGAAAAAATATAATAAGTAAATAAAAGAGTTTCAAGAAGAGGATTGTCCAAGGTTTTTAAGAGGTGAACAAGAAGAAGTGAAAGAAAGAAGTTGATGAAGGAGATAATCAAGTTGAAGAAGAAATAGAAAATATTGTATCTTGGTTTCAAAGGAAGAAGAAAGGCTGCTAATGATTTTCCAAAAATGAAAAAGTAGATAAAAAAATCTGGAGATGAATGAACAGATATAATAAAGAGCCACCAAGTGAAAAAGGAATTGGTATTAGAAGAATAAAGGTGGAAAAGAAAAAAAAGAAAGAGAGAGAAAATGGAGGATAATGAAAGCAAAATGGGAGTGGGAGGAAGAAAAGAAAATTAAGAGATTAAATGAAGAGTTAGAGGATGATGAAAAAAGAAAGAGGAGGAATATAGAATGAGAAAGAATAGAAAAAGATTAATGGAGAGATAGAGGAAAGAGAAGAAATGAAAGAAGATAAAGAAAATAATGTGGAAGAAGGAAAAAAGGAAGAAGTCAGAGATAAGAAAAGAGTAGAGAAGAAAATCAAGAAGAGGAAAATAAGAAGAAAGAGAAAAGGTGTGAAAAAGAAAAGGTGTAGATGATGATAAGAATACAGACAACAAAAGAAAAAGCTTGGATAATGTAAAGGGAGAAAAGAAGAGGAAACTGAAGAATGACTGAGCAAGAGAAAAAGAAAAAAGGAAATGAGGAAAAACAGAAAACATTTAAGCAAGAATAAGGATATACAGCCCAGTGAATCAAAATAAAAGGAAAATAGAAAATACAAGAACAAAATAATTAATTTGAACAAGGATTTATGCCTAAGTAAAAATGTCAATTGAAAATTGAGTAAATAATATACAATTTAGTTAACCCATTTACTTTTGTTGATCTCATGACAGAAACACTGTCAGTTCTGCTGGCTGGGGCTGTAGAATACACCGACTGCATATTTGCTGAGGTGTAAGACCCCACCATTCCCACCTAAATGAGTGTCCTGGATATGACATAAAACAATCTGATGGCAAGGCTCCAGTCTTGGAGATTTGAGGAATGTGGAGTATCTCTTCATTGCTATTGCTCTCAAGTCCACTCTGAGCCAGAGTGGTAGCACCTGATAGGGTCCTATCTATGGGTCAAATAAAACAAACTATGTGTACAAACAAATAACTTATTTAAATTGTGACTGATATATAGCAATACTTGATTGGTTGGTTGGTTAATTGGTTGGATTTTATGGCATATCAACCTTTGTAGGTTATTTAACACCAAAACCATTTTTATGTAAATTATCAGTTCTATTTCAAACAATTCAGTTTAGCATGAGTACACAGTTCAGTTGTGAAAAAAAAATTCTATTTCAAGCAATTCAGTTTAGTCAAGCAGTTCTAATTCAGCTAAGTATAAGTATAGATTTTGTTTACACACAGTTAAATGTCAAAACAGTTCTATGATAAACAATTCAGATTAGTGTAAGTACAGTTTCAATGTCAAAAAAGTTCTATTTCAAATAATTCAGTTTAGCATAAGTATGTTGTTAGTTCTATTTAACCCATAGATATAGCCCTATCAGGTGCTACCATGCCAGGCCAGAGTGGACCTGGGAGCAATGGCAATGAAGGGGTACTCCGCATTCCCCAAAGCTTCAGCATTACTGGAACTTCACCATCAGATTGTTTAATGTCATATTCAGGACACTCGTTGGTGGGGGTCATACTCCTCTGCAGAGGTGCAGTCAGTATATTCTACAGCCCCAGCCATATGGGCAAAGCAATACTTGAAGCCATTTAACTGTGAGCAAAAAAATTGCTCAGGCTGGTTTAAGAAAGTTATCGACAAAATGTGTTTACAAATCATATATATATTTGATATATATGTATAAAGAGGAATTAAGAAACCTACAATGGTTGATATGCCATAGAACCCAACCAAACCAAATCCTATATATTTGAT
Source organism: Sepioteuthis lessoniana (assembly GCA_963585895.1). Taxonomy (NCBI): domain Eukaryota; kingdom Metazoa; phylum Mollusca; class Cephalopoda; order Myopsida; family Loliginidae; genus Sepioteuthis; species Sepioteuthis lessoniana. The sequence continues at coordinate 94,550,985 of OY757908.1, forward strand.
ATATATGTATAAAGAAGATTTGGCATTTAGTAACCTACAATGGTTGATATACCATAAAACCCAACCAAACCAAATCATATATATTAAATATATATGTATAAAGAGGATTTGGCATTAAACTACCTACAAAGGTTGATATGCCATTAAACAAAGAAACCAACTAACCATATTGCTTTTGATGCACATGTCAGTTCATGCCATGTTTCCATTTCTCTAAATAGCAATCAAAACATTGGTGTTATGGTTACTTTTATTTGTATTGCAGTTCTTTGGTTGATTCGTTTGCTGGTTTATTTAATGCCAAAGTAAGTCTTCTTTTTCTTTTTCAAGCTGTTATACAGTTTCAAATAGTCACTTCTATTTAATAATAATTATGATTATCTCCTAATAATGATAAATCTTCAATTGACATTGGCCTAATGAGTAGAGTGTTAGCCAATGTTCTGGGAGACGGGCTTTCGATCCCAGGTCGGGTCATACCAAAGACTTAAAAAATGGTACTTGATGCCGTCTTGCTTAGCACTCAGCATTATAAGGTTAGGATCAAGGGTAAAGCGGGGCAATCCAAGGAAAAGAGTTGCGCCCTCCCCGACACCTCAGTGTAGTAGCTAATGAAAAAGAAGCCTTCGGGTTGTCCTCTACCAAGGTTGCTAACTTTACTCATAAGACTTTGTATTGGTTTGGTTTGATTGTTAGTTATTTAATGCCAAACACTGTTTTTAGATATATATTAAACATATGATTTGTAAACACATTTTGTAGATACACACAGTTAAATGATCAAACAGTTCTATTTCTAACAATTTTGAATTGTTCCAAGTATTGCTGTGTATCACTAACAATTCAGTTAAACATCAGTGATTTGTTTACACACAGTTAAATGATCAAAGTTCTATTTCTAACAATTTTGAATTGTTCCAAGTATTGCTGTGTATCACTAACAATTCAGTTAAACATCAGTGATTTGTTTACACACAGTTAAATGATCAAAGTTCTATTTCTAACAATTTTGAATTGTTCCAAGTATTGCTGTGTATCACTAACAATTCAGTTAAACATCAGTGATTTGTTTACACACAGTTAAATGATCAAAGTTCTATTTCTAACAATTTTGAATTGTTCCAAGTATTGCTGTGTATCACTAACAATTCAGTTAAACATCAGTGATTTGTTTACACACAGTTAAATGATCAAAGTTCTATTTCTAACAATTTTGAATTGTTCCAAGTATTGCTGTGTATCACTAACAATTCAGTTAAACATCAGCGATTTGTTTACACACAGTTAAATGATCAAAGTTCTATTTCTAACAATTTTGAATTGTTCCAAGTATTGCTGTGTATCACTAACAATTCAGTTAAACATCAGTGATTTGTTTACACACAGTTAAATGATCCGAAATAATCTTTTGCATAAGTCATTTGTTTGCACGCAGTTTGAATGTCAAACAGATCTATTTGACCCATAGATAGGACACTTTCAGGTGTTACCACTCCAGGCCGAAGTAGACCTGGAAGCAATGGCAGTGAAAGGGTACTCTGCATTCCCCAAAGCTCCAGCATTACTGGAGCTTCACCATCAGATTGTTCAGCGTCATATTCAGGATGCTCGTTGGTGAGGAGGACTTATCCCTCTGCCGAGATGCAGTCAGTGTATTCTGCAATCCCAGCTGACTGGGCTAAGATTTTATATGGCTTGGAGTTAATTATTTCTATCTAATACAAATGATTTGTACACAATTATATGGTTTTAAGTAACTGAAATATCAATGTTTTGTATTAATGACATTCAGAATTATTTTAAACATTATTGCAAACAGATTTGTTGTTTATCATGGAATGACCACAACTCATGAAATTCAACTTAATTAGATTCCAAACGGCTAATAGTATTTGGTTTGGTTCAGTTTGATGGCATATCAACCTCTGTAGGTCATTTAATGCCAAATTCATTTATATATATATATATATATATATATATATAAATATATATATACAGTTCTGTTTAGGTTAAGTACACAGTTTAAATATCAAAAACAATCCTATTTCTAACAATTCAGTTTAGGATAAGTACACAGTTTAAATGTCAAAAACAGTCCTGTTTCAAACAATTCAGTTTAGGATAAGTACACAGTTTAAATGTTTAAAATAGTTCTATTCCACATGGATTGGATCTCCCTAGTTACTATCACTCCATGTAAAAGTGGATCTGGGAGTAATGGTAATAAAGGAATAACTCCATACATCACTGAGCTCTAGAACAGGAGCCTCATCACGATATGTATTTTAGAATCATATCCAATACATGATGGTGAGTCTCCAGTCCCAGAGCTTTGGGGAATGTGGAGTACCTCTAAATTGCCAGTATTCCCATGTCCTCTCTGACCTGGAGTAGTTGTACCTGTTTGGGTTCCATTTATGGATCAAATAGAACTGTTGAGTTATTTACTATTCTTGAAACCACTTAAGTGTGTGCAAATAGAACTATTAGTGTTGGATAGCAATACTTAAACCCATTTAATTATGTGCAAACAATAAATAGCAATACCTGAAACCATTTTTGTAAAAACCAAGGAGCTCTGGCCTGTTTAAAAAATGTTACATACAAACTATTAACTTAAAAATCATAATATATGTGTGAACAGGATTTGGTATTAAATAACCATCAAAGGTTGATATGCCGTTAAATGAAATAACCTAACCAAAACCATTGCCAAGGATAAACACTTTTTTCAGTCTAATTCAATGAATTTAATTTTCTTTTCCAAAATAATGTACAATTAGGTTTTTATCGCAATTTCTAATATTAAATCTTAAAACAAATACATAATTATGTTAGGGTGCAAATTTTGAAGATAGCAGAAACATATTAATTCAATTCTATTTATTAAAGAAGCATATGTAGTCTTATGTAAGAATTATTAATAGTAACTTTATAAAAAGCAGAGATAACATTGTACAAGTGTTTGAATATTCAAGATAAAAGTGAATATGTTAAATTCAATTCTATTTAGAAAATTAAAGCATTAATCATCTTATAGAAATTGCCAGTGGTAACTCTAACAAAAACAGATGGTTTTATTTTAAGGATTTAGATATCGAAATTAGCAGCGACTGAGCTAAATGTAATTCTATTTACCACAAAAGTATTAGTATTTTTCCATGACCATTTCTACTTGTAATTCAAACAAAAACAGAGATGGCTGTATGTAACTGTTCAAATATCCTAGGTAGTTGTAACTACATTAAAATTATTTACCAAAATAAAGCATAAGTAGTCTTATTAAAAATCTCTTATACATATTTAAGATTTCTAATATATATATACATTATGTAAGAGTTCAAATATTCAAGGTCATGGTGAATATATTAATATTCTTGAAAGCAGATCATTTAAGGTTTATTTTATGATTGGATGATTCAAACCTTTCAATAGTCATGTAAATATAGGATCATTTGCTTATATTCAATTTGCACATCTACAAATATAAAGATGCATGGATACTTAGTTTGGTCTGTGTGCATGTTCACATATTAGGTGTATAAAAATGTATCCAGCTAGATGCTTTACATTTTTTTTAATTGAAAATTTAAATGAAATGGAATGCATTGCTGAGCAACTTATATAATAAAATGGTGATGACTAAATTCGAAAGAGCCAATTTGGAAAGAAAATTAAGAAAACCAATCTATTTTATGAACAAAATGTTTTTAGCAAAACACAGGATTGTGTAAGAGCAAAACCCCTCAAACACAAGAAAACATGTAACTTTTTCTTGCTTCCTAAACTGAAAATTAACCTCAAGGGTGAGATTTGTGGATATGAAAGACAATGAAAGAAATATAATAATGTAGCTTCACATCATATCAAAAGATAACTTTTAAAGGTTCTTTGATCAATAGAAAACACTCTGGAATAAGTGTGTTGAATGCCAAGGTCACTGATTTAAAGAAAATTAACATATCATTTATCATTCACTTCTTTCTTAGTAAACATAGCTTCAGTCTTGATACTTTTTGAACACTCTTTCTATGTATAGCTGATCATTTACTCATTTCAAGTTGCTTGCCAACATAATTCAGAGATAATATATCAAGTGAAATGAAATAAACTATGAAATAGACCAACTGAAAAAATCAAATACATCTATATATAAGGCAGCTGTATTTTTCTGTTGTGGGTTTGATCTGGGTTTTATATATAATTGTCACTGAAACAACAACTATTTCTTTTTTCAAATAAGTTTCTGAGTATTGTGCGATATAAAGGGACAAAGGTGGCTATTTTTCCAAATGGGGTTAGCTAATTTTCATGTTTTAATAAGAATTGCTTATTAAAATAAGAAAACAGATTATTAGAAAAATAATAATTATGTTTTCGTATTCATTTTAAATTCTATTTTTTTGATATTCAATTTTCCTTGGCTGATAGGTTATTCTCAGTTAATTGTTATCAACTAAGATTTTTTCATAAAATGGAAATGTTAGTCTTATTATAAGTTGAACCACTCACTTAAAAAGTTAAAAAAATTATTTTTCAGATATAAGAAGAATATATCAGGTCAGAATGAATGTAATATCTGATTTTAGAGTATATATTTAAAATAAAAAAATTATGCCAATAAAAATATTTAATCATTAACATCACCTCCATTGCTTCCTAGAATCTCATTCCATCTGTCAACGATGCTATGATTGTAAAATTCTTGGGTTTTTGATACCTTATCAACTAGTGTAAAACCTCTTCTCTTGATGTCTGCCCAAGACCATCCAAATGATTCCGTAATCCCCTAAACAAGTGATAATCAAAAGGAACAAGGTGAGGAAAATACGGAGGATGAAGCAATTTTTCCAACCAAGTTCTTCTTAGAGATCTCCTGGCAATTAAGCTGTGTGAGGATGGTCAATATCATGATGGAAGATTATTCCTTTTTGTTGACTATGAAGGGCCTTTTTTGTCCAAACCTGTTTTCAAATGAAAAAGTTGATGGCAGTTGACATTAGAAGTGATTGTTTAGTTATTGTTGAACAGTTCATGATGGACAATTCCAAGAATATCCAACCATTCACTCAACATGATCTTAGAATGCAGTTTACCTCTTGCTAGCTGAGCCAGTCTGTTTCCTTGACTGATTCACTGACAACGACATTTAATATTATGAGAAAGGATCCACTTCTCATCACTATTAACAAGCCTGTCTAAAAAAAAAGTACCTGATGATGTTGTGTAAGCAATAACACTCAAATGACATGCTGTTGCAAATTCTCTGGGGCCACATTTAACTCATAAAGTAAAAACATGTCTAATCTGCTCATTAGTTGGGACTAACGTAGGGGTAAATATCAAAGATTATGAACAATATTCTCATAATCTGAAAAAAAAGATAAAATTACTCATTGTATCATTCCTAAATGATAACAAGAGGTAATACTTTAATAAATGTTGTTGGAAACATTTATCTAGAAAACCGGATATTACATTCATTCCAAGCTGATATTTACCTTCAAACATGAACATCATAGTTTGTAAAAAGAAATCTTCAGTGTTTCCATTCATTTTCTTTTTCTTTGGTTATTGTAAAATCATATTTAATTAGATTTTATTAAGTATTTATGTAGCTATTACCAGGCCATTGGCCTAATGAGTAGAGTGTTCGCCAACGATCTAGGAGACCGGGGTTCAATACAAGGTCGAGTCATACAAAAGACTCAAAAAATGGTACTTGAGGCCGCCTTGCTTAACACTCAGCATTATAAGGTATGTATCAAGGGTAAAGTGGAGCAATCCATGGAATGGAATAGTGCCCTCCCCTACACTTTGGTGTTGTAGCTATTGAAAAGGGAGCATTTGGGTCATCTTCGACTACGGTCGCCAACTTTACTAACTCATGTAGTTATTAATTCAACAGATTGTGAAAAAGAAAATGTTATTGATAGGTTAGAATTGTACAAATATAATATAATCTGGAAAAATCTGGAAAATCCGTTTCTCAAATTCAACTTCCTGGTGACATTAATGTTCCACGTTGAACCATATGGAAAACATTAAAACATTGCCCAAATGTTGAATATTCAAAGGGACAAAAACCTCCTTCATGGAAGGAACATCACATAAAGGCAAGATTTAGTTTGGCCAAAAAGTATGTCTTGTTCGGAGAAAAATTACAGATGAGAAAAAATGGAATTTAGATGGTCCCAATGGGTTCCATTGCTATTGGCATGACCTGAGGAAAGAAAAAAAGATTTTCTTGATTTTCTAACATCTCTGATAATGGTCCGTTTATTCCTTGGACTGAGTTTTTCTAGCCTACCTTTTTGGGTGCTTTGTTCTTATCTTTTATGTAATTATTCACTGCACACCTTGATTTGTTGATTTTCTTGGCGATTTCTCGTTGAGAATGCCCATCTTTTTCAAAAGCATTGATCATTCCTTTCTCCTGATCAGTAAGAGAATTGCCACGTCCCATGATTTATTTTTAATTTTTATTGTTAATTTTTATGTAAAAATTAATCGTAACATAAAAATCTGTGAGTTATTTTGTTTTATTTAATAAATTCATAGGTGGCCTTATCTTTTTGCAACATGCAAATTGTAATATTTTCTGAAATAATAATCAAAGAAAAAAATTTTTCAAAAAATTTTTTAATAGATAATTTTATTGCTAAATACATTTATAAAAATATGAATTTTGGAAAGAAAAAAGTTGATCAATCCAAATTTCTACTTTTTTTATGGTGGCCTTATCTTTTTGCACCAAAGTGTAATAATTATATAAATATAATTTATTGGTTAAAATTGTTCAAATATTATATAATAATTATGCAATATATATAATAATATATATATAATAATTATATAATATATGATCTATATATCATAATAATTATATAATATATGATCTATATATATTTAATATATATAATAATTATATGGATATAATTTATAGGTTAAAATTGTACAAATATTATATAATAATTATCTGAATATATATAATAAGATATATATATAATAATTATATATATATAATAATTATATATATATATATATATATATATATATATATATATATATATATAATAATTATTTAAATATAATTTATATATATGCATCATATATTCAATGGAATTTTTTTGTGTATAGCCAGTACATTTATAAGCAGACATTTGGTGATGTTATGTAGTTCTTCTATTCTCATCTTTTAGCATTTTCTCTTTAGAGATGATGATGATAATAAATCCCTTTGCTTTGTAGTTTCTTTAAAGGTCAAAGAGAGAAGTAGTCACACAATTATCCTTCTCATTTAGTTTTTGATTTACACCTGTTCAATTCTCAAAGAGGATAAGGTTGCCTAATGGTCACTATTGAAAACTGAATCAGCAAACCAAGTTCAAATTCCAGTCAGAGCAGTTTGCATTCACTTCAGACTAATAAAAATATATTCAAGAATATCTGTATATAAGGCATATGTCTGTGTGTGTATGTGCATTTTTAAGCATCTTGCTAACTGCATTCACTGCAGACGGGTAAGACCTCCCTAAAAAATCACTAAACTATATTGGTTGGTGCAGCAATAGTTTTTGAGCTTCGGGAGTGTGAAGTCAATACTTCCAGGTCCACTCTTGTACCTGTTAGTATTACATCTATGGACCAAATAGTTTTGTTTCAAAATTATTACTATTAAATAGAAATATTTTGAACTATTTAACTGTAAGCAAATCAATGATTATTAATGTTAAATTGAAAAAGTTTCTCAACAGCAAATAATTGCAGAAAAATTATTCGTATTAAATTGGAATACTTGAAACCATATAACTGTGCCCAAATTATTTATATCAAGAATTGTTACATGAAGCTATAAATATTTAGAAATGATTATTGTCATAGAAACCATATAATTGCTTGACAAATTTGAAGCCATACAACTGGGTGCAAATTATTTTATGAAGAATTGTTACTTAAAGTTAGAATTGTTTAGAAATGCTTAACATGAGTTACTTGAAATCACATAATTGCTTGAAATACTTGAAATCACATAATTGCTTGAAATACTTGAAATCACATAATTGCTTGAAATACTTGAAATCACATAATTGCTTGAAATACTTGAAATCACATAATTGCTTGAAATACTTGAAACCATATAATTGCTTGCAAATTATTAGTATTATATAGGAATACTTGAAGCCATATAGCTGTATACAAATTATTAGTATAAAGAAATATTACTCAAAGATATAATTATTTACCAAGGATTATAATCACGAGTTACTTGAAACTATATAATTGCTTGAAATACTTGAAACTATGAGTAAATCATTAATATTATATATCGATATTCATACCATACATACGTTGGAGAAGGTTTACATCCTGCAGTAGACTGAGAAGGAAGCTGATATATAAAATTAATGTGTGTGCATGTAAGAAAGCAGGTTTGTGCATTTTTATGCATATATATATACATATGTATATATACTAGGTTGGTTGGTTGGTTGGTTGTTTTGCTTTATGGCATATCAACCTTTTTTTGGGTCATTTACACCAAATTAAACTTCAGCAATTCAGTTTAGCATAAATACACAGTTTAGTTCAATTTAAAAACAGTTTGATTTAGCATAAATACGCAGTTTAAATGTCAAAACAGTCCTATTTTAAGCAATTGGTTAAGAAAAAGCTCAATTTAGTTCTATTTGACCCATAGATAGGACCCTACTAGGTGCAACCACTCTGGGCAAGAGAGAACCTGGGAGTGATGGCAAAGAACGGGTACTCTGCATTCCTCAAAGTTCCAGCATTACTGGAACCTCACCATCAGATTATTTAGTGTCATATCCAGAAAACTTGTTAGGGGAGGTCTTACCCCTCTGCAGGGAAGCAGTCGGTATATTCTCGAAACCTAGCCAACTGGGCCAGTATTACAAGTTAAAAGTCAAGATATTGAACAAGGCCAGTTAAAATGATAGTATAATGACTCCTTATTACTGATAGTAAACTTGTAAGTATTATTTCTCTAAGTAAAATCTGTTGGATATATATGGTCATCAAACTCTTTGAAGTAATAAAAATCTTTTGAATATATAAGTAAGTTGGCCAACTGTAGTCGAGGATGACCCAAATACACCGAGGTATAGGGGAGGGCACTACTCCTTTCCCTGGATTTCTCCACTTACCCTTGATCAATACCTTATAATGCTGAGCGTTAAGCAAGGAGTTATCAAGAACCATTTTTTGAGTCTTTGGTATGACTCAACCTGGGATTAAATCCTGGTCTCCCAGCACATTGATGAACACTCTACTTACTTGGTCAATGACTGCCATCCTGATAGTATCTTCATATAATGCATTTTTGATAAATTCAGTGAAGATAGAGAATTATTATATATCACTAGTTTGGAAAAACTATGTGCTAAACTGCAATATTATAGTAAGCAAATTCAAATTCCAGTTGAGCTATTACATTAACTTTCAGACTAATATACTTGGTAAAGGCATGAAATCACTTATCCCTCCCCAGCTATGAATTAAATAGTACCACTACAGTTCTTCTACAAGTATAGCTTTGGCATTAAATAACTCATGAAGGTTGAGATGTTATTAAACAAAGAAACTGAAACAAACCTATAAACTTAATTAGTTGTTGGAAATAATTATTTTAGTAAGATAAATAATTGAATTTTTTCCTTTTGACATTTGGAAATTTAAATTCTGTGTGATAAGTTAGATCTTGCAGCAATATGACTTGCTGCTGTTTATGGTTTGAGACCCCCTCTCAATGACAGCTGCCTCTTTTCCTATAAGGAACAGTTTCTATTTTCTTTTTTCTTTTCTATTAAAACTTTGCCAAATACACTTACCAAATTATGTAGCTCTACATTAGAATGTTTGGCCATTGATACAGGAGAAACAAACTCTTGCCAAATATATATATATATATATATATATATATATATATATATATATAGATATGCATAATTGTTTATATATATATATGTATATATGCATAATTGTTTATATATATATGTATGTGTGTGTGTGTGCATAATTATTTATATATATAAATATATATATATATGCATGCATAATTGGTTTTATATATATATATATATATATATATATATATATATATATATAAACAATTATGCATATATATATATATATATATATGCATAATTGTTTATATATATGTATATATGCATAATTATTTATATATATATGTATGTGTGTGTGTGCATAATTATTTATATATATAAATATATATATATGCATGCATAATTGGTTTTATATATATATATATATATATATATATATATATATATATATATAGATATGCATAATTGTTTATATATATATGTATATATGCATAATTGTTTATATATATATGTATGTGTGTGTGTGTGCATAATTATTTATATATATAAATATATATATATGCATGCATAATTGGTTTTATATATATATATATATATATATATATATAGATATGCATAATTGTTTATATATATATGTATATATGCATAATTATTTATATATATATGTATGTGTGTGTGTGTGCATAATTATTTATATATATAAATATATATATATGCATGCATAATTGGTTTTATATATATATATATATATATATATATATATATATAGATATGCATAATTGTTTATATATATATGTATATATGCATAATTATTTATATATATATGTATGTGTGTGTGTGTGCATAATTATTTATATATATAAATATATATATATGCATGCATAATTGGTTTTATATATATATATATATAGATATGCATAATTGTTTATATATATATGTATGTGTGTGTGTGTGCATAATTATTTATATATATAAATATATATATATGCATGCATAATTGGTTTTATATATATATATATATATATATATATATAAACAATTATGCATATATATATATATATATATGCATAATTGTTTATATACATATTTACCAACCCCTCCGCTCGGGCAAGATATGACACAAAGTCAATTTTTAAGCGGAGTTTAACAGGTTTGAATTCAGTGTTTTCCTTCTCCAAGGCTGAAGAATCAGTCTGCCCTACTATTTACCCAAAGCTGGAGGGAGAATAATTGGATTGATACCTTTCCCAAGGGTATTAGTGCTATGTGAAATGCTATCAGTCTCGTCCAGGTTTTGAACTTCTGTTGCCTTGTCCATTTCCTATGCCGATTGTTTATATACATATATGCATAATTGTTTATATATATATATATATATATATATATATATATATATATAAATATTTATATATATAATTGTATATGTTTACACACACACACACACACATCTTTAAATGATGTAGAGGGACAAGTTTTTTTTTCTCGATTATAAATTTTACAGAAAATCTTTGCTGCCAAGTTTTGATTTTGCTATAAAATGAAATTAGCAAATTATTTCTGCCAGACATTTGGATAAAGTATCCTCTGCATCAGATAATTATATCTTTTCTTTTTTATAAAGATATATTTATTTTAAGTTAAGATTTTATCTGACACAGTCATAAGTGTAGCGACACACAAAACTCACAATACAAGTTGTGATCAAAAAGTATCAAGATTGATGTTGAATTTTAACATCTCAAATTTAAATGGAGATATGGGCAGCTGGCCACTCATGTAAAGTAAAGATGTCTCGATTAATCATCACCAGATGGAAAAGAATTAGGAAGTCAATTTTGATAATTTTTAACAAAAAGTTTTTGGTGAAACACAGGATTGTGGAAGTACAGCATCTTCTATATTTACCAAACCTGACTCCTTATGATGTTTTCTTGTTTCCTAAACTGGAAATTCATCTCAAGGGTAGGATTTGAGGACATGGAGGACATTAAAAGATTTGAGGACGTGGAAGACATTAAAAGATTTGAGGACATGGAGGACATTAAAAGATTTGAGGATGTGGAGGACATTAAAAGAAATCCAATGAGAGCTTTTCACCAAATCAAAAGAGGAGCTTCAGATTTGCTTCAAATGATAGAAAAATAATCAGAATAAAGAGGATTGTTTTGAAGTAAATTAACATTTCATTTATTGTTTATATCTTTCCTAGTAAATACAGCTTCAGGCTCTCTATTTCTATATATATATATATATATATATATATACACCCATTCACAACCCCGGAACAGAAAAAACAGGAAGTTAGGAAGTGGGTATATATATTTTGCACCATAGTACCTGAACTTATTGGCTTTTACCCTTCACCCTCTATGTTTGTGGCAGGTTATGGTATGAGGTCAGTTTAACTTTAGCAATTTCCAGGAAGTAACTCTCTCTGAGTAGTCAAAAATTGTTCGAATGTCATCAGTATTAACCCTTAAAAGTGTACCTCTTGCAAAAGGCAACAAATTAAACCCTTGTCTCTTTTAGACAATGTGGGCATATCTTACTTTGTTAAGGTATTTAATTTAGTATTAAATGTTAGTCAAATAGTTCAACAATATACAGTGAAAATTTCAAATCAAAATTCAGTGAACTATGTATTTGTTCTCCTTGAACAATATCACTGCGATGATAAAAACACAGAGAGATAAACAGACAAAACATCTTTAAACATTGACTCCAAATGGTTTTACCATCAAACAAAATCATCCACAAAATAGGATGAACAGATATGGGTTGAAACCTAAATAAACAAATGCCTAAATTATATATCTGACCAAAATAGTTAAAGCTAATTTAAAACACATCCTGTTCATGCTTAATAAAATAGCTTCCAAGTGAAGATCTCACTGTAGCAGAGATTTTATAATGATCAGTTGAAGACATTTAGATTAGAAAAAACAATTTTCATTCAGTGAATGTATATGCAACTTTACTAGTTCATTTTTTCTCAGGATTTTTGTAGCATATCAACTCTTTCAAAAAGTGCTCCTAAAGACTTTCTAAAATATTTTTCACTTGTGTTAGTGTGTGCATATGTGCACATACATGTGTATGTTCTCATATATATATATATATATATATATATGTATCTGTATATGTGTATGTGTGTATGCGTATATATCCATCTGTGTAATGTATGTGTGTATATATGTATTCGTGTATATATATATATATATGTGTGCATGTATATATATATATGTGTGTGTGTGTGTGCGTATATATATATATATATATCTGTGTATGTATATATATATATCTGTGTGTGTGTGTGTGTGTGTGTATATATGTGTGTATATTTATATATGTGTGTGAGTTCTTATGCGTCCAAAAGATGGGAGTAACTCAGATAAACATGTTTGTCGCCAGTCAATAATTCATTTCTAGACAAAAAGTACAATTGATTTTGTTAATGTATTGATATTTTGATTTGTTCTAAGTTATAACATTGTGTAGATGATGTGGATGTTTTTGTCAGGCATAATTTTTTTCATTCTTCTCACTTTTATTTTGCTCTTGTTTAATTTTTGGTAACAGTGTTTCAGCCACTTCTTTCTTTGGTCTGCTTTAAGTGAATTTCATTTCCCTAGTATATTCTTTATGTGCCCTTTTGGTTTGTGGATGTATTGTATTTTCTTGGTGTATGTATACAATTTCATATCAGAATTAGATGACATGCAAAGTTGTTGGGTTCCTGTGATGACAGTAGTCCATGATGATATCCATGCTCCTGTTTAGGAAAGAGTGAATGATTCTAAATAGCATGTAGTAGTTATTTCTGTTATATCAAAAATTTTAATGATTAATAGATTATCGTTCAGCATAAATCAAGATCTCATAAAATTATTATTCATTTACAAATTGAACTGAATATTATTTTATCCTCTTGGTTAGAGAATTTGAGGTTTATAATCCTAATAAAAATTCTTGCTATGGGTCGAAGTCCTGTTGTATATTGTATTTGCACTTGAATGTTGTTCACATGTGTCGAATTATGCGTTGAGATGAATACCAACTCGAGCATGAAGGGAAGATTATATGCACATCTGGGCATTCCACGATGTGCACGTGGTCGAGTCCATTTCCTGGGCAGGAGTGGCTATGCTAGCGTGCATATATACTGGCCTGCTCATTGACATATTTTTGTCTGCGAGCTGGGCTACAGAACCAGTAAGTGTTGTTATTATTTTATCCTGTGTGTTAGGGCAGTGGCTTCTTCACTATGATATACCGTTTTTACTGACTTTTGGCAACATGCATGTATTGTTTGCTTAATGGTGGACTGCTCAGTGAAATTATTTGTTTGCTGGAGAATAAAATACAAAGAAGACACAATTCTGCTTTTTAGTGTTAAGACATTTCATTGTTTTATTCTATTCATTCAGCCACTGAGGCTATGGAATCAGGAAGAAATAGACATCACATGGTATCTTTATTCATTATTCAAGGACAGTTCTTTCTCATTCTCCATTCCTACCTCAGCCACCAAAATAGAAACAAAGAGTGAATAATGAGAACCTATGGTATATATACTGGGGTTCATGGAACATCCCATTCTTATTTCCATCTTGGGTAGGTCACACTTTTACATCATGACTTCTAATAGAGATGAGTACTAGCACTGTAGAAGACAGATTGAATTCTGTCAACTTGTATCCTGGTAGTCATATGCTTATAATGTCGCAACATACAAACATGATGAAAATTTTGGTAAACATAAATAATAAACTTTATACCACTAAGATTTTTTTATTTTGGCAGCAAACTTAAAACTCTTCAAAATATATTTCCAACTGAGCTCTATATCTCCTATGGTTGACTGAGTATATGAAAGTTTGCAATTCTTTAACTAAAAATAGGAATATATAGCAGTCAAAGAATAAGTACACTTCTTAATCAATTTGATGATAAAGACAATATTTTCCATTATCATTTTAAAAAAATATTCAAAGTATCTGATAAAGATGTCATCATCATCAAGTTGGGTAAACAGCACAAGTTCTTATGAATCACTCTCACCATCTGTTCCTATTGGCCATAACTTGGTAAGTCCTCAAGACAGTGTCCAGCATCTGCACAGAGCTGATGAATCTAAGTTTGTGCTGGTTGCATAATGCTAATGTGTCCATAGGAGAATGTCACTTATGAGTTCATCCTTACTTCTCCAACAATGCCCAGCATGTCTTTCTCATCATATTTGAATAGTTTACAAGATGGGTGGTAAGTGGTCATTCAGCTGCTTTTTTGTTTGGTGTTGTTTCCACAATTTTTTCAAAATAGCATGCAACTTCCTTCTGGATTCCCCATCTAGCTTTTTCTCCAAGTGGTGCAGTCATAGAATAGTAGTGATAATGATATGGCTAAAGCTAAGAAGAATTCCCATTTTATATGAAGATGTATCAGCATGCTATACAAATAAATTGTTATTTTTTTTAATAATCTGGTTTTAATTTTTTCAGTTACATTTCTTTAGAACATTATGAGATATCAGAAGGAGTTCCCATGGTATAATGGCTAAGATGCTAAACTGCAAGATTGTAGTATGCCAGTTTGAATTCTAATCACCTTATTGAATAACCCACAAAGGTTACAAACCTTTGTGGGTTATTTAATGTCAAAAGAATCAAAAAAAGTTTAATCAAAAAAATAATAATAATCAAAAAAACTAAAAAAATAAAAAAAGTTTAATAAAAAAAATAATCAAAAAAATAAAAATAAATAAAAATAATCAAAAAAATCAAAAAAAATCAAAAAAGTTTAATAAAAAAAATAATAAAAAAAAAATAAAAAAATTAAATAAAAAAAAAAAGAAATAAAAAGATAAGAAAAAGTTTAATCAAAAAAAAAATAATCAAAAAAATAAAAAGAAATAAAAATAATTAAAAAAATCAAAAAAAGTTTAATAAAAAAAAATAATCAAAAAAATAAGAATAAATAAAAAAAATAAAAAAAGTTTAATGTCAGGTGGAAGGATGGTATTAAAAACAAAGAAACAAATGAAACACTTCTTAGATATCAGTATCCAAAATAATTAGGAGGGACTCCTTGTGTCATCAGGCCTAACCCCTAATCCTTTTAAATGTGTTCAAACTCAAGTTGCCCTATTACAATCCCTTTTGTACTAATACCCTGAAGAAAGGTTGGAATCTCTTTATCCCTCCAGTTATGAATTAAATAGGAAACCTGAAGTTCTTCAAGGATGGCTTTAGCATTAAATAACTCACCAAAGTTGATATGCCATTTAATGAAGAAGCTAAATTAAACTAAAATACTTATTAGCAGATCATAGCTACAAATGTATAAGATTTCAAAGTACTGATTTTCGAGTGCATCTCATAAAACTAGTTTTGCAAGCGATTGGTCGTGAGTTTATTCATCAACAGGTGTTCCAATAGAGCAGCCCAAAGCCAAAGAAATGTATCCGACTGCAGCAGATGTGTATCTAACTAGATTTCCATTATTAAAGAATTTTAAAAAGATGTTTAAAATATAAGCAAGAATAAAAAAGTAGAAAAAAAAAACTCCAAAAAACTAGCATCTTTCCAAGAATGTCATATTTTCAACAATAAAATATCAGTCTTGTGTAGATACATCTTCAAGAATGCAAGCAAATGTGCAGCTGGTTCTGTCCAACATAGAGAAAAATGTAAATCATACTTTTATCGGTTTTTTTTTTCACCATTTTCTCATTTGAAGATATTTATTTTCTCTGAGATATATTACCCTTTCTGACTATTCAAGGTTCAAATCATAATCAGTTTCAAGCCCTTTACTTGATCTCCCCGTTTTGCAGATATATAAAACCTTGGATTTAACTGTGTAAACACCAATATTCATACCATAATGTCATGTGTATAAGAAATACCATTTTTCCAGATTTTTCAGTCCAAAAGTTAGGAGTGCATATTATACATGAGAACTCTATAATCACATTTTCCCAGCCCCCTTTTTTAGACATTAAGTTTTAATAATCATAATATTTTAATTATTAGAATTATTAAGTTTTAACTTTCATTTAACTCAACAGTTTTAAAGAATAATCAAGAGCCTATCATAAACAGGATAATTAACAGACTTTAAGACTGATTCATCTCAAGTATGTATATTTCTTGGTTTCCTATTTCCAGCTTAATAAGTTTTTAGATTTTTTGTAACATTGCAAAAATTACGTAACCATATAGTTGAATTAAACTAAGATGCTGATGACATCGAACAAATTTAAAATAGAACACTATCATATATACATATAAACAGAATGCTATATATTCTCTCAAAAATGTCCCTGGAGATGCAGCAATGTATGCAGACTTGACCATTTGGAAGCTCCCAGATACATGTCTACACTAAGGCAGCTGGAGTTGTATCCTCCTATGATAGGGACTGACTCCATTGGAATCTCCTGAGTCTTATTTAGGAAAGTAGTGCTTCCCCAGGTGGAAGGATGCTTATGGTGGGGGGATGTGGTTATGAGGGATGGCAGTGATATGTGAAGATTATACAGTTGCCATGTATATATATATATATATATATATATATCAGGTGGTCTCATGGTTAGCTAGACAAGTAAACATTCATGAGTGAGTTTGAGTCTCATTGGGTGCCCCATTCATTCAGCCTTGTGCCACATCTAAGCAAAAAAAAAAAAAAGAAAATGCTTAGTAAATTACTATATATATAATAAAACGAAAAATACAAAAGTTTGCATTAGAAAAAGTGCTTCATTCTATTATAGCAGAGCAAATATGAAAACTGAAAACTATATAGAATTACAAAAGTTTAGAAATTTGTTACTTGAAGTTTCATTTGTTAAACACAATCATTAAACAGATATGTGAGAAAAGTGACTATTATATTTATTTGCTTTTGTTTTGTTTTGTGGCATATCAATCCTTATAGGTTATTTAATGCCAAATACTTTCATACCTATATATGTTAAATATATAGTTTTTAAACTCATTTTGTTGATAACATTTTTAAATGAGCCGGAGCTAATTTTTTTTTCATACAGTAAAAATGATTTCGCTTATTTTTACCTCATACAAATAATGATTATCATTGGTTTTGTATACAGTGAAATGTTTAACACTAACAATTCAATTAAACATTAGTCATTTATTTACACACAGTTAAATGATCAAACAGTTCTATTTCAATCAATTCAGGTTTAGCATAAGTACACGGTTTCAATGTGAAACAGTTCTATTTGACCCATAGGTAGGACCCTATCAGGTGCTACCACTCTGGGCCAGAGTGGACCTTGGAGTGATGGCAATGGAGGGGTATTCTGCATTCCCCAAAGCTCCAACATTACTGGAGCCTCACCACGAGATTGTTTAGAGTCATATCCAGGACACTCGTTGGGTGGGGGAGTTATCCCTCTGCAGAGATGCAATTGGTGTATTCTGCACCCCCAGTTAACTGGGCCAAACTATATTTGTAGTGTGGTGTATAGTCATGTGTTATGTATAATGACCAAGAATAAAATTGCAACATTTTGATGGACATTTTTGACATTAATTCTGAAATTGGGTACAGTTAATACAAATACACACTTTATTTAGGTGCCTGTGCATGTAATGATCTATATACATATTTACCAACCCCTCCGCTTGGGCAGGATATGACACATGGTCAATTTTTAAGTGAAGTTTAACAGGTTTGAATTCAAAGTTTTCCTTCTCCTAGACTAGTTGCCTCACCAAGGCTGAAGAACCTAGTCTGCCCAACTATTTATCTATAGCTGGAGGGAGAATAATTGAATTCATACATTTCCCAAGGGTATTAGTGCTATGTAAAATGCTAGCAGTCTCATCCAGGATTTGAACTTGTGTCGCAGTGTCCATTTCCTACGACAATAACCATTATACCACGGGCACCTCCATAATGATTTTTATATGTGATCATTTACTATCATCCACCTTGATCTTGAATAGACTGAAACATATATTCAATATTAAAATTTTATTTATCATCAGTATATATGGTTTCTACAAAAACTGGGGGTGTCCTTGTGGTATAATGGTTAAAGTGCTGAACTGTGGAATCATAGTAAACGAGTTGAAATTCCAGTCGCACTGTTAAATTCACTTTTGGACAAATATCCTTGGGAAAGGTATGAACCCCCTTATACTCCCAGGTATGGGTTAAATAGTACCACTACTGTTCTTCTAGAAGGGTGGATTTGGCATTAAATAACCAAGCAAGGTTGAATGTGCCATTAAACAAAGGAACCAAACAAAACCTAAAAAAAAATATTGATATTTCTATAAGGGTTCCTTTACAATATTATGGCTATAAAGTCACTATCCTAGTCAACACGGGGGTGTCCTCGTGGTGTAATGGTTAACGCGATAGACTGCAGAATCGTAGTAAGTGAGTTCATACTCCAGTCGCACTACTATGTTCACTTTCGAGCAAATACCCTAGGGAAAGGTATGAACCCCCTTATCCTCCCAGCTATGGGTTAAATAATACCACTACTGTTCTTCTAGGAGAATGGCTTTGGCATTAAATAACCAACATAGGTTGATATGCCATTAAACAAAGAAACCTAACCAAACCAAACCTAGTCAACACATTATTGGAATCTTTTGAAGGTGGTCTCTAATAAAGATATTCTTATAGAAATATGATCATTTTTTTAAAATACATGAAGATGGTTTGAAATTGTATCAAAGGTATTCTCATAGAGTGGTAAACATTTTTTTAAATCAACCTATATATATATATATATATATATATATATATATAGTATAACATCAAGTATTATAATTATATTCACTGGTTTGGCTTGTAAAAGTTTGTTTCATTTGGTTTTTTTAAATTGATAGGAAGGGGCTAAACACAGTATTTGTGTTACCAGATAACCGTTTCAGAAAGAGATAGATAAACTGAATAATGAGAAAATTGTTATTATGGTTACACAAGGCATATTTGATGCCATTCAAAGCAAACAAGTAAGCATTGTATTAACATTGCAATGAACAGAAGTGATTAAAGAGTTCTTACGGTAAATATGTAATTGTATACATATAGGGTCCCCCATCACCAAAGAAAAAATAATCTCATAGAAATTCAGTTCGGCCCACAATTTCTTTTCACTGGTTGTGACTAGCATTTGTATATTTTTCTGAATTTGAAGCTTTGGGGGACCAGCAATCCTAGTTGCCATTTACAAAAGTCTGCCTTGGATGACAATGAGTGACAAGCTGTCTCAAACAAATTTTTCTTAGATGGCAATCTCCAGATTAATATCACTCATTTTGAAATTAAGAAACTGAAGATCAAAAAAGATAAGTGTGCCCAAACTTTGAGGCTCTGTCCATTATCTCAATTGCCTATTGTTTTTTTAGTTGAACATTCTTACTCTTCTGGCACATCCATGTGTCAGATGAAATAAAATCAAGGAGCTCAGCTTAAGAAGGATATCCATCACCCTAGGCAACACCTATCTCCTTGTCTAAAAGGGGTTGAGGGTCAAGTTAATTGCCTGATGTGCCCTAAAAAGTGGAATGGCAATGGAATTAGCTCTTTTTGACACCACCACCAACTGTACAAGGTCCACCACTTAAAGCTTAACTTTGTGTCACATCCTGCCTTCAGGAAGGTTGCTACAGGTAATGGTTAATAAGGTAGACTAGCAAACCTTCATGAGTAAATTTGAGTCTCATTGGGTGCCCCATTCATGCAGCCTTGTACTACATCTTTGCAAAAAGCTTAGTAAATTACTACATCCTGCCTTCAGTGGTGGGACATGGTAAATAAATACAGTTGAATCTTTTTTCTATTATTACTGCAGGATTTTAACCAATCTGTTTTATGGTGGAGAATAAAAAAGAAATTTTGTCAGCAATCATTTACTGAAGAGGAAGACCTCTCTTTTTTTTTTTCTTTCAAATTATAAAAGGGTCTGTAGAATGGATTGGTTAAAATTTAATGCAACAGAATGTTATATAGGTTACTCTTAGTTGTTTAAATTTCTGAGACGAACCTTCATGATTTTATCATTAAGGTTCTTTTGGACCATTATCTTCATCTTTATTGTTTTTTCCATAATGTTCTCCAGCCTTCTTCAGGTGTTTGTTGAACTTCGAACTACATCCTTTATCGAATCCATGGGGGTTGCCTCTTCTGATTCTGTTAGCCATAACCGGGTACAAGTGTTAAGTATTCCTGTATTGTTACTTGCCTGCAGTCAGGATTGAACCTGCAACCTCCAGATGATTGTCTCCTTAGAAGTTTAGGGAACTAATGCCTATAACCATTACGCTGTGTCCTGCTGGACAGTTCAGAGTGAATTTTTGCGACTTATAAACTTAATGTTCTTACTTGACTAGGATTACTGCTATTATGTATGATTTTTTACCTGTGCTCATATTCAGATTTTTTTTTGACTCTTAATTCCAAAGTGATGAGGTGATTGCCTGATGGTTGGGAGAAGCACATACTTGCTCATTTGGGTTGAGTGAGGGCTTGCTTAAATAGAAACCTTAATGTTTGGGTCTTTTTTCTTTTTAACTAGAAGTCAGTAGAGAAGTAGAAAACTAAAGCTGCAAATCACTTACACTGACAATTATAGGCATTTTGTAGTCATTCTTTCATTATCATCATCATCTCTCTCTCTCTCTCTCTCAATCTTCAGTCAGTCCTTCACTGATTTCCACTGCTACTTTAAGAAACTAACCCCAAGTCTACATCGATAGTCTGCAATTCCCCTCTTGATCAAATTTACAAGCTTACACATACAGTATCACCAATGAATAAGTACAATGTTCTTTTGGTAAAAAGTTAAATTTCTTCTAAACCAGATACCAAGATTTAATTATTTTTAGTAGAACATTATTGAATTAAATCAGATATCATTAGGCATTATTTATTACCAAAATCTATTGCATTAAAAGTCTGTAACCAAGAAAAAATAAGCTTTATTTGAAAATACACTTATGATTTAGTGAGGAAGACCCCATGACATAGTGGCTGACATACTAGACTGCAACATCAGAGTCATGTGATTACATTTACTTAATATCCTCGGGAAAGCTATGAACTACCAGTGAGTTAAATAGTACTAATTCTGTCCTTCTACAAGGATGTCTTCAACTTTGAATAACCTCCAAATGCTGATTGTCCCATCAGCTGGGGCTGTAGAATTCACTGACTGCTTCTCTGCAGAAGGGTAACCCCCCAATGAATGTCCTGTTATGACACTCAACAATCTAATGGTGAGGTTCCAGTAATGCTGGACTGTTGGGAAATGCAGAATACTCCTTTATTGCCATCAATTCCAGGTCCTCTGGCCCAGAATTGTAACACCTGATAAGGTCCTATCTATAGGTCAAATAGAGCTAATCTATGTACTTATGCTAAACTGAATTGTTTGAAATAGAACTGTTTTTGACAATGAAACTGCATACTTATGCTAAACTCAACTGTTTGAAATCAAACTAAACTGTGTGCTTATGCTAAACTGAGTTGTTTGGAATAGAACTGTTTTGACATTAAACTGTTTGTAAACAAAAACTATACTTATACTAAATTGAATTATTTAAAAAATTTAATTCAGTGTAAGTAAAATAACGTTGGCAGCCTTAGTTGAGGGTGACCTGAAGGTTCCCTTTTCAATTGCTACTACACAAGGTGTAGGGGAGGGTGCTACTCCTTTCCCTGGATTGCTCCACTTTTACCCTTGATCTGTACCTTATAATGCTGAGTGTTTAGCAAGACCGCACCAAGTACCTTTTTTTGAGTCTTTGGTATGACTCAACCTGGGATTGAACCTTGGTCTCCCAAATCATTGGCAAACACTCTACTCATTAGGCTCGTGTGCCATAAAACAAAACAACCAACCAACTACAAATGTTGAGATGCCATTATACAAAGAAACCAAAACCTACAATGTAGAATTTATATAGAGGTATACTTATTTTCCTTCCAGAGTTTCAACGATGTAGATTTTGGCAATGAATAGTATCTAATAATATCTTAATGGATAATGAACAATATATTTTGATAATATCAATGTTGTAGTAACTAATATTCATTTTGATTGCATAATGAAATAATAAGATTCTGCTATCTTTGGTTTAAAAGAAAATTAGGTTTTTCATAAAAACAATTGGCAAGGGTATACTTATTTATGAGCTATACTGCAGATATATCCACTGGTTTAACATGATGATTACATAGCCTGAGATTCCTTCTTTGAGTGTCTTGGCATATTGGTAAAAAGTTAAATTTCTTCTAAACCAGATACCAAGATTTGATTGTTTTTAGTAGAACATTATTGAATCAAATCGGATATCATTAGGCATTATTTATTACCAAAATCTTATGATTTGGTTGGGAGAAGCACATAATGGAACTGTTTTTGACATTGAAACTCTACAATATACCTCTACTTACACTAAACTACACCTCATGGCAAGGCTTCAGTTATGGAGCTTTGGGGAATGTGAAGTACCCATTCGTGGCTATCACATCAGGTCAACTCTAACCCAGAGTGGTAGAATCTGATAGGGTCCCATCTATGCATCATATAGAACTGTTTGACCATTTAACTGAGTGAAAACAAACGACTGATGTTAAATTAAATTGTTAATGTTAAATAGCTATACCTGAAAATGTTTAACTGTGAGCAAATGAATGAATAGTGTTGAATAGATTTATCAATTTAAATAGCAATACTTGTAACCGCTTTGCTGTGTGAAAACAAATCATTCATGTTAAATTGAATTATTGGTGTTGGATAGCAGTACTTGAAACCATTAAACTGTATACAAACAATAGCAATACTTTATTGGGTGCAAACAAATTAGCTCTGACTTTTTTAAAAGTGAAATAACCAACAAGCTTTTCTCTGACAAATCCTATGTATATCTGTTTAACTGTGTGCAAACAAATGTCTTATGTTAAATTTGTTAGTGTTACATAGCAATACTTAAAACCATTTAACTGTGTGTAAACAATCGAGCTCTGGCTTGTTTAAAAATATTATTTACAAACTATTCATTAACAAATCATATATTCAACATATATATATATGTATAAACAGTATTTGGTATGAAATAGCATACAAGGGTTGATATACCTTAAAACCCAATTGACCACTTTGCCTAGTCGGCTGGGGCTGTAGAATACACTAACTACACTTCTGCAGAGGGGTAAGACCCCCTCTAATGAGTGTCCTGATATGACATGAAACAATCTGATGGTGAGGTTCCAGTGATGCTGGAGCTTTAGGGAATGTGAAGCACCCATTCATTGCCATTGCTCCCAGATCCACTCTGGCCCGGAATGGTAGCACTTGATAGGGCCCTATCGATGGATTAAATAGAACTAATGGCATACTTATGTGAAACTGAATTGTTTGAATTAGAACTGTTTGACTAAACTAAATAGCTTGAAATAGAAATGTTTTTGACAAATAAACTGTACTCACATTTAAACTACATGCTTATGCTAAACCGAATTGTTTGAAATGGAACTGTTTTTGACATTGAAACTCTACTTATACTAAACTGAATTGCTTTATATAGAACTGTTTTGACATTTAACTGTGTGTAAACAAAATCTGCATGTATACTAAAGTGAATTAGCTAAATTAGAACTGTTTGACTAAACTGAATAGCTTGAGATAGAAATGTTTTTGACAATTGAATTGTGTTCTCATGGTAAACTGAATTGTTTGAAATAGAACCGATTATTTACATAAAAATGGATTTGGCGTTAAATAATCTACAAAGATTGATATGCCATAAAACCCAACCAAACAATTGACCATCGTTCTTTGAGTTTTGAGATATCAACATATTCATTTACCTTGTGTCACCTGACAACAGCTGACCTTGTCATAGCTCTCTGACATTTGTATGAACTATGTTTGCAAAATTCTAGCTGCTGCTTCCATGACATCATGCCAAATATATACCACATTATAATGGGACGTCTATGTTGGTTTATGGTTACATAGATTTGTACATGTACCAGGGTAGTTCAAAAAGTTCTAAGCCTCCGTCCATTTTCAGATTTGTTGCACACCTTTGTATGAGCCTCACTTGCACAGAAATTAAGACAAAAACCTGAATTAGTTTTTCTAGTTTTCTTATAAGAAATAGTAGCATGTTGCCACAACAAAGATGTTCCACAATGGCTCTTCTTTCTTTGTTGTTTAATTTGTTTGAACTAAAATTCTCATGATGGTGGATACCCATCATAATGTGATTCACAAATCTATCACTGCTGCTGTGTAATAAGTCTGATACTCATTGTTTTCCTTACACTGGTGGCCTTGTGCCATATCCAGGCTCTGTTTAAGTTAAGTCATCTAATCATGGCATATTGGTCAGCAAGGTAGTAGTGAGTTGAATCTGAACTGGTGCCTCAGATTTCTGGTTTTGTATCAGATCTAAGTAGCACTAAGATTTTTTTAAGTATCTCACATGATTTAATATAATAGTTACAAATCTCAGTTGGAAGACCATTATTAGTGAGATCAATTCTCATTAGGTGTCTCCATTCTTCTGACCTTTTGCCCAGCTAAGTTTAGAAAATGACAACTAAAATTCCCATTGTATGTGTGTAATGATGGTTTAATATAAAAGATACAAAACATTTAAGTATAAATAAACTCATCTTCCGAATATTTTGTTTATTTTTATTTTCATATATTGTTAGATTCATTGCCATTTTTTCTTATATATAATGTTCCAAAACATTTGATAAAAAGAAAAGTGCTCTAATGATGACCAGCAGAGCACTATAAAAACTAAAAGTAATTAAAATCTCAGCTTGTTACTATTGTTTCATTACTATAAGTTTAATGTATCAACTATTGAACAGAAGACACAATCTTTGTATTAAATTTTATTCTATACACAAAACTAACAAAATGATAGTGAGAAGGTGAGATTTTAATTACTTTTAGTTTATATATATATATATATATATATATATATATATAAAGGAAATATAAACTTTATATATATATATACATGTATACACACTGATACAAGTTGGGTTAAAGAATAAAACTTTTATTTTTTGAAGAATTTAGGTTTTTTTCTCTATCTTTCTTGTTAGTTTCTTTGGTATCAGGATCTATTTGAAGAACTTGCGCAAAGTTTTGCTTCTAGACACTTTCAATCATATTGATTGATTATCTTCAGGGGATTTTTGTTGGTATTGTTTGTTATTTCATTGTTTGGGTCCAAAATGTAGCGCAACTTCTCAGTCAACTGGACCCTGATATAAAGAAACTAGCAAGAAAGTTTGAGAAAAAAATATAAGATCTTAAAAAAGGAAACTTTAGTGGTCAGGTATATAACTCACAGCTGTATTTCACGACGTGAATCATCAGACAATGAACATTTGCTGAAACTAAGCTGTTTATTATCAATTTTTTTCTTTCTTAGATTTTAATATTGATTTATTTTCTCTTCACTTTTCTTGTGTCTCTTAGCATTTTAGTTTTTACCAAACGATGGTCATTCTAATTTTAATTTAATAGTGTGTGTTTATGAGTGTGTGCATATATACATATATATATATATATATGTATATATAACCATGTCCCAGTAAAAACAAGACACCCAAGCAAGATTTGTATAAAAGCCTGCCGAATAGAATACTCTATTATGGAAAATAAAACAATTTTCAGTCAGTTTTCAAGTGAACAATATTTTGTGGGGAGCTTCATTCATGCTAATCATGATATTCCTGAATATAATTTCAATAACTATAGCATTGTAATTAGAATCCTTCACTCATTTTTAATTGGAAGAATCAATATTATCAGACATGACTGTCACAGCAGGAAACCAGTGACTAAATGGTTGGTCTTGTATTAGTTAGAATTGATAATAATAAAAGAAACTTGACAAAATTATAAAATGAACTGATGATTTTTTTTTTTCATTTTTTAAATCGTGAACATGGTAAACTAAAACGGCAACATCTTATTTGCTAGTGTCAATATTGTGCAAAAATATTGATCACATCTTAAGTTCTAAGGAATTATAGGCAAAACATTGAGCAATCATATTGATTATATGAATGAAAGGGAAGTGCATTGAGGAGATATAAAAAGTCATATATATATATATATATATATATATATATATATAGTGAGAGAGAGCTATACTATTGATTGCATTAGGAGATGGAGGAGTAGAGATCTTCCGTAGAGTGTTATCTGAAGATCTCTCATCTTCTACTGACAAGCCAAAGAAGAGAATCACTCTCATCCCGAGATGGTTCCGTTGTTTTGTTGGCAATGTCACTCAGTTGATTAAAAGACAGCCCAGATCACGTCTGCCTGTCAGCTGCAGACAGTCGGTGACTCCAAGAAGAGCAGTAAAGGGATGTTCTTACTGGAACTGTACACGCACCTGTCATTGGCATGTATACAATTTCCGATATATATATATATATATATATATATGCACACACACACACTCGCCATTTACTCTTCTTATACTGCTGCTCATGTGTCTATGAGAAAATCAGTTGGCACTGACAGAATGTGACTCCGTCAGGGGAGAGTTCCAAATTTCTTTGTTTCAGGAGGGAAAAGGAAAGAGAATCCTTTCATTGGCTATTCACTTCCTGTCTTATTCTCTCTTCCTCCTACTCTTCTCACCATCCTGGCAATCAGACCAATATGTACATACATAGACAAGCTGTGTGTGTATATACATAAATACATATTTGTATATGAACATGTGAATGAGTATATATATATATATATATATATGCATATATATATACATAGATAGATAGATATAAGCATCTATCTGTGTGTGTATATGTATGTATACATACATATATATACATATATGTGTATATGCATATATGTGTATATATATCTGTTGATATGTTTGCATATATATGTGTATGTGAAAGTATGAATATATATATGTATGTATATATGTACATATATGTATGTGTTTATATATTTATATTTTTGTATGTTTATACATGTGTGTGTGTTTATATATATGTAGGTGTATGCATATATACATGTGTATATATGTATGTGTTTATATAGACATATATGTGTATATCTGTATATAGTTATATTTATGAATATATATAAATATTTCTATGAATATTTACACACACACATACATTTATATCAAGACAGAGAGAGACACACACACCTATATATATATATATATATATATATATATAATTTTAAGTATGCCAGTGTGTGTAGCAGACATTAAGGTGCTGACAAGTTATTAGTTTGACCATAATTGAAATGTGTAGACCACTCGTGATTAAACTGTGGTATTGGTCTGAATGGCTTAGACTTCATTTTTTTTATGTAGAAAAGATCTTTTTACCGAAAGAAAAAAAATCCCTATTTTTCAGGCATATGCTTACTCGTATGGTTTTTTATTGAGAATATATTTGCTTTATTTTCAACATCAAATTACCTTGCAACTTTTTAATAATGCCGCCCGGCTGATGTGAGCCATTTCTCATAAGCACCGTTTCTCAAAAATGTGTTCCCCTACCTCGTCTAGAGCTATGAAATGTACTTGGTAACTGGAATAGTCATCTGACACGTCAAGACATTACTCAACTTTTGTTCTGTCACCCCCAAAATATGTAAATGCATTTGTGAATAGTATTATATACGCAGGTTTCTGTAAACCAAACTACACCTGAACAACCAACAAAGTTTTCATCCAGTCAGGTCAGTTATGATTTCGTAGCCAAAACATCCAGACTACAAACCCCGAACGCACCAGTAGTACCTTTGTAGCAGAAAGAAACTTGTATTTTTTGTTTGGCGCGTAATTTAATTTGACCGTTAGGATCGCCGAATATTTTCACCCAGTCAGGATGACTTGTCCTACTCAGCCCGAAACATCTTTCCTAGCAGCACCAAAAATTGAAGAAAGCTCACGAAACTCTCTCTTCCTCAGAAATCCTCAATGGGAACGGACGTCTTATCGTCTGCTCTTGAATAGCAGAAGCAGCATCATACACTATGAGGAGAGCCATCTAATTTATGGACCCCTTGAGTCTATTCTTCTAGACCAAGGGATCCAAGTTAAAAACAAATTAAATGATACACTCTAACAACTTCCTACCTTCTTTCCTTCCTACGAGACTCGTAGCATACCAGCGTAAACCCTTTACTTCATGGTGTCATTAAAACCTTAACGACGACTTCGTTCTTCTGCACCACCTTCATTTTCCATCAACATTTAGCGAGGGGATAACAACCAACGTAATACCAAGGCAACCAACGTAATACCAACGCAACCAATGTAATACCAACATAAACAACGCAAAACCAACTTAAAACCAAAAACCTATTAATAATAATAATAATAATGTCATCCCCATCGCTATACCACCAGACTCGATTGGTTATCTGTCAAATCGTGGGAATGCCAGATAATTTGCAGCCTCCTCGTATTGTTCTTTGTTGTATTTATAATTTTTAGTCACGAATCGTTTATTCAACGATATAAGATTTGAATTAACTGATTGTATGACTCGTCATTACATTGAACGAGAAAAGAATTTTCGTGAAATTCAGTAGTGAAGTTAGTGTACGAGATATCAATAATGAACTGCTAATTCAGTGCTGTTAATTTGAATTGCATGACAAAGCGACAAGGTCTTTGGAAAGTTCAAGCGATAAATCTTAAATTGGTTGCTCGTACTGATAAACGAGTAATTTATAAGTACATGCTTGTACACACTTACAAGTCTACCTACATTTATATACTATTATGCTGTGTGCATAGATATATGCATATGACTGCAAGTATATATATATATATATATATATATATATATAGGTAGAAAAAAACAAAGTGTGTTGTTAAATGTTTGATGAAGTTTGCAGGAGAAAAGGAAGTGTGTATAAAAAGAAAGATTCATACACACTTTCATTTCTCCTGCTACTTCATTAAACATCCATCGCTATTTTATCAATCAACACTTTTCATGAATTTAAAGTCTTGAATTTAAAGATAATTATAACCGAAACATTCAACGTCAACTTTCATAACAAATTCATCAAATTTGGATTATTTTGGTTTTTCTACTGTTCTTCATACTGTTGGATATAATTTTCTTATTTCCTTCTAAACACACACACACACACACACACATATATATATATATATATATATATACTCAAAAGTATTAAACAGATGGGATTTAAAACGTTTTTTAAAAGAAAATCAAGAGGGAGTCCTCGTGGCGTAGTAGCTTACGTGCTGGACAGTTACATCGTTGTGAGCGAGTTCGAACTCTAGCTGCACTTTAATGTTTACTTTCAGACTAATATCCCTGGAAAAAGTAAGAGCCCATTATCCACCCCACCCACCCAGTTATGGGTTAAATAGTACAACCACTGTTCTTCTACAAAGATTAAACAAAGAAACCCAACCAAAGAAAATAAAGATTTCTATTTTTACTACTAACGTCAAACTTCATCAGAATATAGAAATGGCTTGGTTTTATGGCATATCAGGCATTGAAGGTTATTTAATGCCAAATCCTTTATATATATATATATTAAATGTATGAGTAATATTTTTAAACGGGACTGGGCTCATTTTTTCTCTCTGTTAAATGGTTTCACCTTTTTGTAATACGAATACACAGTTAAAGGTATAAACATTTCTATTACAAACAATTTAGTTTAGCATTAGTTCATTTAAATGTCAACAGTTCTATTTCAAACTATTCGGTTTAGCATAAGTACACAGTTTTTAGTTTACATAGAACTGTTTTTACATTTAACTATCTCAAACAACTCAGTTTAGCATAAGTACGGTTTCCATGTCAGACAGTTCTGTTTGAACCATAGATGGGACTCTATCAGGCGCTACCACTCTGGAGCACAATGGCAATAAAGGGGTACACTGCATTCCCCAAAGCTCCAGTATTAGTGAAACCTCACCATCAGATTGTTTAGTGTCATATCCAGGACTCTTGTGGGAGAAATCTTACCCCTTCGCAGAGATGCAGTCGGTGTATTCTGCAGCCCCAGCCAACTGGGCCATAAACGGGTCATTGGCCAAATGAGTAGAGTGTTCGCCAATAGTCCGGGAGACCGAGGTTCAATCTCAGGTCGAGTCATACCAAAGGTTCAAAAAGGGGTACTTGATGCCGCCTTATAAGATAAGGATCAAGGATAAAGAGGAGCAATCCAGGGAATGGTGTAGTACCCTCCTACACCTCGATGTTGTAGTTATTGAAAAGGGATCCTTCGGGTCACCCTCGACTAAGGTCGCCAACTTTACTTTACATATAAGGTGAAAAAGAAGAAATATTTGCCTTTTGGAAAGTTCAACATATGAGTAGCACGCACGGGTTTTGGATACATTCCAAGAATATGAATGAAACAGATAAAAATTTGCAGTGTGCAATAAAATCATATTCAAATTATTAATCTGCAAATATCCACCAACTAACCAGAGCACGCCATACAGAAAGTCTAAGGCGCCTCTGGTGGTGTAATGGTTAGCAAGCTCGGCTAGCAAACCTATACGAGTGAGTTCGAGTCTCATTGGGTGCCCCTTTCATATGGCTTTGTGCCACATCTAAGCAAAAAGCTTAGTAAATTTCCATACAGAAAGTCTGATACGTTAAAAGGTATGCATGTACTTTGACCAAACATTGAATTTCTGGCTGGTACGTGCGAAGGTTTTCATGATGTCGAAACCAAAGTAACTCTCCAAAGAAGTTTGTAGAGAGATAATAGATCATCATAATCGCAGAATGGGATATGGAAAGTTCTCCAGTGAACTCTCTATCCCCGTTAGCACAGTTAGGGCTATCATTCGAAAATGGAACCAACATAGCCTGACTACACGGCTCTACCTTTTTAAACTGGACGTGCTTCTAAATTTATAAATGAGTAGCTGAAGCCATTTAATGGGAAATAATTCGAAACATTCACTACTTGAAGAGAACTTCAGAAAGAAGGACTGCATTCTCGGATTCCTTGGAAAACCCCTCTTCTGAAGCCCTATCACGTGAATTATTCATAATTATCTCAAGAAGACTGCTTCGTTCTCAAATAATTTTTTTTATGGTTGAGCAACAAAAAAATTAAACTCTGCGATGGAAACAGTTTGAGACATGCTTGAAGAAAAATATAGCACTTTGTGATAGTAAATAACGGGAGTAAAATCCGTCAATATAGAGAAAAAATTGATAACAAGGTAATCCAAGCAGGAGGAGAGAAACAAAGTCAACACTATATAAACCTAGGGAAAATCTATATACCAGAAAAGACTTGGCCGTTTAATCAGCAAATCAGCGTTTGCTTTTAAAATTGCGTCATTTGACTTAATAGGAATATTGTATAGAATTTATAAGTTCCATTTGTTCATCGAGAAAGATTTCGAATCAAAAGGAGAAAAAAAAGAGCAAGAAGGAAGGAAGAGAAAAGAAGGAAACGGAATAAACAGTCGATAAGAGGATAGAAGAACGGTGGAGGAAGGAGAGTGGATAAAACAAGGTTTTGGTATTTTTTTAAACAACTATCGTTGATTTAACATCAATAATAACATCCCTCCCAGTCCTAATGATGGTTCATTCGAACCGAAACGCTGTAGTGTCAACTTTGTTTCTTAATAAATCTCTCTTTCTTTTTGCATTACCTTGTTATCAATTTTTTTACTGAACCACTTTGTATAATTCTCAAAATACCTTCAGTTAATATGATGGTGGAAGTATAACAATTTGGGGCCGTTTTTCTTCAAGGCTGCACTACATATCATTGATGGAACAATGCTATGTATAATGAAATACTGAAGAAGAAATTGCTTCAGTTTATAAAATACCATCAGTTATTAAGACGCTTGATTTTTCAATCAAATGATTTGAGACATACTGCAGTAGAAACTTGAAACGATTAAAAGCAATGAAAATAAGGGTTTTAGCGATGTTGAGACATCAGTAGTAGTTAATTTCTTTAAGAAAATTTTGTTCAAATTATTCTTAACTTTGAAATGCCATCATAGCAAATAAGTTAGTAAGTAAAATTGGCGACCGTAGTCGAGGGCGACCCGAAGGCTCCCTTTTCAATAGCTACTACACAGAAATCTAGGGAAGGGCGCTACTCCTTTCCTTGGATTGATCCACTTTACCCTTGATAATAACTTATAATGCTGTGTGTTAAGCAAGGAGATATCAAGTACCATTTTTGTCTTTGGAATGACGACCTGGGATTGAACCTCGGTCTCCTGGGCCATTGGCGAACACTCTACGCAATAGCTCAATAAGGGACACTAAAATATTGACTGCTTTTGTTTTGTTTTTTAATCTAAACCTTGTGCATGATACTTATATGTTGAATTTGTTAATAAATCTTATTTATTTTGTTAATAAATTAAATTAATTAAATTGATTTTGTTAATAAAATTTTGATAATAAATTTACGTTTTGGCAAATATTTCATCTTTTTTTCTTCTTATATATATATATATATATATATATATATATATATATACGTAAGTCAAATCGTAAATTTATTAACAAAATATTTGGGTATAATATCTATAAGAGAAATTTTTATTAATAAAAAAAACCTTTAAAATCCTATGTGTCCATTATTTTTGCATGTCACGATAAATATATATATATATATATACACACACGACGCTCATGTATTTGTATTCATATATGTAAAAAATATATGAGTTAAATAACAGTCTAGGGACGATTCTCTCTGATAGCAGTCCCCGGTGTCGACAGTATTTGTCGTACGCTTAACGTACGCGCTAGTATAGCACAAATTACCATGACAAGGGTTGTCTGAAAAATAGATACAGATGTTTCACGATGTTTCGATAGAATTATGGTGGAAACCATAGATTTAAAATAATTCTAAATGCAAAAGCAGGTAGGTGTGGGGCTAGCAACTCCTCCCCATAAAACCTACTTTCTTTTGAAGCAGTTGCACCATCACTGATATGATGAAGGTGTGGTCATCTGCTTTATGAAGAGTTTGAAGTTTCTTCAACTGGCTAATTTTTTTTTTTTTTGCAACTTCAAACAAATCCTGTTTATGCGACAGTTCTTCAACATTCTTTTCATCAGAGTCTTTAAAGGTCTCTATTGTGTGTTATTGAGTCCCCATCCAATATCAATAATCTGACTATGGATTATTTGTAATTGTTGTGTATAAGTGTACTTTCATTGATATCTGCCGACGAAGCAGAAAAATATATTTACTCTTATGATGCGTGCAGTAAATATATTGAAGCCCATTTAATCAAAGTAACAGATAACGCAGTTATTTCTTCATTTTCACTTATTCATTTATTTATTTATTTTCAAATTAAATAGAGAAAAGTGTGTCTGTGAAATAGCGGCTAACGTCCTGGACAGCGACATCAAAGCGAGTTTGAATTCCCATCGCACATTGCCTTGTCAGCTGGGGCAGCAGAATACACTGACTGCACCTCTGCAGAGGGGTAAGAACCCCCCACAATAAGTGTCCCAGTTATGACATTAAGCAATCTGATGGTGAGGCTCTAATAATGCTGAAGCTTTGGGGAACGCGGAGTATCTCTCCATTGCCACCACTCCTAGGTCTACTCTGGCTTGGAGTGGTAGTACTTGACAGGGTTCTATCTCTGGGTCAAATAGAACTGCTTGACATTTAAAATATGTGCAAACAAATGACTTAGGCTAAATTAAATTGTTTGAAATAGAAGTTTTTACATTTAACTGTGTGTAAACAAATGACTGATGTTTACTTGAAAACATTGATTAAAAAAAGACTTTGATATTAAATAACCGAGGTTGACACGCCGTAAAATTAGTCAAGCAGGCAGGAAAACCAATTTTTTCGTAAATAGTTAATTTTCTTTTAATCTAAAGATACCAAGACTTTATTGGTTTTAGTAGAACATTATGCACTCAAAACAGATGTTATTAGGTATTATTTGTCACCAAACTCTGTGATACTGTATATATAAGCATTGTAATACCATGCATCTTTATTTATCAACAGCTTCTAATGAGTTTTCTTTTCTTTTTCAGATACTATGTTGATTTTGCTTGACACCTAAACGCTGTTTGGTTACTCCTTTTCTTTGGCTTAACGAACAAGAGTTTGAAAAATGTGGATGTCTATAAATATTCTGCTGGTCTTGTTCATGCATCAGTGCCTGTGTGTTGATCTCACCTACTATGTAGAAGAGGGCCAGAATCCAGGTGCCCTCGTAGGTGACCTTGCTGTCGACGCCCATCTGCTGGACAGTGTCTCCCGTCAGGATTCCAACCAGATCACGTTCAGTCAGATGCAGAGCGTGACCGGAAGTTCACAGCTATTTCGGGTCTCAGAAAAGACCGGTAAGCTGTACACAATCCAGATTCTCGATGCTGAGACATTGTGCATACGCAACACTGAGTGCTATAAGATGGTTGATGTAGCAGTGCGGAGAGGTGAGACGTTTATGAAAATTCTAGAAATCAAGGTCGTTATCAAAGACATCAATGACCACCAACCAGAGTTCCCCAACAAACAGGTGACCATCCAATTTTCGGAAGATGATAGTAAAGGAGTTCGAAGGTCGATCCCGAACGCGATCGATAGGGATGTTGGGATCCTCAATTCGCAAGTCACGTACCAATTGGAAAATAAGGTGAATGAACCTTTTACTTTATCTGTTTCTAAGAGTGTTGATGGAACGTCTGATCTGAGTCTGACCCTGGAAGAGAGGTTAGACCGAGAAGTGAAGGATTCGTATAGGATCCAGGTGATTGCTAAAGATGGAGGTTCACCCGCCAAACAAAGTGTCTTGGAGGTTCTTATATCAGTTACAGATGTTAATGACAATATCCCGGTTTTCTCTCAGAATGTCTTTAATGTTTCTGTAGGCAGTGAAGATGATGGAAGCTTGCCAATTACAATTTTATCTGCAGTGGATTTGGATTCAGGAAAAAATGGTAAAATTTCGTATCATTTCAGTTCGCAGACATCAGATCTTGTGAAGACACACTTCAGGCTGAACGACGTGACAGGTGAGATTTTTCTCCAAAAGAAGTTCACGTCAGGACAAAAGCTGACTTACAAGTTATATGTGAAGGCAACAGACGGCGGTAACCCTCCCTTGAGCTCAATCACAATGGTCCTAGTTAACGTGATCAATCAGCAGAACAACGCTCCAACAATTGATGTCAATCTGGTGTCAGTATCGACAGGAAACACAACGACTATTTCGGAAGATATAAAAGTCGGCAGTTTTATCGCCTACGTAAAGGTAACTGACCATGATATCGGCAAGAACGGAATCGTTAGCTGTGACCTCCAGCATGAAAAGTTCCAACTGCAAAAACTGAGAACCAACAAATATAAAGTGATTGTAAAAAACCCAGTCGACCGCGAGACAAAGGACCACCATGATATCTCAATCGTCTGCCAAGATAAAGGGTCACCCCCCTTACATAGTGAAACCAAGTTCTCTGTCCAAGTAATGGATGTTAACGATGAGAGACCCCAGTTCTCTAAAGAGATTTTCAAGTTCAATATTCAAGAAAACCAAAAATCAAAGATTCCAGTTGGAGTTATAAATGCCACTGATCCTGACTTTGGTCCAGGTGGCAAATTAACCTATTCCCTGTTAGCCGATAGCAAACACTTTCTACCCTTTATCATCAAAGATGATGGCTTGATCTCGACTGTTATGTCCTTAGACCACGAATTTCAACAGACCTACAAATTCAAAGTCATGGTAAAGGACAACGGGATACCGTCCTTGAATAATTCAGTTAATGTCATCGTTGAGGTCAAGGATGAAAATGACAATGCTCCTTACTTCACATTTCCCAGTATTCACCCCTTCACATTGGACATTGTTTACTATCCATACCACACAAACAATATCACTGTCTTGAAAGCTTCTGATAGTGATAGTCAAAAGAATGCATTCCTCCGTTATGAAATCACTGGTGGAAATGGTAAGCAGTTATTCACAATCGACCATTACTCGGGACTGTTGTCGTTTGCACGGGTGGTTACACCGCACGATGCTGGGTCCTATGATCTCCAATTTGTCGTCAAGGACAGCGGAATCCCTGTCAGGTCGGCAAACACTTCTCTCTCTCTCAAATTGACAGTCAGCAACAAAACCTCGGAAATGCTAAATGCAGTCTACATCCAGTCGGACGATACAGTACACCTGTATTTACTTATTGTCATTGTACTTGTGTCCGTCTCAGTGTCCGTACCTATCACGGCGTCGGTGTCCATTTGTATAATACGTTGTAATGATAAGCGAAACGCTGCCCGACGAAGCGGGCTGAATCCGTCGAACAGGTGCGTTGGTGAGCAAAGACATTTAATGTGTCCTTCTTACCAAACGACCTCGTGGCCGGACGTGTCGACTGCTCCATCCACTGACCAGGATATTGGGCACAACACGTTGCTTACGGGTTCAAAAAGAGGACGTGAATCTGAAGATGACTCAAAAGGAATGCAGAAAAATTCTACTCGTCGAATGAAACTGCAGTCATCAGATTATCAGGTAAGTATTTCTTTTGCTACTTTTTTTTTTTAGCATAATAGGTCTAGTGGATAATAGCGCCCTTGTGCATGGGAGAAACTACTCTGACCCAGTGTTAGCCCTCTTTGGAGGGGCTTTGAACACTCTACCTCTTGTAGAGGGTCATATATTTACTCAACCACTCCACACAAGCAGAATGTGACACACGGTCAGTTTTTAAGCTGAGTTTAACAGGTTTGAATTCATAGTTTTACCTTCTAGACTGGTCGTCATATCTAGGTTAAAAAGGCCCCATCTGCCCAACCCGCAGCTTGAGGTAGAATAGTTTGATTCATACCTTTTGCAAGTCTATTAGTGCTATGAGGAATACAAATTGGCTCATCCAAGATTTGAACCCAGGTCCATTTCCATAATGGTAAACATTACATTACAAACACCTCCTGTGAGCAAAGACACCCTCTCTCCTCAAAAACGTGTATGTGGTATGACACTAAACAGCACCTGGTGGTGAGTCTCCATATATATGATTTGCTTTGATTGGGTTTTATGGCATGTCAACCATTTTTCGTTATTTAATACCAAATTCTGTTTATACATATATTTTGAATATATATGGTTTGGTTTGGTTTCTTTGTTTCTTAGGTTATTTAATGCCAAATCCACCCTTCTAGAATAGTAATGGTACTATTTAATCCATAACTGGGAGGATAAGGGGGTTCATAACTTTCCCGAGGGTATTTGTCTGAAAGTGAACATAATAGCACGACTGGAGTTTGAGCTCACTTACTAAAATTCCACAGTCCAGCGCTTTAACCATTACATCACAAGAGCACCCCCCTTGTTTGGTTGAGTTGGGTTTTATGGCATATCAACCGTTGTAGTTAAATGCCGCATCTTGTTTATACATATGTATTAGATATATATATGACTTGTGAGCAGATTTTCTAGATAACATTCCAAAAACAAGCCTAAGCTCTTTTTTTGCATCTAGTTAGATAGTTTCAAGTATTGGTATATAACAGTCTCTATTTTACATCAACATATAGTTTGCTTTATTTAATCCATTGATAAGACCCTGTCAAGTGCAACCACTCTGGGTTTGAGTATACCTGAGAGCAATGGCAATGAAGGGGCACTCCATATTACCCAAATCTCTTAGGTTGGAGCCTCGCCATCAGATTGTTTAGTGTCATATCCAAGGCACTTGTTGGAAAGGGGGTGGTCTTACTCCAATATAGAGATGCACTTGGTAAATTCTACTGCTGAATGAACTACTCATCTACAGGTAAAATAATTTGAAAATTATTCACATTCAATGGGGACTGCAGCAATAGCCAAAACATATCAAAATTCTATTTTTTTTCCTAAATGGAAAATTCAGGTGACATAGCTTCTTTCACAATCAGTATGTCGTGAATATCACATTAAACTGCATCTGATGGTGAGGCTCCAGTCTTGGAGTGCACCATCATTACCATAATTCTCAGGACCATTCTGACTGAGATTGGAAGTATCTGTTAAGGCCCCATCAATGGGTCAAATAGAACTGTTCAATCTTTTGCTAGTATTCATTTTTATTTGTTATTTGAAACCATACAACTGTGTACAAGTTGTTTTTATTTGATGGGAATATTTGATGAATAGAATTATTTTTGTTGACTAGCAATGCTTGAAATCTTTGTGCAAACAAATGATTAATATTGATTAGAATTATTAGTTAGATAGCAATACTTGAAACCATTTTATCTGTGTTACCTACAAACTATTCATTTACAAACTGTGGTGTAATGGTTCTTGTAAGAAATGGGCACGCCAACACGGGTTCAAATCCTTGGTGAAACTGTTTGCATTTCACATAGCACTGAAACTCTTGGGAACGTTATGAATCCAATTATTCTCCTTCCAGCTATGGATAAATAGTTGAGCAGCCTGGGTTCTTTAGCCTTGTTTAGGCAACCAGTCTAGGAGAAAGAATACCCTGTATTCAAACCTGTTAAACATAAAAATTAACCTTGTGTCACATCCGGCTCGTGTGGAGGGGTTGGTAAATACCTATATAAATATGATTTGGTACTGAATAACCCACAAGGGTTGACATACCATAAAACACAACCAAACCATAGCAAAAAAGGAGACTCACAGGTGCTTTGACTAATGGAAAACTCACTTACCAAGAAGAGTGTTTCAAATAACATTAACATAATTATTAAACTGACTTCAGTATAAAAAACTTAAGAGGAATTGACATGCTATAAAACCCATCACCCAATTAATCAGCTGATTCTGTTTGAAAAGAGAAGAGTTTCACTCTCAATGAAAACTTATCTTTTATTAATTGGTCGGTTGTTTGGGTTTTATGGCATATCAACCTTTGTAGGTTATTTAATGCCAAATCCATTTTTATGTAAATAATCAGATCTATTTCAAACAATTCAGTTTAGCATGAGTACACAGTTCAATTATCAAAAACATTTCTATTTCAAACTATTCAGTTTATTCAAGCAGTTCTAATTCAGCTAATTCCACATAGTTAAATGTCAAAAACAGTTCCATTTCAAACAATTCAGTTTAGCATAAGCATGCAGTTTAAATGTAAGTAGAGTTTATTTTTTAGTCGAGCAGTTCTAATTCAGATGATTCAGTTTAGTATAAGTACAGGTTTTGTTTGCACAGAGTTAAATGTTAAAATAGTTCTATGTTAAACAAATCAGTTTAATGTAAGTACATTCTCAGTTACATTTCAAATAATTCAGTTTAGCACAAGCACACAGTTTAAATGTAAGTACAGTTTAATTGACAAAAACATTTCTATTTCAAGCTATTCTATTTAATCAAACAATTCAGTTTAGCATAAGTATGCCATTAGTTCTATTTAACCCATAGATAGGACCCCATCAGGTGCAACTATGTCGGGCCAGAGTGGACCTGAGAGCAATGGCAATGAAGGGATGCTCCGCATTCCTCAAAGCTCCAGCATCACTGGAACCTCACCCTCAGATTGTTTAGTGTCATATCCAGGACATTCATTGTGGGAGGGGGTCTTACCCCTCTGCAGAGGTGCTTTTATTAGTGTTTCTGATCTCTCTTGCTTTTGCTTTCGTTATCATTAACATAACAAACTGAGTTGTAACAAAAAGATAGGCAATAATTAATAATAATATTTATTGACAATGTTTCATCTTAGTGGGGAGGCCTCGTGTCATAATGACTAAAGTAACATCTTAGTAAGACTGTAACATCTTAGTAAGTAAATTTGAACTTCCGTCAGTTATTATGCTCACTTTCAGACTAATACCCAAGGGAAAAGTATGAACTCCCATATCCACCCAGCTATATATAAAATAGTATAAAATAGTATGCAAAGATGGCTACAGCTTTAAATAACCAACAAAGGTTGATATGCAATTAAAACAAAGAAACCAAAACTGTTTCATTTCAAACTAAAGTAGTAAGTAAAGTTGGCGACCATAGTCGAGGGTGACCCTATAATGCTGAGTGTTCAGCAAGATAGCATCAAGTACCATTTTTTGAGTCTTTGGTATTGAACCCAGCTCTCCTGGCCCATGGGCAAACACTCAAACCATTATGCTAATGTCCAGTATAAACTAAAAAAAATTATTAATACTAATGATGTAATGATAACAACTAAGATGGCTCTGAGAGATGGAGTAGCAGAATAAAGGATAGGTTATAGGTTTGATTTAAGCTTCTTCAAACCAATGGCTTTTTGTAGCTCAGATGGTTGAGTGGCAGTTGTGTTTAACCAGGCTTCCCTGAGGTAAAAAGAGATATGAGTTCAAGTCTGTTTTCTTTCTTTCCTTCCTTTTTCTTTTATGTCTTCTTTTTTCTTTCTTCCTCTTTTTTTTTTGTCCTTTTTCATGTTTTTCTTTCCTTTTTTCTTTTTCACATTCAATCAAATTTAACATGTGTGAATGCAGATCCCAATACTAATTGGGGTCTGTATCCACACCAGGAAAAGAAAAAAGTATAAATCACAAAAAATCAAAAAAAAAAAAACAAGGTCTCTTTGAGACTTACTGAAGAGCATCTCCATTAAAAATCTGGTGCCATGTGAACCATTTTTCTATCTTAAAAGTTTTAATCACATTTACATGGCACAAACAAGGATGGCTTCATAAAAGAAAAGAAAAACGATAACTAAATAAAAATGTTATTGGGAGAAGAAAAATCATTGCGATGGAATCAGTGCGACATATCTTATTTCAGATTTGATATCATTTCTACTATTCTGCTGTCTTCTTTTTTTTTAAACTATCAAAATCAACTTTGAATTGCTGAAAGATGTTTTTTTTCCAACCAAATACTGATCTACTCAATGCCATAGTGAATTCTATCAACTATTTTGTATTAAAAAGTAATTTCATTTAAAGAGATTTATTCAAACATGCCACATGACAAATTTGGCTCTATTCAAACTGTCTTTGGACTTACTGATACCATGTAACTCTGTTATAATAGATACATCAATGTATACTACACTATTATTATCTTACAAGATCTCTTAGTGTGTACTAACATGATATTGAATTATTATTATTACTAGTATTATAAGATAAGGAATTGCTTGGAGTTCTTATATATTATTAGAAAAAAAAGATAAAAGGCAAATGAGAAAAGTGCCCAATCCCATACTCGTAGAACAGATATAAACCTAAAATATTCAAATTATGTTGGCCCAGTTGGTTGGGGCTGTAGAATACACTGACTGCACCTCTCCATGTAAGATCCCCCCAATGAGTGTCTTGGGTATGACACTAAACAATCTGATGGTGAGTCTCCAGTAATGCTCGAGTTTTGGGGAATGTGGAGTACCCTTTATTGCCATTGCTCCCAGGTCCACTCTGGCCCGGAGTGGTTGCATCTGATAAGGGTCCTATCTATGGATCAAATAGAACTAACGACATACTTATGCTAAACTGAATTGTTTGACTAAACTAAATAGCTTGAAATAGAAATGTTTTTGACAATTAAACCGTACTTATATTTAAACTGTGTGCTTATGCTGAACTGAATTATCCGAAATAGAATTGTTTTTTGACATTGTTACTGTATTTACACTAAACTGAATTGTTTAACATAGAACTGTTTTGACATTTAACTATGTGCAACCAAAATCTGTACATATACTTAACTGAATTAGAACTGCTTGACTAAATGGAATTGTTTGAAATAGAACTGATTATTTGCATAAAAATGGAATTGGCATTAAATAACCTGCAAAGGTTGATATGCACTAAAACCCAACCAACCAACCAACCAAATCAAATTATGTACTCTTAAACTCCATTATTTAAAGTTTCATGCAAATTAGATAATCATGAGACAGAAATATTAGAAAAAGTGACCAATCAACTGTATTTATACAATAAGGAGTTTGGCATATATAGGAAAAAAAAAACTATCATTTATTTTAGAAATGTGAACTGTCCAAATACAGAAAAATTAATTATATCATAGAATCTATAATATGTCATAGAATATACAATATATATATATATATATATATATATACTATAAAACAAAAATTAAAATTGATATCACAACTTACAGTTTTATCCTTCTGTGATCATCCGGTAAACATCAAATTCTGAAGAATTGTGAGCGTTATGGTGCATGGAAAGCAATGGATATAAAATAGAGTTGGACAACTTGGAAATTTTTTTTTAAATATGCTAAAAAACATAAAAATTTCAGTAATTTTTAATTTCACACACATATTCTTATACACAAAAGGATCAGAAGTGAGTAATATTGTATTGAATATTAATTGACCTATTATATCAATTTCCCCAATGTGTGTATCTATGCATGCATATATATATATATATATATATACACACTTTTCTTTCAAGAAAAAAACAAAATTCAATCACATTTGGATTCTAGATTTATTTGCATCCCACTAAGAGTATTAATATGAATTTTAGATAATTTTGAATAATTTGATTGTCCTGACGGAATTGTTCCCTACTCCGTATTTACTGGATTGAAAAATACCCTATATATATATATATTATCTCCTGCTACAGCCCTACCAATGTTAGCGAAGAAAACGAAATAGTCACCTTCTACGAAGAGCTATCCTCCCTAGTATGTAGCATTCCGAAACACAACCTGCTAGTCTTTGGCGGAGATATGAATGCACAAATCGGGAAAAACAGAAACAACAAATACAGCCTACACAACACGTCAAACAGGAATGGACAACATCTAATTGATTTCATGATAGAAAATAGATTAACATGCCTCAATACAAACTTTCAAAAAAGTGAGGGAAAATTATGGACCTACGCATACGCGAATAATAGTAAAGCACAGATAGACTACATCTTTATAAACAGGAAATGGAAAAATAGTGCGATGAATTGCAAGGCATACTCCTCTTTTGAGGGTGTGTCCTCCGATCATCGAATAGTTACGGCCAAAGTACGACTAAGCCTACGAAAAAACGCCACACGAAAAGCGACAACCAAGCACTATGACTGGGCCCTACTTAACAACAGAGACAAATATGCATTAGAATTAAGAAACAGATTCGAAGCACTACAAGAGAAGACAGAAAAAGGTACCCCAAATGACGAATATGAAAATTTTGTTGAAGCACA
Source organism: Sepioteuthis lessoniana (assembly GCA_963585895.1). Lineage (NCBI taxonomy): Eukaryota > Metazoa > Mollusca > Cephalopoda > Myopsida > Loliginidae > Sepioteuthis > Sepioteuthis lessoniana. The sequence continues at coordinate 94,595,013 of OY757908.1, forward strand.
CCTTGAGGCGGCATCAAAGCGTATTCCAACAAAACCTAGAACTAAATATAGAGTCCCTTGGGAAACGCTAGCGGTTAGAGAAAAACGTGCACTCGTGAAAACTGCCTCCAAAAGCTATCGGAAGAACCCAACAAACACAAATGCCCGAAAACTAGAAAAGGCACAATATCAATTAGCAGGAATATATCTAGAAGAACTACATACAATTCAGATAGATAAGATTAGAGACTCGGTGGAAGATAGACAATCCAGGATAGCCTGGCAAACAATAAACGAAGTAAGTAAAAGGAAGAGCACAGCCAAAGCAAAATTGAAAGCTGCAAGCCAACAAGAAAGAGTAAAACTGTGGGAACAGCATTTCAAAAATCTACTAGGAAACCCACCGAAAATAACGGATGAACCAATCGCCAGAATTATCAGTAAGCAATTAGACATTAAACTAGGTCCTTTCACCAAAGAAGAACTCGACTCAGTTCTAAGAAGAATTAAAAATAGGAAAGCTGCAGGGCTAGACGAGATCCCCCCAGAAGTGTAGAAGACTATACAATTTGACGATATACTGCTCCAGCAATGCAACGCAGTCTATAGTCAAAATAGGATAGAAAGATGGACGAACGGATGCATCCTTCCTTTCCCTAAAAAAGGCGACCTCGGACTAGCCAAGAACTACTGAGGGATAACACTTACATCCATAGCAGCCAAAGTCTACAATGCCCTACTACAAAAGCGCATAGAACCGAAAATAGACAACATCCTTAGGAAAAACCAAAATGGCTTCCGGAGAAATAGATCCACAACCTCACAAATACTGACCATCCGTAGAATCCTCGAAGGCGTTCGGGCAAAAAACCTTCAGGCGACATTACTATTTGTCGACTTTACCAAGGCCTTCGATTCCATACACAGAGGGAAGATGGAGCAAATCCTACTAGTATACGGCCTACCAAAAGAAACTGAAGCAGCGATAATGATTCTCTACAGAAACACCAAAGTGAAAGTACGTTCACCAGATGGAGACACGGAATATTTCGACATTGTTGCAGGAGTACTACAAGGAGACACGCTAGCCCCGTACCTCTTTATCATCTGTCTAGACAACGTGCTTAGAACTTCGATCGACAAAATCAGAGAAAATGGCTTCGAGCTGTCTAAGAGAAGAAGCAAAAGATACCCCGCAAAAACAATCACCGACGCCGACTACGCTGATGACTTGGCGTTACTGGCGAATACACCTAATCAAGCAGAGACACTACTGCATAGTCTGGAACGAGCCGCAGCTGGCATTGGCCTCCATTTCAATGCACACAAAACTGAATATATGTGTTACAACCAAACGGGCAACATTGCCACACTAGACGGAGCCTCTCTGAAACTAGTAGACAAATTCACCTACCTAGGAAGTAGCGTCTCATCAACCAAAAAAGACATTGACACACGACTGACGAAGGCATGGATGGCTATCGATAGGCTCTCGATCATATGGAAATCAGACCTAAGCGATAAAATGAAACGCAGTTTCTTCCAGGCCGTGGTTGTGTCGATACTGCTATATGGATGCACTACATGGACGCTAACTAAATGGTTGGAGAAGAAACTAGACGGAAATTACACAAGAATGTTGAGAGCAATATTGAACAAGTCCTAGCGACAACACCCCACGAGACACCAACTATACGGACACTTGCCCCCCATCAGGAAAACTATACAAGTTAGACGAACCAGACATGCGGGACACTGCTGGAGAAGCAAGGACGAGCTCCTAAGTGATGTACTCCTATGGACCCCCACATATGGCCGTGCAAAAGCAGGACGACCAGCTCGAACTTACATACAGCAACTATGTGAGGATACAGGATGTTGTCCAGAAGACCTGCCGGAGGCGATGAACGATAGGGAGAAGTGGCGAGAGAGGGTCAGGGATATCCGTGCTGGCGGCACGACATGATGAGATATATATATATATATGGAAGTTAATAATGGAAATAAATCTGACAGTATGATGAAAATCGAAAAACAAAGTAAACTAAAAGCAACATTTTTCACCATCTTAAAGTCCTGCTAAAGGTTTACTAAAACTGAAATGTTTTAACATTGACTTCATCACTTTTGGATTACTTTATGTATAAAGAAAATAGCAAAGATACACATAGTTACACACATGGTGAAATAAATATAATCAGTCAATTTAATTAGTTATAGTTATAGTGGGATCATAACAAGCATAATAAAAACAAATTACTATTTTTATGCATGGTTGTTTCATTTGGGATTTCATTCAATTTACTGACCCAGATTATAAAGTTTTAAAATTTTAATTGGTAAATTTTGAATATTTATAGATATTTTTTTATCAATTGTTGTGAAGCTGTTTCTAATCCTTTGACTCAAAAGAGAGCAGAAAATAACATCGTAGAAGCTTATTTCCATGTCTGCATTTTTACATGAGCTCTGTTTTTTTCTTTTTTATCTTGAATATATTATTTGTTTGGAAAAGTTTTGATTGCCATTTCCTCCTCTAAACAAAGAATATTGTCCTTTGAGACATTGTTAAATACTGTGGTGTTTTTTCTTATCTTCCATAATATTATTTGGGTAGTTTTGTTTATTGGACATTGGCATAATGGTTAGAGTGTTCACCAGTGGCCCGGGGGACCTGGGTTCAATCACAGGTCGAGTCATACCAAAGACTCAAAAAAATGGTACTTGATACTACCTTGCTTAACACTCAGCATTATAAGGATAAAGTGGAGCAATCCAGGGAAAGAGTAGCGCCCTCCCCTACACCTTGGTGTAGTAGCTATTGAAAAAGAGCCTTCAGGTCACCTTCGACTAACATCGCCAACTTTTTACTTACTAGTTTTTATTTATGAATATATACATTCAACCTCAAATACTTGATATTGTTTTTACAGACACTGCATCTTTAAACTCAATAATACATATATATATATGTATATATTTATACATACATACACATATATATATATATATATATATATATATATATATATATATATATAACATTGCTACCCCTAATTATGTATATTCAAGCATTTATGTAATTTCATTGAAGCATATAAAAGAACAAAAGCATATATATATATATATATATATATATATATATATACTCACAAGCTGAGTCAATGATTATATGCATTATGCAATAAATTTCTTCTCGGTTGCCATCTAATTTTTATACTGTAGTTTGATTATTATACTAAATGTATTGAGAATTATTGACCCACCATATACATATATTGTAATAGGTATTACCTTGTTCTGCTCAGCCATCATGTGTCATCAGGAAATTTTAATTCTGTTATTTTTTTCCAGGCTGGTCATCCCTGTTGGTTGGGTCTGTAAAATACACTGATTGCATCTCTGGATATGATACTAAATCATCTGATTGTGAGACACCAGTCTTGGAGCTTTGAGGAATATGGTGTATCCATCTATTGCCATTGATCTCTGGTAAACTCTGACCCGGAGTGGTGGTACATGTTAGAGTCCCATCTATCGGTTAAACAGAACTGTTCAATCATTTACTATAGTTGAAATCATTTAACTGTGTGCAAATAAAAGAGTTCTGATTCATTTTAAAATTGCTACCTACTAGCAATTCATTTATAAATCATACAGGGTGAAACGATAAAATTGTCGTCCCCAAAAAAACAACACTGCAGCTTTATTTTAAAGCTTTTATGAAAAAAATACTTGGTGGATGGCAGCAATCTGGCTAGCTTTGGTGTTGTGGGAGGTCATGTTGGTGATGTACTCAACGTATGACCAAACGAAGTAGTCCAGCAGGTTCAGGTCAGGGGAGGAGGGGGGCCAGTGAGAGAAGGGTACAAAGTCGTAGCACTCCTTCTGAAGCCAAGCCTGGGTCTCTTTGGACTTGTGGGCCAGTGCTGAGTCACACCCAGGGTCAGCCACCAGCCACCTGATTGCACCAGGGGATCACCACACTCTTTAGCACATCCAGGTACACTTTGATGTTGACTTTCAAGCTGACTTTGAAAATATGAGGTGGCATGATGAAGCCCTCACTTGAAACTACACCAAAGACCATAACCGTAGCCTAAACTTTGTTTTCATCACCCTGGGCACATCCCTGTTATTTGCATTTGAGGGTGCTGGCAATGGTCCTATTGTCATAACTTGGATCAGTAGAGAGCATGAGTTGTACAGCGGTGCATCTCCGATCTGAACATTGTGTCACTTTCAGACATGAAAGAAGGCTCCTATCGCTCATGGGATTTGTACGCAACTGGCCAACTAGTAGATGGTCTGCAACCAGAAAAGAAAACTGGTTTTCATTAAATGGAAATGGAATAATGTCTTTTCTAGGGTGACAATTTTATCGTTCCACCCTGTATATATTGAATATATATGTATAAATAGAGTTTGGAATTAGATAACCTATGCTGTAAAACACAACCAGCCATCAAATCAAAAGACAAGATTTGGCATTAAATACCCAACAAGGTTTGATATGCCATTTAACCAAACCAAACCAAACCAAACCTAGACTGGTTGATCACACATAGACATTGTATATACACATACGCACACACACACACACACACACACACACACACACACACACACACACATATATGCATATATATATATTTGATGAGTGGATGTGTAATGTGTGTGGGACCAACCAGTCAAGGAAAAGGAAACTCTGAATTCAAATTTCCTGGCAACACATTATAGGTTAATATAACAAACTAATTCCAATTACTACTTCTGTTTTGCTGCACTTGGAAAAAAACTGAATCCTGCCATGAACTGATAAAAACACTGATGGGAAATATATATATATATATATATATATATATATATATATATATATATAATATATATATATATATATATATATATATATATATATATAGGAAAAAGTAGTAAATGATTGAATAAAAGTCTGATCAACAAATTTATAAATTTTATTCCTTGAAATTAAGTGAAAAGTTTGCTGATAAACAAAAGTACAGAATCTTTTCTTGTTAGCAAAGATATTCGTCTGAGAGAAAATATTATAGTTAAGATTTTGTGAATGAAGAATAGCTGTTATTGTTAGCTAAAAAATAAAGGTATATATTTTGTGTGTGTAAAAATCTTTGTATAAGTTTATCACTGTAAGAGAAAAAAATGTATTTATGCATTAGTTGGTACATGGCTACTGCTGATATTTTTATCAGCAGGGGACAGATGGATATTTTGAAAAAAAATAAAAACGTAAACAAGCATTTGTTTGATTTTAAAAAAATTAAACTAAGTTGAAATTAAATATGCTCTTGAAAGAAAAGAATGTAGATTTTCACTCCAAAGAAATAAACTGGAATATCAAGTAAACATGACATAATGCATACTTATTGAAGAAATATTTATTCTTTACTTATTTATACAATTTTGGGAAGCTCACTATTAGAGAGAAAAGTTGATGATTTATCTATGATTCTAAATGGCTAAAAAAAATTGTATTTTTATACTTTTAGAGGGAAAAGATTTAAATTATTTTGGGTTTTGGTCTTTAAAAATTTACACTGCAAGTCAAATATTATTGTCTGCGAAGTATCTTGAAATTTAAAACTAGCACAAATGTGTCGATTAGTTGATAAATACAAAAATGCATATACAAAAATTACAGCTTCTTGAACCTAATTTTTCCACAAAAATTAACAATCCTTTTTGAATGGAATGTTTTCTGTGAACACAAGAACTCTCATTATTCATCAGACCTTCCTCTGTATGACTTATTTTATTTCCTAAACAGAAAATTCATACCAAGTTTAATATTTGAGAATATGGCAGACTTCAAAAATATATGAATGGCAAAGCTTAATACTATATCAAAGGAGTTTCAGAGATACTCCAAACAATGAAAAATTCACTGAATATGTGAATCCAGAAGACTATTTTGAATAAAATATTGTTTGGATAATGTACAAGGTGTGTTCAAAAAGTATTGAGACTGAAATGAACACTATTTCTGTCCCACTGTCATGACAAACATGTTCACCTTCCCTGCATACTTTTATTCATTGTAGATACATTTTAAACTCTTTATTTTTGTAATTTGACATGAATACCTTTTTGCCGATGGAATACCATATGTGCATATAAATTTAATAAATTCAGTTCATTGCTATAAGATGTTTTTATGCTTTCTTTCTTTCTCAATTTTTCTCGACATATGTTTTATTTCCCACTCTTCTCCATCCGCTATTATGTCTCCTTTCTACTTTTCACTTTCTTTGTCTGTCCTCTTGGTTTTAAGAGTTTTTCTTCTTTTTTATCATGTTTTTTTTCTTCATCGTTTTTCTACTTCAAGAGTCTTCATTTTTGTATCATTGTGATCTTCTTCATCTTTTCTTCTTTCTATATTTTTCCTCTTCTCAACCCTCATCACACAACTTTTTCTCTTCTGTCTTGTCTTTTTTCTTTCTCTATTTTTTCCTTCTTCTCTTCTCAACCCTAATCACATAACATTTTCTCTTCTGTCTTGTCTTTTTCTTTCTCTATTTTTTTCCTTCTTCTCTTCTCAGCCCTCTTCACATAGCATTTTCTCTTCTGTCTTATCTTTTTTTCCAATGTCTCACTCGTTTCTTCATTGTCATCTTTAGGACTTTTCTTACCTTTTTGATCTTAGCGTCCTTTTCTTTTTTTTAGTATTTTCTTTTTTCTTTAAATTTAATATATTGTTATTCATATCTTTTTCTCCAACTTTCTCTTCACTTTCTTCCTCGATTCCATTTTTCTGTCAACTTCTTCCTTTAATTCCACTCTTCTTTCAAAACCACCCCCCCTGCCTCATATTCTTTGCTCTTTTCTTCCTAATCCTCTTTTTCCTGACCAATTTTCCCCTGCTTTTTTTCAACTCATCTACTTCTCCTTCCTCCCTTAATTCTATTCTTCTTTACAACTTCCTCCTACTGCTATTTCTTCTTTCTTTCCAACCAACCTCCATATCTTCTTATTCTCTTAATTTCACCATTCTTTTTAGTAACATTTTCCTCCTCCTTTCCTTTTCCCTTTCATTACACACTTTTCTCCAAAAATGTTTTTCTCATTCCACTTCAACTCCTCTTCTTTCTAACCATCTTCTCCTTTTTCTTTTTCTCCCACATTTCTTTTCTCTGTTTCCACCTCTTCTTCTGTTTTTCTTTTTGCTTTGTAATATTTCTCTAACTAAATTTTATACGCTTATATTTTTTCTTGCTTTTTCCTCCCATTTTCCTTTGTCAAAACATCACAGAGATATTTCTGTCATCCTCAAAATTCCATATTAGCAACTTATTTTTTCAAATTTCCCTTTATAAAAGTCAAACACAGAAGAACAGTGTTTACAATAATAAAAAAAGATATTGCACACAAATTGCTTGACAAAAGTTGACATATACAATAGAAAAACAATTCTGCAAAAACTTTTAAAATTTTCCGAAAATAACCATCTGTTCAACATTTTCTTATAACCAGTTTTGATTTTCTTATTGAAAATTCTCTTAATATTTTTTTAATGGACGTATTGCTTCTGTTTCTTCTATTAATAAATTGATTTAGTTTTTGCTCTTGTAGTTTTTTACTCTAGGTTCTTTTGTTGGGTCTACTTTGCTGTCTGTATGAATTTATGAGACTTGATTCATAACTAAGATCTATTACTGTATTGCATAACTAGTAGTGAAATTATAAGCATGTTTAGATATATATTGGGTAATATCATAATGATAATAATTATAGTAATGAGATCCACCATCTTCTCTGGAATCTTGAGATACAAACAAATCACCTAATCTCAGTCAGACAACCAGACCTAGTAAAAGTCAACAAAAAGAGAACCTGCCAAATAGTGGGCCTTGCTGTTTTTGCTTGACCACAGAGTAAAACTGAAAGAAAGCGAAAAGAAAGATAAGTACCTAGACCTTGCAAGAGAACTAAAAAAACTATGAAACATGAAGGCGACAGTAATACTAATAGTAATTGGTTCTCTTGGTACAGTCATCAAAGCGCTGATAAAGGAACTGGAGGACCTGGAAATAAGAGGACAAGTGGAGACCATCCAAATGACAACATTATTAAGATCAGCTAGAATACTAAGAAGAGTCCTGGAAACTTGAGGAGACTTGCTGTCACTCAAACTTGAGAAACCATCATGTAATGCTGATGTGAAAATTTCTTAAATAAGTAAATTGATAATAACAAATTTTATAAGAAAAGAGTTAAAAAATGTTTGATGCCATTGGAATAGAACAGGTTTAAAAGATAAAATATTAAATTATAATTCTGCATTACTCATTTCCTTACTTTCAGTTTCATGTGTCATTAGGTGGAAAATGTTCCATTTGATCATAGAATTGTTTTTCTATTGTATATGTCAACTTTTGTCAAGCAATTTGTGTACAATATTTTTTTTATTGTAAACACTGTTCTTCTGTGTTTGACTTTTATAAAGGGAAATTTTAATGGCATGAGAACCTATCTAGGGTCATTTTATGCCCAGAGGTTAGGGGACAGAATTCATTATATGTTCATATTTACATTTTTTTTGTATCATAATTAGTTGTAAATAATAGGCACCTGTAACTTTGAGTTACAAAATGCTTTAAAAAAATCTCATGACTCTTGGAAATGTGTAGCAGTTAAATTCAAGCTAAATTTTACATTTGTTTAGCTTCATATCTGGTTTGTCTCAGCTAAAAATAAGAATTTCAATAGTTTATATTATGTTTCAAAGCACAAAATTTACGCAGTATTTGGATAAAGGCAAGGGCATGTTCACTTGAAAATGTGACAAACTTTTGATAAAATAAGTTTCCCAAATGAGAAAACAAATAATAAACAAGTAAACATTCTTGAGGTTATTCTTTGTGGTGGTATAAAATAGAAGTGTTTGTTATACATGTTTTAGTTTAGACCATTGATATAACTTATTTTCACTCATGCCATCTTGAATATGGTGATATGTATGCCCACCCACCCCCCAACCGTGACAACAACAACAAAAATTATATTCATTTCTTGTGCATCGCTTGCTTTTAAGTTAAAAAATCTAGGGAAAAATGTGTATAATTATGATAGTTGTTTCTTAAAAATATTTTTGGCATATGGTCCAATAAAATATGATTTTTAAAATGATCTATTTAGTCCATAGTTGTGACCCTAACAGATACTATATAAGCTCCACTGACAAGGTTTGTTCTCTGATGATTGTGGTGACACCTGAAATTTGGAGTAATAAAATGATTATTTGGTGATGATTAAATTATTTCTTAACAAGTTTAGTGTCAGTTTGCTGTATGATGACAGTGAATTATAACATTCATTAGTCATGAGTATTATATCCACGTTATGTATTGAATAATATGTCAACAATTCTATTAGTGATTAAGTTTTTCACATGCTAATTAAAATTCACAAATTTATCATATTTACCAACCCCTCCGCTCGGGCAGGATATGACACAAGGTCAATTTTTTTAGCGGAGTTTAACAGGTTTGAATTCAGAGTTTTCCTTCTCCTAGACTAGTTGCCTTAACAAGGCTGAAGAACCTAGTCTGTCCTACTATTTACCCATAGCTGGAGGGAGAATAATCGGATTCATACCTTTCCCAAGGGTATTTGTGCTATGTGAAATGCAACCAATCTCGTCCAGGATTTGAACTCGTGTTGCCGTGTACATTTCCCGCGACGATAACCATTACACCACGGGCACCTCCAAATTCACAAATTTATGTAAGCAAGTTATTGCAAGGAAAACATGCCAACACTTCCAGGGAGAATAAGGGCTGAAAATCCAACATTTTTTCTTTAGTATCATAACAATGCAAGACCAAATAAAAACTATGGGTACTTTCAGAAGCAGAGGCTAAGATCTTGTGAGATCATCATCATCATCATATCGCGCTGGTAGCACGGATATCCCTGACCCTCTCTCGCCACTCCTCCCTATCGTTCATCGCCCTAGGTAGGTCTTCAGGACAACATCCTGTATCCTCACATAGCTGCTGAATGTACGTTCGAGCTGGTCGTCCTGCTTTTGCATGGCCATGTGTGGGGATCCATAAGAGTACATCTCTTATGAGTTCATCTCTGCTTCTCCAGCAGTGTCCTGCATGTCTGGTTCGTCTAACTTGGATAGTTTTCGTGATGGGGGTAGGTGGCCGTACAGTTGGTGTCTTGTGGGGTGTTGCTGCCAGGACTTGTTCAGGATTGCACGCAGCATTCTTGTGTAATTGCCATCTAGCTTCTTCTCCAGTCGTTTTGTTAGTGTCCATGTAGTGCATCCATATAGCAGTATCGATGTGACCGCTGCCTGGAAGAAACTGCGTTTCATTTTATCGGTTAGGTCTGATTTCCATATAATCGATAGCCCATTGATAGCTGTCCATGCTTTCGTTAACCTCGTTTCAATGTCCTTTTCGGTTGATTCGACACTGCTTCCTAGGTACGTGAATTTGTCTACTAGTTTAAGTGGGGTTCCTTCTAGAGTGGAGATGTCCCCCGTTTGGTTATAGCACATATATTCCGTTTTGTGTGCATTAACATGCTGACAACTGGTTTCCACAATTTCCTTTGAAGTAGTATCCTGTCACAAGTATAGTCAACTCACAATTAGTGTATATATATATATATAAAATGTATATATATACTACCAGTCAAAAGTATATATATATATGTATATATATGTATATATACACTACCAGTCAAAAGTATTTGGCCACCCTCAAAAACTTTTATTCCTCATCCTAAAAGTGTTATTCCTAATGAAACAAGTTAATCACCTCAATGGTTTTATTTATTATACAAAATACAAGTTTTCCTGAGCCACATTAAATACAAATTAAACCAAAGAAACGGAAAAAAATTGTTAAACTTTTGATTCATCAAAATGGTTCCCTTTAGCTGCTGTTACTGTTTTACAGATTCTCAGCATTTTTTCCATCAAAAACTAAAGGTAGACTGAAGATAGTTCTGCCTAGCTTTCTTGCAAAAGTTGCCAGAGGTGAGCCACACTTGTAAGTTGTTTAGCTCTGACTTATTGGTTAAGTTCATCCCACACCAGTTTAATGGGATTTAAGTGCACAGATTGTGCCAGCCAAGCCACCAATTAAAGGACATGCTGTTCCTCTTTGCTTTTTAGATACCTCTGACTGAGTTTACTATTATACTTTGGATCATTATCTTGCATGAGTACAAATCCCTTACCCACAAGCCATGTTCCAGATGGGACTGCGTGTTGCTGCAGTATGCTGTGATAGCCAGTCTGATTCAGTTTGCCCTTCACCTGGTGCAAATCCCAGATTTCGCAACTTGTAAAAGCCCTCCACACACACCCCATAACAGAGCCTCCTCTTTGCTTATACAGACCCTCCTATTTGAGACAAAGATTTCAAATTTTGATTCATCTGTTCTATTGTCGAGTTCTTGAATGCATTGGCCCACTAGAGCCTTTTGACATTGTTTGCTTCCTCAAAAGTGGTTTCTTGACTGCAATTCTACCATATAGGCCAGCTTTACAGAGTCTTCTTCTCTCAGTGGATGTTGACACATTTTTTTCTTGATATTGGTTCAGTTGTGCAGTGATGCTTGGAGCAGTCAGCATTTTGTCATGCAAGCTGGTAATTCTAATGAAATTGTCCTTTGCATAGGTAAAACAGGTAGTTTCTAGCAAGTAGTAAAAAAAAAGCAAAGTTGGTGACCTTAGTCAAGGATGACCCGGAGGCTCCCTTTTCAATATCTACTACATCGAGATGTAAGGGAGGGCGCTACTCCTTCCCTGGATTGATCCACTTTACTCTTGATGCTTACCTTATAATGTTGAGTGTTAAGCAAGGTGGCATCAAGTGCCATTTTTGGAGTCTTTGGTATGACTCGACCAAGGATTGAATCCTGGTCTTCTAGACCATTGGTGAACACTCTACTCATTGCACAAAGTAAGCCACACTACATTCATGCATATATAACTCTGTGTTACTTTTTTTTGACTCTCTGCATCTCTCCATATATATATATATATATATATAGTCTCACTTTCATGTCTTTGTGTATTTCTATCTTGTATATATATATATATATGTGTGTGTGTGTATTTGTGTGTTGTATCACTTTCTCTATCTCTGTCTGTCTGTTCATATATAGTGTTACTTTCTTTGTCTTTCTGTGTCTCTATCTCATATATATATATATATATATATATATATATATATATGTGTGTGTGTGTGTGTGTGTGTTGTATCACTTTCTCTTTCTCTGTCTGTCTGTCCATATATAGTGTCACTTACTCTGTTTATCTTTTCTTTCTCCCTCACTCTTTCTCTTGCTCTTTCTCTCATATAGTCATTATCACTGTCAGTCTGTCTTTCTCTCTCTCTCTCTCTCTATCTATCTATCTATCTATATATATATATATATATGTATATATATATATATTCACTTTAAAAATAAAGATCACTTTTAGACATGTCTAGAGAATTGGGTGTGTAATATTAGTACTGACACCAAAACTCAGATTCCTAACTTTTACTGTCATTTAAGGAAAAAGTCAACATTTATAAGAATTGATTTAAAAAGTCTTCATTTTTTTTGTAAAATTTGGTCAATAATAAATACAGTAAAAATCACAATTTCATTTTAATATAAAGTTTAATACATACATGACTAAAAATAATTTAAGATGTTTAAAACATATTGTCAAAGTGTTGCTTACAAGCAAAGGAAAGCTTTGTCAGATGGCAAAAAGTGTTAGGAATAATGTTTGTCTCTTACTTCAAGTTCATTTGAAAGTTAACTGCCCTTTCAACATATTATTTATGGAGTTAAAGAAAGACACAAACAGATTCTTTCAAAAGCGTTATGCTATCAGATAATGAAATAATCTGTTATGGTAACATGTGGCATTACTTGATCTACAGTAAATAGATGTATGTTATCTAGTTTATTTTCTGGAAAAAAAAGCCCATAGAAACTGAGATATATTCATTATTTTTTTCATAGGTAAAATGTAGATAGGCTACATTTCTTAACTTAACTTTCTCTTCTCTGCATTAGTTCATTTTCATTGTTTCTTTTTCAGTTTCTCTTTGCTTCTGACTTATTTTCTCATCACTTTCTTCTTTTTTCTTTCTTTTGTTTGAATGTTTTAAAAGAATTTAAGTCGACTGATGCTGCTGTATTCTTAACTTACTTACAAATCTAATGCCACCATCTCAAATCCAAAGACAAAGGGAGAAGTGCCAACTGATCCATAGATAATCCCATCCTAAACAACAGGAACTATAATAGTGTATGATCACACATATATATATATATATATATATATGTGTGTGTGTGTGTGTGTGTGTGTGTGTACAAATAAGACCTACTGAATTGAAAGACAAGGAAAGTCATGTTAATTTTTTATTCAACTTTTTATGTTTCCTTTCAAGGAAATGTATATGAGGATTAAGAGGGTGTAAGAACTCTCTATAATCTTTTCCTTCAAATCCAAGCACTTTAGATCATTCCACGGTCATTGTCAAGAACAACAGTGAGATGTGGCTCTTGTGTTCTGATAAAACAGAGACCTTGAATTAGGTTTGGAGTTAAGATTTAAATTATTAATATTTGATATTTTTTCTTTCTTTGAAAAAATTATTTCATGTCTTATTCCTAGAACTTGTGGATAATACCTTATTTATTAAGTCTCACCTTCTTAGCGGGGAGTCCCCATAGCATAGTGGCAAATGTAGTGGACAGTGACATTGCAGTGAGTTTGAACTTCATTGACACCATTGCATTCACTTTAGGACTAATGCCCTTGAAAAAGGTATAAACCCACTTATCCCTCCAGCTATGAGTTAAATAGTAGAGTGTTCCCCATGATAAAATGCAAAGAAGAATAAAACTAACAATATCAAATATCTTTGTGTTAAATGAAAATTATCTGTTTATATTCAGATTTTTCTTTGATTAATTTTATGGTATCTGCTTAAACAAAGCATGTTATGTATGCTGTTGCATGCAAATGAGACAATCTCAGAAAAGATCCATTCACTCTCAGGAAGAATTTAGCATTCTAATCTTAACTGTTAAAGATTTATGGGCCTTATGACCAAGTTGTTGGTTGGTTGATTGTGTTTTACTGCATATCAACCCTCATAGGTTATTTAATGCCAAATCCTATTTATATATAAATGAGCAACTGGTCTAATGAGTAGAGTATTCGCCAATGGTCCAGGAGACTGGGGTTCAATCCCAGGTTGAGTCATACCAAAGACTCAAAAAATGGTACTTGATGCTGCCTTGCTTAACACTTAGCATTACAAGATAAGGATCAAGGGTAAAGTGGAGCAATCCAGGGAATACACCTCAGTGTAGTAGCTATTGAAAAGGGAGCCTTCAGGTCACCCTCAACTATGGTTGCCAACTTTACTTTTTTATCTCTCTCTCTCTCTCTCTCTATATATATATATATATGAAACTGTGTTATCACCCTGGATGGCGGCTGATGAGGCTAGGGTATCGCATGTGCTTCCACACGTTGTATGATGAAAATATATATATATATATATAATCATCAAGGTGTACAACTAGTATGGAGTCTTAGATATATCATATCCTGTTTATATATATGATTTGTCAATGAATAGTTGGTAGGTTACAATTTTTAAACAATCCAGGGCTCATTTGTTTAGACACAGTTAAATGATTTCAAATATTGCTGTCTATCATTACAAATTCAATTCAAAATTATTCATTCATAGGTACACAATTAAATGGTTCTACATATTTCTATGTAAAACCAATAATTCAATTTCACAGTCATTTGTTTGCACACAGTCAAAAGATTTTAAGTATAGAAACTGGTTACAATTGTTTTGAACATTTTCTTTCCTCTGCTATCATAAACACTGGGTAGTGAGCTCTGCACTTGGGATATTTTTGTTAGGCAAGGGTCGGATGTGTCAAATTAGCCTTAACTGTTTTAGTAACATATTTAACTTGGGCATTTGCTCATTAAGTTCTTTATGTGTCAACCAATATCTGTCTTTCCTATTTCAAAGTAATCTTTTGAGGATGGTTGAATTTGATTTTAAAGTCATTTAGTATCAGCGTTTGGAGATGTTATATATATATATATATAGAAATATATATATATAGATATAGGTGATGTTATATATATATATATAGATATACATATAGATAGATAGATTGATAGATAGATAGATAGATAGATAGATGTGATGTGATAGATAGATAGATAGATAGAGGTGATGATAGATAGATAGATAAAGGTGATAGATAGATAGATAGATAACATGCTGAGATAGATAGATAGATAGATAGATATAGGTGATGTTAGATAGATAGATAGATAGATAGATAGATAGATAGATAGATATAGGTGATGTTATAATTTGTGGTATAACTGAGCCAATAACAGAAGAATGGTGCATAAGTGTGCCACAGATTCTTCCCAGCAACACTTGTAATCATTCAGAGTTTATCCTTCTTCCAGATGGGTTGCGTTATCAAAGGAGACATAATGGTTATTATCGTAAGGAATTGGACCTAACAAGCCAAGTTCAAATCTTGGATAAGGCTATTAGCATTTCTATTCAAGTTAATACCCTTGGGAAAGGCACAAATCCTTCTTAATCCAGGTTAAAAGTACTGTAAGAGTAACCCTGAGTTATTTTTCCAGTGCAGGTATCATTGGGGAATGACATAAGTTTAGCTACAGGTTGCTTTTACCTTGTCTTTAACTTTTTAAAAAAGCTATAAAACAACTGGTTGACATCTCTATATATATATATATATATATATATGTTTGGGAAGTGAATTTTCATTTTTCTTCATTTAGAATATATTTTACATATTTTTTCGGTGCAAAAGAAGGAGCAAGTGTCCAGGTGAGCTACATTCTTTTAGCCTATAATTATAGCAAGGACAGAAAGTCATTGGGAAACGACCCAAAATTTAATGATGGACAGAGAAATGGCCTAGAACAAATTGAATTATATGTTCCTCTGCTTATGTGTGTGGAAGAGGGGGTCTGTGTATGTATGAGTGTGTCTTTATGAGAATATGTGTGTGTATATATGTGTATGTATGTATATGTAAGAGGAATTAAGGCGTATTTGTTGGCCAAGCCAACTTTCACTGAAAATCACATTAGTAAAGCACTTGGAGTGAATTTCTCTCTCTTCCTCTGACTCTTTTTCTCCATGTGCTGACATTAGTATTTCTTCAAGGCAAAAGAGAAGATCACTTGAATATGTGTTGTGGTATTTGTACATTGTCTTGAGTTTTTCAAGTATATACATAAGTATAAATATGTTAGTATATACAAGACTATATATATATATATATATATATATATATATATATAGTCTTGTATATACTAACGTATTTACACTCAGGTATATATACATCTATATTTTATATATATATATACATATATATATAGTATTCACAACTAATAAGTACACCCAAAACACTGATAAAAGTTAATTTTCCTCTCTCTCTTAGCACTGTTTTCAACATATGAAAATTTCAGTCAAAAATATGAACCATTAGACAGCTTACATTGGGGATTTTTTTTCTTTTGGTGAAGGCTTATATAGGATCAACCACACTTTTTGGATGAGTTGATAACAGAAAAATGGTACACAAGAGTACCAAGGTTTTATTATTGCTAATGAAACCTGACATATTAAAAAATATTCTCAAGTATTCATTATCAAACTTTCCAGTATCTATAACCAAAAATAGAAATAGGTAAGTTGGCAACCATAGTCGAGGGCAACCCAAAGCTCCCTTTTTAATAGCTACAACACCAAAGTGTTGGGGAGGGCACTACTCCTTTCTCTGGATTGCTCCACTTTACCCTTTAAAAGTAATTTATAATGCTGAGTGTTAAGCAAATAAATATCAAGTACCATTTTTTGAGTCTTTGGTATGACTCAGCCTGAAATTGAACTCCAGTCTCCCAGCCCATTGGCAAACACTCTACCACTAAGCCAATGGAGAAATATGTAGCAATCCAAAAACAAGTACACTCTTATATATATCTAAGCTATTTCATTGCTGGTTACAGTAGGTATATATACAAGCTGTACCCATGGAATATATGCATATTTATGGTATAAATCTAAACTATAAATGATATTATTTTGATTAATATTGTCCTCCTAATTCTAGTTGGGTTTTTTTATTGCAATCATCTTAAGTCATTATTTCTACAATGCTTTTGTAGCTTAAATGGTAAAACAGCTGATACGTAGAAACTGGTTTCCTTAAGACTGAAAAGGATGATAGTACACAGGAACTTATTCTTTATTCTTCTTTCCAATGAACACTATTCCTGACTGTTGTAAAGTGACAATCCAAATGATTTCATATAAAAAGCAACTAAAATTAATAAGATCATCAGATCATGACGATAGCACAGATTTTTTTGATTCTCTCTTACCACACCTCCCTATCGGTAAGTCCTCTTGACTGCAACCAGTGTCCATTCAGAGCTGAGGAATGTAAGTTTATGCTTGTTGGCCAACACCGGTGTCTTCATGTGAAGGAGTCTACTAGAGAACATCACTTGAGTTCATTCCAGCTTCTCCAGAAGTTTCCAGCAGATTTTGTTCATCTTAGTTGGATAATTTGTGAGATAATTTGTTGGATAATTTGTGAGATGGGAAGTAAGTTAGTTATTTTTCATGTAACCTTTTTAATTATTGGTTCCCATAATGTTTTCATCTCTATACTTGGTCTACTTGGTAGGTCATTGTAGCCCACCATATGTGCTGATTCCTTAAGGTGTCTCATCCTCCAATGTTCAGCTCTATCAATTATTATAACTTCATCCAATAAGGGCTGATGGTTTCCCTTTTCCTTCCATATATGTTCAGCAATAACTGACTTTAGTTTAACAGGTTTGAATTCAAAGTTTTTCTTTTCCTAGACCAGTTGCTATACCAAGGTTAAAGAGCCAGTCTGCCCTATCATTAATTTATAGCTGGAGGGAAAATAATTGACTTCATACCTTTCCCAAGGAAAGTGAAATACAAACAGTCCTGCCAAAGTTTTGAACTGGTGTCACTGTGTCCATTTCCCAACAGAGAAACCATTACACTATGAATGCCTGTATTTGAAAGTCTTGAACATAAATGTAGTTTTGTGAAAAATTCAGTTAACTTTTTAGGTGGGTTCCATGATTTTCAATGAAGCTAATGTTGCCAATTTGTAAGAAGGTCAATGTTGATAACAAAATGATCACTGCCAAGAATAATTTTAAAATCTATCAACAAATAATCATTTCTAAAAAAATGAAAGCACATAATTAAAAATATTAGATTGAACAGGAATAATTCAACATAAAATATTTATTTTCATTTTCATTCTTTAATAACCTGTTTTTTTAAATAAGCAGTATTTAATGCAAAATATGCAAATTATCTAACCTTATTAAGTAAGGAAAAATAAGCAGTATATATATATACCAACCCCTCCACATAAGCAGAATGTAACACATGGTCAGTTTTATTTAGTGGTGTTTAATAGGTTTAAATTAAGAGTTTGCCTTCTCCTAGACAGTTTGCTATGTTAATGTTTAAGAGTTCAGTCTGCCCTACTATTTACTCTTAGCTGCAGAGAGAATAGTTGGATGCATACCTTTCTCAAGGGTATATTCGTGAAAATGCAAACAGCTTTGTCAATGATTTGGACTCGAGTTGCCATGTCTATTGATGGTAGTCTTTACACCATAAATGCCTCCTTGTGTATATGTGTATATATATATGTGTGTGTGTGTGTCTATATATATGTGTGTTTCTGTATATATATATATAAATGGCTTTAAAAAGTATTGGCATTCTGAAATACTTTAAAATATTTTAAAAGGGATCTCTTCCTTTCAATAATGTCTCATCAGAGAAATGTTCTGTGATAGACAATCGTGATGAGGAAATAGACATGGGGTGGTGACTGTTGAAAAGAATGGGGCGCAGAAAAAAATACAAAAACACCATAAGCCAGAAGAATAGGTGTGCATGATATTGTTTGCTTTATGTACTAAGTTAGGATTAGTTGAATTAAGAACTGCAATGTTAAATAAAAATAATGCGTAAAATTCCTTTACAATGCAGGTTGGAATTCTGTAATGAGGAGGGCCTTCAGTAAAAATCCTTTTTTAAATTTTAAAGAATTTTAATATATTTTAAAGTACATATACTTTTTAAAGCCTTTTTAATATTTTGCACGTACTATAGAATCTTTATATATACATACAAACATATATATATTTTTTTTTTTTTCATCCATAAGATCTGAAGAAGTTCTGTTAATTTTTTTTCATGTTTTTTTGATTTTATCAAAAACACATAACAGGATGGAAATAAATTTATAATCCTAATGTGACTGGTTTGTGTTTTTTGTCTGTTACATTGAGCTCTTTACCAGGAAAATTTAAATGTTCACTTTTGAATAGTTTTCTTGTCCTGATGGAATTACTCCCAACTCCAGTTTAACTGGACCAAATAATACTTATATATATATATATATATATATATATTTGGGTGAGCCAAAAGTTTTGCTGTATTTTGATATGTAAAAATTTATGGTGCATATATCACATGACAAAGCACTTCAAGCTGTAGTAGGATCCAACTGTGACTGGTAATATTGTAGTAGTTGGTTCCATTACACATTGTGCATTGCTTTACTTGGTGTCATTTGAAAGCAACTCCGATAAATGTGCATCATAGTTTGATTTCAAAGCTTATACTTTACAAGTTCAAACTGGGCTATAATGCCATGGGAGCAAGCAAAAACATTTCTTGTGGGAAAGGTGAATATGCAGTTGATCACACTACAGTAATTGCTTAGTTCACTTGGGTTGCAAGAACTTCTACAAACTGGGTAAGATCCACTTGGCCTAAAACCATGGATTCAAAGCCTGCGCTCCAAACAATCAAGGCAAATTTGGCATATAACTCAGAGGGTATCAAGCAAGCTTGGTATCTCACCATTCAGCTTGGTTCGTCACCTTCACCAGTTCAGAGAAAAACATACAGGGATATCAATTTATGACTCATGAAACCAAAATATTGCAAAAATTTTGACTCACTCTTGTGTGTATATATATATATATATAATAAATAAATATATATTAGATTTTGTAGAAGTCACTACTCTAATGTGCCGAATAAACAACAAGAAGAACACTTACCAGTTCAACAGCCCCAGCTGGCAGACAAAAAGTAAAATGTTTGTTTACCCAATACCGAACCTGTAACATATTAAGCAAGTCAGTGTATACACACACTAATATACCCATTCACTGGACCATCAGCCAATCAGCATTCAAAGAATAGACTTTGCCACATGAGAGCTATGGAATGCTCCAATGCCCATATCATCATGTCGTGCTGGTAGCACGGATATCCCTGACCCTCTCTCGCCATTTTTCCCTATCGTTCATCGCCTCAGGCAGGTCTTCTGGACAACATCCTGTATCCTCACATAGTTGCTGAATGTATGTTCGTGCTGGTCATCCTGCTTTTGCACGGCCATGTGTGGGGGTCCATAAGAGTACATCACTTATGAGTTCGTCCCTGCTTCTCCAGCAGTGTCCTGCATGTCTGGTTCATCTAACTTGAATAGTTTTCGTGATAAGAGGCAGGTGGCCGTACAGTTGGTGTCTTGTGGGGTGTTGCCACCAGGACTTGTTCAAGATTGCTCGCAGCATTCTTGTGTAATTGCCGTCTAGCTTCTTCTCCAGCCGTTTTGTTAGAGTCCATGTAGTGCATCCATATAGCAGTATCGATGCGACCGCTGCCTGGAAGAAACTGCGTTTCATTTTATCGGTTAGGTCTGATTTCCATATAATCAATAGCCTATTGATAGCTGTCCACGCTACTAGTTTAAGAGGGGTTCCGTCTAGAGAGGAGATGTCCCCCGTTTGATTATAGCACATATATTCCATTTTGTGTGCATTGACATAGAGGCCTATGCCTGCGGCTGCTCATTCCAAACTATGCAGTAGTGTTTCGGCTTGGTTGGGTGTATTTGCCAGTATCACTATGTTATCGGCGTAGTCGGCGTCGGTAATTGTTTTTGCAGGGTACCTTCTGCTTCTTTTCTTTGCTTTGTCAGCTCGAAGCCGTTCTCTCTGATTTTGTCAATCGATGTTCTAAGAACATAGTCTAGACAAATGATAAAGAGGTATGGAGCTAGCGTGTCCCCTTGTAGTACTCCTGATACAATGTCGAAGTATT
Source organism: Sepioteuthis lessoniana (assembly GCA_963585895.1). NCBI lineage: Eukaryota > Metazoa > Mollusca > Cephalopoda > Myopsida > Loliginidae > Sepioteuthis > Sepioteuthis lessoniana. The sequence goes on from OY757908.1 coordinate 94,616,273, forward strand.
CCGTGTCTCCTATCTGGTGATTGTAATTTTACTTTGGTGTTTCGATAAAGAATCGTTATTGCTGCTATGGTTTCTTTAGGTATGCCGTATGCTAGTAGGATTTGTTCCATCTTTTCTCTGTGAATGGAATCGAAGGCCTTGGTAAAGTCGACAAATATTAATCTTGTCTAAAGTCGTAGCATTGCTTTTTATGCAAAAGAGTATTTACTCACTGCTAATGAGCATTACACACAAATTCCAACAGATTTTATATATTCAATGCCATGGAAGTTTGTCTGCAACCTTAGGTTTCGTGAAGTTTTACAAACAACAATCATCAGGCAGGTAATGAAAAAAAATCATGAAATCAAAAAAATCAAAAAGTACAGTCAAAAACAGTTGGAATTGTGTACAAATCTTTATGTGTGCTTGTGAGAGTGTGTGTGTGTTTGTGTGGGTTATAGTCACGTATTATTGTGTGTGGACGTATAAGTCATATTTAGTATATGTGTGTAAGAAGATACGTACACAGTATGATAAACTCAAGGTTGTTTTCTGGATAGGAGAACGCTGTTATGTAGCTAAGTTTGCTACAAGGCGGCCAAGAAAAAATTCTTTATTTGTTTCTTTATATCATCATCATCATCATCACATGCCGCCAGCACGGATATCCCTGACCCTCTCTCGCCACTTCTCCCAATCATTCATGGCCTCCAGCAGGTCTTCAAAATAACATCCTGTGTCCTCACATAGTTACTGTATGTAAGTTTGAGCTGGTCGTCCTGCTTTTGCACGGCCATATGTGGGGTTCCATCTTGTGTGCATATTTGTGGAGGTGATTTTAACTAAGGAACAAAACATCATCATTGCATTGCAAAGAAAATAAAATTATGATTTGTAAGCGTAAATAGGCGAGTGTAGTATGGTTGGTCAGATTCACAATAAATATCATGGTGGAGGGATATGTTATATTGTAATATACTATGGAATATTATACAATATTGGTATTTTATTTTGGAATGAGACTTGAGTTAGATTGCAATAATAATTTGTATTCGTTATAAAAACCCACAAAGGGAATTAGTGACACCCAACACTGTTACAATATATATATATATATATATATATATATATTAGACTTCGGTCCATACTTATCTAAACCAGTTTGCATGTCAACTCATAACAAAACCATGATTTCTTCAAAGATTAAGTTTCTGCTTAAATAAAAGATTAAAAAAAAAAAGAAAGAGATAGAATATAGAAATAGTGACAGGCTACTTGGCACACAGCCTTGAAAGACATGCCTTAACTTCCAACATTTATAAGCAAGAATCTGACAGCCATATGAAATGGCTGTTGTACTATCAAAATATTTGGAACAGGGCCTGTATCTGTCAGTAATAGATGATGGCTTTAGAAATTTTCAACATAAGCAAATATCACTTCATTATGAAACTGTCTCATTCCATAGTAAATGGACCTTAGGTTATTGTGGATTATCTGATCCATTGAACATATTCGGATCACTTGACAATTTTGGGCCTGAGATAGTATACTGGCTCCTCTTGTAACAGTGGCCATTATTGCTGTGGCTCAACAGCTTTCCACTCCATTGAAATTTCTGGTTAATAAGAGCTGAGTTTTTGACTCAGTCCTCTGCTCATTATAATCAAGGGGAAAACCTATCTGAATATTTTAACGGTAGTGAATAAGAACATTTAGAAAAGACTGAAAGCTGAACAGCTTCATTAAATAATTTTTCCAGTCAATATAAGGGATTCTCTGATAGTAAAATCCTCTCTTTATTTACGTGGCAACTCTAACAGATAAAGAGAGCACAGAAAAACCATTGTTTTCAGCAAGAAAACATTCTTTTTCTTGTTGATTGCTGGTGAAGACGCAATGCCCCTGATGGTGACTACATGGGAAAACAGCATTTTGTTGTTAGAAACTTGCTCAATCCAATAGTTCCCTTGTGCTCCCTATATTTGTTTTAGTTTCTACAGAAATAGATGTTACTTTCAGAATATCTCTTGTAAAGCTAGCTGAAATCTTTCCTTACAGGTGAGAATTTTTTGCTAGTTCTCAGAGAAGACCTAAACTGGAGTCTTTGGTCTCAATAAGGGATCATGGATATTAATTATGTGTTTATTGAATAATATGATATTTGAATTGCATTTGATCTAAATATGAGGAATTTCTTATGAGATTCCAAGTACCAACATTTTTTGGAAATCTAAGTATTTTACAAGATTTTAAAAAATTCATTCTTAATTTTATCTAAAATAACCAATTTTTCAATTCCATTTTCTATTGTATTTTTTCATGATTAAATAGATAAACATCATTGAGAGGTTAATGTTTATGGCTCCTTGGAATACAAGTATAGTCTCAGCAATATAACTTCTTAAAGTCTTGATTTTCTGGAGACCAGCAAAAAAACTATTAGAAAAACGGTAATAATTTAGGTTTCTGACTAGGAAATTTTCAACTTGATGAATACTTTATATGGTTAAACAAAAGGAGAAAGATTAAGTTTATTAAGTTTGATAGATGTAGAGTAAGGTTAGTTGGGTGGTTGGTTTTTATATAGTTTCAACTCTTCAGTCTTTTTTGCAAGAAATTATACCGTTTCAAGTAACTATGAATAATGATCGTTTGTAAATAATTATCATCAGCATCATTAGCATCATCATTATCAAGTTGTGCTAATTACATGGATTCCCTTGACTCTCATTTGCCATCCGTCCCTGTTGTCCATCACTCTCTCCAAACAGCATCTATTGTCTACAGAGAGCTGATGAATATAGACTTTTGATGATCAACCAATATGGGTTGCTCTATTTGTGGGACCTTGCTTATGAGTTTGTCTCTGCTTCTCCAGCAGTGCTTAGCATGTCTTTTTGTTTTACTTTGATGGTTTGTGAGATGAGAGATAAGTGGCTGTACTGCTTGTGTACGTTTTTTGTATTTTTGTTTTATATTAGCAGTTCACTGACAATTATATGATTCCAAGTATTTCAAGCAATTATACAATTTCAAGTAAGTAATAATAATAATCCTGTATAAACAATTATAACTTCAAGTGGTTTGAACAGTTATATGGTTTCCAGGTATTTTTATCAAATACTAATCATTTTCAGATAGATCTATTAATCCCACAGATGGGGCTTGAACAAATATGACCATTGTGGGTAAATCTGGGTGCAATGGCAATAATGTGACTCCACACTCCTTTGGTTTCGTTTGATTTCACTGTTTAATGGCATATCAACATTTGTAAGTTATCTAATACCAAAACTATCCTTGTTAAAGAACAGTAGTTATACTATTTAACTTATAGCTAGGAGTATAGGGGTTCATGCCTTTGCCAAAAGTATGAGAAAAATTAAAACTTGTTGACTACGATGTTGCCATCTAAAACACTCCTTAGAGCTCAAAACCTGAAGCCTCACTACCACATACACTTTAGTGATATACCGAATACAACCCGCCCTTTTTTTTTTTTGGTTGAGAGTGTCTTATCCACTGCAGGGGATAGAGCCAACACAGTTGAAGCTCCAATACCTGGGTGTTTCAGATTAAGGGCTCAATTTGAATTTCTATTTTAAATCAAGCTCTTATTAAAAACATTGATATTTAAAAAAAAGAAAATCCATTGGGTCCATTGAGCTAGGGCTGTAGAATACACCAACTGTATCTCTGCTGAGGAGTAAGACCCTCTCCAACAAGTGTCCTGGATATGATACAAAACCATCTGATAGTGAGGCTCCAGTAATGCTGGAGCTTTGGTGAATGCAGAGTACATGGTGCCTTCAATAAGTTTCCAGACTTTTTTTGTACAGGCATTTAAAATTGTCGTAGACTCTTGAACATTCAGTATGTTATTGCTATACATCTTATGAGATGACTGGCCAATTTTTATGATTTCAGATTCAAATCAACAGCTACAGCAGCAATTGGAATACATCCTACTAAAGCCTGAGTGTCACAGCTGGTCAATTTCAAAAATGCAATCTGGACATGATGACACTTTAGAAGAACAATATGCAATAAAATTTTAAACTTGAAAAAAATGCCACATAAACGTATGGAATGCTTCAGACTGCTTTTGGAGCATCTTGCATGAATCTAGCATCAGTTTTTGAGTGGCAATAGAGATTCAAGGAAGGCAGGGAGTCTGTTAGGGATGATGAGAGGTATGGGAGGAGTAAGGAGGTCAATACACCACAGTTGATTGGCCAAAGGGTTAGAGTTAGGGTTAGGGCTGCTATATTGAGGTTTTAAGGGAGTTCAGGAAGAGATTTCGTCAGAAGAGGCCAGCACTCTTCAAATTGGCTCAGTGGCATTTCCACCAGGACAATACACCAGTCCACAACTCCATCCTTGTCACTGACTATTTGACCAAGATGGGCATCAAGACAGTTCTTCAGCCTCCCTATAGTCCAGACCTTGCTCCCTGTGACTTTTGCTTATTCCCTAAGCTCAGAGGCTGTCATTATGAGACAATTGAGGAGATGAAAGAGGCTGTGAAGAAGCTCATTGACACGTTCATGCAAGTGGACTTCCATGGAGCCTTCCAGAAGTTTTTGGAATGGTACAAGTGCATTGCAGCCGGAGGAGATTACGTCAAAGGGGACTAGAGTTTCATGTGTGTACTATCAATAAAAGTGCCCATACAAAAAAAGGCTGGAAACTTATTTAATGATCCTCGTACCTCTTTATTGCTATCACTCCCAGGTTCATTCTAGTCTGGATTGGTACTATCTGATAGGGTCCTGTCTATGGGTCAAATAGAACTGTTCAACATTTAGACTGTGTGCAAACAAATAACTTATGCTAAACAGAATTGCTTGAAATAGAACTGTTTTTACATTTAACGGATGTTTAATAAAATTTTTCGTGATACATAAACCATACTTGGAACCATTTAACTATGTGCAAAAGAATTAGCTCAGGCTTGTTTAAAAATGTTTTCAGAAAAATGTGTTTACAAATCATATATATTCAATATGAAGAAGATTTTGCATTAAATAACCTACATTGGTTGATATGCCATAAAACCAAACCAAACCATGCCATACGATACCATACAATACCAAAAAAAACATTATGCTAAAAGCATTCCAGAGTTTTATTAGCAATTGGAAATTTGGTGGCCATAGATTACTGCTTTTACAAGGTGCAAAAAAAGTTTTATGGCTAATTTTTGGAAAGAAGTGTAAAAAAGTATTTTTTTTAAATTATTTAAAAAAAAATAAGCATAATAAAAAGAAGAGTTGAATAGCTCTAAATTTTTCCTGCCAGACAATAATCTCATTAGCCACAGCATATATGTAGTTTACTATGATGATAGCAGTAGCATTTTGATAACTTAGTGGATAAGAGACTGGTAACCAATGCTTAGACTTCTTAAAGAAGGTTTAATCATCAGAAGAAATAAATAGAAAAAACAGGTAATCATATAAATTTTTTTATAAATTTTGAAAAACATACAAAAATGTATTTATATTATGTACCTACATGTATATATATATATATATGTATAACTTAATAAAGCTAGTGATTTTTTCCTAATTGGGCCAGCTAATTTGCACATTTTGCATCAAATATTGCTTTATGTCCCATTTCACAAACAATCCAAATAAGATGAGCAAGACATGCCATAGAAGTAAGGACAAATTTATAAGTAATTTTCTCATGTGGTCTCCTACAAAAAGAAGCGACGGTGTTAGCCAGCCAGCAAAAACCTAGATTCATCAGCTCTGTGCAGCCACAAGATGCCATTTAGAAGACTTGCTAAGAGTGATTGCCAATTAGGGCAGATGGTGAAAGAGAGGCAAAGGAATCTGTAATGGTAGAACATCTTAATGATGATGATGAAATAAAAATAAAGAAACAAGAACTCAGGTTATCATGGAAAATTAGATAGAAATTGAAGAATTGTTTTCGTATTCATTTTCAATGTTATTTTTTTCACTACTTGTTTCTATAATTTTTTTTCCTAATGGAGCAATTGCTTTATTGGTACATTTTAACATAGAGGGAAAATGGAGTAAATACTACACACCTACGGCCTACCCAAATAGACCATCACTGCCATAAGGATGCTATATAAAAACACGAAAGTAAAAATCTGCTCCCCGGATGGAGACAGACAGCTTCGACATTGTAGCAGGTGTGCTGCAAGGAGACACATTAGCCCCATACCTGTTTATCATCTGCATAGACTACGTGCTTAGAATGTCTATTGATATAATGAAAGATAATGGTTTCAAGCTGGCAAAGGAAAGAAGCAGAAGATATCCCACACAAACAATTACTGATGGGTATTATGCTGATGATATAGTGCTTCTGGCAAAATACACCTGCCCAAGCCAAAACCCTGCTACATAGTTTGGAATGAGCAGTCGCTGGCATAAGACTCCATGTCAATGCAGACAAGATGGAATACATGTGCTTTAATCAAAGAAGCAATATCTCCACACTAAATGGTAGTTCTCTGAAACTAGTGGACAAGTTCACCTACCTAGGAAACAGTGTCTCATCCACTGAGACAGACATCAACACATGACTAGCAAAGGCATGGATAGCTATCGATAGGCTATCAGTCACATGGAAGTCAGACCTGACCAATAAAATAAACCAGTTTTTTCCAAGCAGAAGTCATGTCGATACTGCTATATGGATGCACTACATGGACGCTAACTATATGTATGGAAAAAGCTTGACGGCAATTACACAAGAATGCTGTGAGCAATACTGAACAAGTCCTGGAGGCAACAACCCACAAAACAGCAGCTATACAGCCACCAACCACCCATCATGAAAACTATCCAAGTTAGACGAACTAGATATGTGGGACATTGCTGGTGAAGTAAGGACAAGCTCATAAGCAACATACTCCTGTGGCCGCCTTTGCATTGATTGTTATATAATAGCTGAGGGATTTCGGTTCATGCCTTTGAGTTTAGTTAGGCTGAGAACCTTTCGGATCAGCACATGGGTTGGTTGGGTGCAACATTGAGGCAGGTGTTAACGTGGGCATGCATGGGCGGATGGAGGTGTCACTCAGATGTCACAATACTCCGAGACAAAGCGGGTGACGGGGTGCAGGTGTGTGGAGGTTTGTGTGAGAATCTGAAGAAAGTCAGAGTTGAGAATTAGATGCCAAACGAGAAGGATCGACTTTTGGAGCTCGCAGGCGCGAGGCAAACTCGCGCCCTATGGGGGCCTCTCGATATGGGGGCCAAATGAATAAGACAGCATTGAAGATTGTGTCTCTCCTCCTTACATTGAAATCTTTAACTCAAAGTTAATAAAAAGGTTTCGTACCTGAACAAGAAGTCATTACATGTTTTCGAATTCCAAGATTCCTATGTTCTTTATATGTTCTATCGTTATCAAAATTATCTATTTCCCAAATAGCTGTATCGCAACATGATGACAAACTAGTACCTATATACAACAGCTCTGTGCTTGTACAGGATATAGCCTTGAAGACCTCCAGGGAGCAATGGACAATAGAGACAGATAGTGAGAGAGGGTCAAGGAAATCCGTGCTGGCAGTGTGACATGATGATGATGATGATTATTATCTTAGACTGCCATAATGTTATTACCTATTTTTACCTTTTTGTAAACCAGCAACATTAACCTTATTTAAAATCAAACCTCCTTGATAAAAAGTTAGCTATTTTTTCTCAAAAATAAGATTAATATATTCATCCATAAAAATGAGTTGATTTACATCATGAAACAAAAATTTTGGCTGACCAACAAGGACTTAGATTTATCTAACTCTGTTGGCTTGGGCTATAGTATACTCTGTGTGTATCTCTACAGAGGAGTAACACCCACCAACAAGTTTTCTGGATATGAAATTAAACCATCTGATAGCAAGTCTTAGAGATTTAGGGAATGAGGAATACTGCTTCATTACCATTACTTCCAGGTCAACTATGACCAAGAATGGTAGCATATGATAGGGTCCAATCTATGGGTCAAATAGAACAAACTATGTGCAAACAAATGACTGATTGTGACTATCATATGGCAAAAGTTGAAACTGTTCAACTGTGTGCAAAAAAGACCACAAGCTCATTTAAGAATGTTATCTACAAAATGTGTTTACAAATCATATATATATATATATATTCAATAACTAAACCAAATTTTACATATATGAGCTCTGGTGCTGTCTAGAGGACCAACTGAGAGCAATAGTTCATAGGGAAAGATGGCTAGAGAGAGTCAAAGGAATCCATGTCTTGATGAAGGTGTTATGCTTGAAATCTCTAAAATATTATGGTATCAAAAATAAAGGAAATGAAATAGAAATGATTAAACAATATTCAAGGAAACATGAATAAAAGAGAATTTGCTGCCAAAATACACTATATATATATATATATATATACACACATACATATATATATATATATATATATTGTCATCCACAGACAGACTGTTTCATTGTATCACAACTCTTCAGTGTGGCTTGATACACAAAATGCTTCAAGCTGGGATTGACCCTGCAAACTTTACATCAGTAAGATATCTTAACCCACAGCTATCACCATTCTCAGTATAAGCAAAAGAATTTTTTATGTATATATATTTTACATATATGCTATCGGCTACCGATGTGCTCCGTTCATGAGAATAGCTTTGCATTTACACATATGTGGCAGCTAGTCATTCCCCACTCGAGTGCTCTACCCACTAGGGGGAGCATAACAATGATAAGAAGATAAAGTAAATGTTTTTTGGTTGTATATATATATACATATATATATATATATATATATGGAGCTTTATATCAAATCTCATTTTTATATATGATATGCATGTGTGGTATGTGTTGGTTGGTTGGTTTTTATGGTATATCAACCCTTATAGGTCATTCAATGTCAAATCCTCTTTATATATACTTATTAAATATATATGATTTGGCTGGGTTGGGTTTTATGGCATATCAACAATTGTAGGTAATTCAATGTCAAATCCTCTTTATACATATATATTAAATATATATGATTTGGTTGGGTTGGGTTTTATGGCATATCAACCCTTGTAGGTCATTCAATGTCAAATCCTCTTTATACATATATATTGAATATATATGATTTGGTTGGGTTGGGTTTTATGGCATATCAACCCTTGTAGATCATTCAATGTCTAATCCTCTTTATACATATATATTAAATATATATGATTTGTTAATGAAAAGTTTGTTGGTAACAAATTTTTAAATGAGCCAGTGCTCATTTGTTTGCACACAATTAAAGAGTTTCATGTTTTGCGACTAACACTAATAGCTTTATTTGCACATGGTTAAATGTTTTCAAGTATTGTTATTTAACACTAGTAATTCTATTCAACATAATTTATTTGTTTACACACAGTTAAATGGTCCAAGTATTGCAATGTGATATTAATAATTCAATTGAAAGTCATTTTTTTGTAAACAGTTAATTGGTTTCAAGCATAGAAAATGATTAAATATTTCTATTTGACACATAGATTGGAGCCAAACTGTTACTACTTCTGCTGGTCAGTGGTGCTGGGAGTAATGGCAATGTAGGGATACTCTTCATTCCCCAAAGTTCACCATCAGATGATTTAATGTCATATCGAGGACAATAATTAGGGTTGGGGTGTCTTATCCCTCAGCAGAGATGCAGTTGACATATTCTACAGTCCTAACTGACTGGGCTAGTATGTATTGGGTTGAGTCATAAATAATAATATAATTTATTCATGAATAATTTAACATTGAATCAATTTTAACCAATAGTATATTTGCCATTATTTTTAATCACCTCTTGTCATCTATCAGGTAGCTTTTCAGTTCCTCTCAAGTAAAATTCAGCTAGTTTTGAGCTCAAGGAGTTTTCCATAAATGTTTTCATTTGATCTTAAGAAAATTTTTGTCATTCAAATCAGTTTGTAGAGAACAAAAAAGACAGAAATCACTTGGTACATTGTCTGGTGAATATGGTGGATCACATAAATCCAATATTTTTCCATGTATGATTCTAGCTGAACAATGTTTCTTCTATTGATGAGTGTGGAGCATTTTCTTAGAAGATTTTCATACAAACGTTGCAGCTGTTGAGAGCATAAGTTTGCATTGAGCGTCTGACTGTGGTTAAAAACCTCAAGATAAATAATACCATTATGATCCTACCATACAAACATCATAGATTTTCATTCATATGATTCTGCCTTTGAAATGGGCAGTGGATATTCACAGTCATTAATCCACTGATTTTTACATTAAACATTGTCATAAAAGACCCATTTTTCCACACCTAGAAAGATATTCTTGAGAAACAGGTCATTTCTCTGCCTTGAAAAAAAGATTTGTTTCTATGGATATGTATTTTTTCTTATTGTTCTCACTAAGAGTATGAAGTACCCAAATGCTCAGCTTGCTCACTTTTCCTATCTTTTTCAAGTGATGGCAGATTGTGAATTTGGATTTGCTGAGGTCAAGTATTAATTCTCAAGTGCTTTTGTATGGATTGCATCCCACCATTTAAAGTGTCTGGATGAAGGTCTGATGAACATCCTGGTCTGGTTTCATCTCTTAATAACGTATTGCCACAATTAAATTTTGAAAATCTGTTTTAAACTTGGTGGTCAGCAATAATACTTTGGCCATATATACTACAATTTTTTAAAAATCTGTTTCAGTTGTATTTTTGTCGTTTTTAAACTCCCTCAACGTGTGAAATGTACTCTCTCAGTTCCCCCACATTAAGAGTGTGAGATCATAGATTAAATTATGATACACACTCTTTTACTACTAAAATAAGAATGACCAATTGTTGTATAGTCATCTACATCATCATTCAGCATCACAACGACACAACATCAAAGACAGATGCATGAACAAAGGACGCAGGAAGGAAGATGCAAGAAGACTTCTTTAACAATATTTTACCTCTCACTTTATTTGTAAGATTTCGAAAGGGTTGTTCAAGGTTTGCATGTGAGAGGGTGCTGGAGACCGAACATAAACTTCATATTTTGACCCCACTGTTATGACCGTCACGTTGTGTCTTTCTTGTTCTCCTGATGTTGGGGTCAACTCCATCGGAGTTTTCCGAGGGCCCCCTCGGTCAGGTGTGGCTTTCCCTACCACATCGGGTCTCTACTGTCTGGAATTCTACTGGCAACTGCTTTGGCACCCCAAACTCAACTGAGTTAAATAATAATTCAACACCCACACGATCGCCTACTGGATCTTTGAAATCGGATGTTTAATCGTCATCAAGCGGAAATAACTGTCATGCAGTTCAGAGGTTACTCTCTTCCGGTGCATCACTGTAGTGGCACAATGGGACCTTCACCTTGTCCCATATCATAAGCCTTAATCCGCCCACACGATCTCTTTCGATTACTGGCCATTGGAATGTGTCACTTCCTTCTGGTGTATCACCTTGAAATAGCATTTTTGGGCCGGGTCGAAGGTCAAAATATAACACAATGAAAGCACTCTTTAATGAAATAATATCTGGCTGTGTTTAAAATATTGGAAGTTTGAAATGCATAGTTACAACTTGTTTTAAAAAAAAAAGAATTATCTATGACTCTGCTCAATATTTATTATATCTGAGTATTACATTTATACATAAATATGCAAATATTTATCTGTCTCCCTATATATATGTATATGTAGTTACAAATAATATTTTTTCTATGTAAACTTATGTCTATATATGCTATATTTTTGACTGGAAAGATATACTGTGATCACAATATATACAAACTTTTATATATGAGATTATATATTTAATATCTGCATTACATGAGTGTATATATACATATATATATATGTATATATATATATATATATGTGTGTGTGTGTGTGTGAGTAGCCATTTTTGTTTTTGACAAGTATGGTATTTTTGCTTAATGGCATATCAACCTACTTGGATTATTTAATGTCAAAGCTATCCTTGTAGAAGAACAGCAGCAATACTATTTAACCTACAGCTGGAAGGATAAGGAGGTTTATACTTTTTCTTTGGGTAATCATTTAAAAGTGAACTTAATAGTATAAAGGGGTGTCTTTGTGGTGTAATGATTAAAGCACTAAGCTGCAGAATCATAGTAAGAGAGTTCAAACTCTAGTCGTACTATTACGTTCACTTTTGGACAAATATCCAAAGATATAAAACTCCTTATCCTCCAAGCAATGGGTTAAATAGTACCACTACTGTCCTTCTACAAGGAAGAAGTCATTTAATGCCATCAAAAAAAGAAACCAAACCGAATAGCATGACTGGAGTTTGAACTCATTTACTTTACTTTGAGGCACTTTAGCCATTGTGCTATGGAAACTCCCTCTCTTTCAGATAAGTATCATCAAATATTATAGACAACAAATACCATATTATTTTTTCTTGTAAGAATCTACTTTAGTTCTAGGATATTCAAGAAAAGTAAAAAATTGAAAATTTTATCCATTTATATCTATGATATATGTGAAGTAAGATAATCCATATTTTTATTCTGCATTCTATTGATAAATATCTACTGTTCTTTCATTCTAGTATTATACCAAACCATCAGATATTTACTGACCCACTTTATATATATATATATATATATATATATATATATATAGATATAGATATATATATATAGATAGATATCTTTTTCTATAACTTCCTTTATGATTTCAATACCTGTGTCATAGGTATGCAAATAGAAAAACTTATGTACCGTATGAAGAATATGTCCAGTAACAAAATAGCAAGAAACAATCTCAAACACAAATCAAAAATATATATATCAAATTACTCCGTCTTCAGTGTATATGTATATTCATTCTTTGAGGAGATCATTTAAATCCAATACAAGTTGAGGTAACAAACACGAGTTAACACCATTGATTTTTCCTCACAGTCAGAAATGTGAATAACAATGAAAATGTGTCAATATGTCATTCATAATGAAAGCATCAATACGTATACAATTCCAGAATTCTGAAAACAACACTAGCATAACTTGACTTGTTTTGACATTTCAGCGGTTGACTATCATATAACCCAAGGGTGACCTACCTTTCACATTCCATGTATCAGTTTTTCTTCCAACGTGTTAGGATGTGCTATACAAATCTAAGACCCCCATTCATGTAAAAATATCTATGTATACCACTATGGTGGATTTATGTGTGTCTGCGTACGTCCAATGATCACAGATAAATGTAAAATTCCAGTGAGTTGATTTTTCACATGGGTATTCATTTGACCTCTCGTTCCAATGTAGACAATGGGAAGTTGACCTCCAAGATCATTTGAAGTGATTGAAGGTCATCAGTATACCATTTCTGGCCAAACGAATGAGGCAGCAGTTATTTTTCAATTATTAAACCATGATGAAAATGCTTTTTTAAAAATTCATGACATTCAGTGATAACATCCCACTTTTCTCAGTTTTAAGTACAATACTAATGTTTATAAGGATAAACAATCATGGTCAAAAGTATTTGAACATTTATAATAAAGCATTAGTGTTCAAAAGTAGTGGAATATTTGTGATATAAAAAAATAATGGTCAGAAGTATTCAAACATTTATAATAATGAATAATAATGATCAAAATATTTGAACATTTATGATGATAAGCCAGAATTGATAAAAGTATTTGAAAATTTATAATAATATTGATAGTCCAAAGTCTTCACATATTTATGATAATAAAACATTAATGGTCAAAAGTATTCAGACGACTATTACAAAATGCTTTGGACATTATTTTATGCTGCCTAGATTCACTTCTGTGACATTGGTATAATGGTTAGAGTGTTCACCAATGGACCGGGAGACCTGGTTCAATCCCAGGTCGAGTCATACCAAAGACTCACTAAATGGTACCTGATGCCTCCTTGCTTAACACTCAGCATTATAAGGTACAGATGAAGGGTAAAGTAGAGCAATCCAGGGAAAGGAGAAGCGCCCTCCCTTACACCTTGGTGTAGTAGCTATCAAAAAGGGAGCCTTTGGGTGCCCCCTTGACTACAGTCACCAACTTTATTTACTACTTTCTGTAATATTGAATAAGACAGATCTGAAAGAGAATTCGCTTCCTAAATACACACAAGAGAGAGAAAGAAATAGTACCTGATTTTAATAAATAAAAATATTTAGTTTTTCTGGTAAATTTATAGATACCATCTTCAGATCCAGTTGCCACAGTTGAGGTATTCAAATAATGAGCGATTAGATATGATAATTGATTTTTTGATTTTTTTCACTATATAATTAGAGTTTGATTTTTCTATATTTTTTCCTATATCTTGTTAAAAGTGTAAATTCCCTGTTGGAGATTCAAAGCAAGTAAAATGCAATGTATTAAAATATGACAGTAGCTTGAGAAAGTATAGGTTAGCCAGTATTTAATCGATTATGTTGGCCTCTACAGGAATGGGGAAGGCATTCTCAATTTAATGAAAGACTGAAACCCATATGTTCCGTCTGCTGCCACCATTTCTGCAGTCATTGCTGCCAATGTGCTTCTTCAACTCTGCTCCTGCCTAAGCCACCATTTTTGGAACGGTGACATTGGCTTTCCTGGCCAGGAAGTGAGGTATTTTGTGATCTATCTTCACCTTGGCGTCTAATTTCCTTTGGGAAATGAGAAAACACGCTGCCATGTATACTACATATAAATACTTATATATTTAGAAAAGAGCTATGTTTATATGAGCAGGTATTCATAAATATACATACATACACACACACACAACGCATACACACACACATACGTATATATATATATATATATATATATATATAAGTCTGTATGTGTATGGATGTCCACAAATGTAATGAAAATGTGTATTCTGAGAGTTAAAAAGCTTTTAACAGATACATATATATCTAAAGTAATGTGTGTATTTGATTTTGCATATAAATAACTATACATGTAAATGTGTGCAAGCAAGTGCATAAAGAAAAGGAATATGTGTTACATTTAAAAGATTTGAGTTTATATATATATATATATAAATATATATATCATATAAATGCACACAACATCATATATATATATATATATATATATATATATGCCATCAGATTTATATATGTTGGCTGGGGCTGTAGAATACACTGACTTTATCTATGCATAGAAGAAAGAACCACCCCCTAACAAGTGTTCTGGATATGACACTAAATAATCTCATGGTGAGGCTTCAGTAATAATGGAACTTTGGGGAATGCAGAGTAACCCTTTATTGCCATGGCTCCTTGGTCCACTTTGGCACAGAGTGGTATCACCTGATCGGGTTTTATCTATAGGTTAAATGTTTGACATTTAAATTGTGTACTTATGCTAAACTAAATTGTTTGAAATAGAACTGTTTAAATATTGAACTGTATATAAACAAATGACTGATGTTTAATTGAATCATTGGTTATACATAGCAATACTTGAAAACATTAAACTATGTGCAAACAAACTGTTAATAGTAAATAGAATTATTCCTATTAGATATAAATAAGTGAAACCATTGAACTGTGAAAAAAAATTACTTGTTTAAAAATGTTATCCAAAAATAATTTGTTAAAAATCATGTCTCCAAAAATAATGCTCAATAACTTCCTTGCTTAACATTCAGTCTTATAAGGTATGTATCTAGGGTAAAGAGCAATCCAGAGAAAGGAGTAGTGCCCTCCCCTACACCTCAGTGTTGTAGCCATTGAATAGGGAGCCTTTGCATTGCCTTTGACTACAGTAACCAATTTATTTTATATATATATATATATGTGTGTATGCCATCCCATTTATATATATATATATATATATATACACCATTACATTCATTTATATATACATATATATACCTTCACATTTATATATGAGACCCCTCCCAATGAGTGTCTTGGATATGACACTAAACAATCTGATGGTGAGGTTTCAGTAATGCTGGAGCTTTGGGGAATGCAGAGTACCCCTTTATTGCCATCGCTCCCATGGTCCACTCTGGCCCAGAGTGGTAACACCAGATAAGGGTCCTATCTATGGGTTAAATAGAACTAACGGCATACTTATGCTAAACTGAATTGTTTCACTAAACTGAATTGCTTGAAATAGAAATGTTTTGACAATTAAACCATACTTACACTTAAACTGCGTACTTATGCTAAACTGAATTATTTGAAATGGAACTGTTTTTGACATTGAAACTGTACTTACGCTAAACTGATTTGTTTAATATAGAACTGTTTTGACATTTGACTGTGTGTAAACAAAATCTGTACTTATACTAAACTGAATTCGCTGAATTAGAACTGCTTGATTAAACTGAATAGCTTGAAATAGAAATGTTTTTCACAGTTAAACTGTACTTACATTTAAACTGCATACTTATCCTAAACTGAATTGTTTAAAATAGAACTATTTTCATAAAAATGGATTTGGTGTTAAATAGCCTAGAAAGGTTGATATGCCATAAAACTCAACCAACCCACCGACCAACATTTATATATATATATATATATATACACTGTCATTAGTCCAGTTTGTTGAAGTTGTTGAATACAATGACTGCATCTCTGCAGAGGAGCAAAAAGCCTCCTTTACAATGAGTGTCCTGGATATGAAATTATACCATCGGATGGCATGAAACTTTGCTCATTTAAGAATGTTATCTTGAAAATATGTTTACAAATCATATACATTTAATATATATGTATAAGAGAGTTTGGCATTAAATAGCCTGCTATGGTTGATATACCATCAAACCCAACCACTCCAAATACCGTCATATGTATATACATACATATATATATATATACTTCAGCATATATAGATATACATCCTTCATTATATATATATATATATATATATACATATGTACACTTGGAGATTTGGGGAATGGGGAGTACCACTTCATTGCCATTACTACCAGGCCCACTCTGACCCAGAGTTGTAGCACCTAATAGGGTCCTACCTATTGGACAAATTGTAATAACTATGTGGGCAAACAAATGACTGATGCAAAATTGTGACTACTGTATTACAATTGTTGAAACTATTTAACTGCCTGCAAAAAAGACCTCAGGCTCATTTAAGAATGTTATCAACAAAATGTGTTTACGAATCATATACATTTAATACATATGTATAAGAGAGTCTGGCATTAAATAGACTGCTATGGTTGATATACCATAAAACCCAACCACACCAAATACCATCAAATGTATATATATATATATATGCACGCACTTCAGCATTCTTTTATTGATTTGTAACTAAGGGCTTTGCTTATCATTTATATATATATATATATACTCGTAGAATAATCAGCCCAATTGGCCAGGGCTGTTGAATACACTGACTGCATCTTTGCAGAGGAGTAAGACCTCTCACCAACAAGCATCTTGGATATGATATTAAACAATCTAGTGATGAGGCTCCAGTAATACCGGAACTATAGTTCAAATTAAACTGTTTGACTTTTAAACTGTGAGTAGACAAATGACTAATGCTAAATTCTAGACATAGACAAATGACTAATGCTAAATTCTAGACATAGAATTGTTTTTACATTTAACTATATGTAAGCAAATGACTGATGTTTAATTGAATCGTTAGTGATACATAGCAATACTTGGAACCATTTAACTATATTGTCTTATGTTGACAAATCATATATATCTATTATATAAAATTAACTTAAATTGTGAGTCGGAAATCTCCTACTAAAGTTTCACCTTAACGGATCATCAGGAAGTCTAAAACCGACCAATGCTAAATGATCCATTAAGGTGAAACTTTAGTAGGAGATTTCTGACTCGTGGTTTAAGTTAATTTTATAATTGGCTCCACTCGTGTTGCGCACTCTTGTAATTTGTAGTATTGCAGTGTTTACGGAGGGTTTTAGTTTTCTTTTGACCAACTGACTGCATATCTCTTGATTTTTTTCAAGTGGTGTGACGGGGTTGGCCTTTTCTTTCTTTTTGTCCTATAATATTTTTTCTTTTTTCCCCCAGGTGGTGATTCGAGATATTTTATCTCTTGTTCCTAGCGTTTTTTTTTTCTTTTTTTCTGGTAACCGTGAATGCTGGTAGATATTAGATTAGGAAATATTTAAGCTCTGGTGTTTACCATTGAGCACTTTCTTTGCTCCTGTTACTATGGAGAAGGCGAATATAAATTATTCATATAAAAATATACCAATACCTGATAGGCATAAGTATAAGTTAGTTCTGTTGAGAAGATTAGGAGATATCTAATATATATGTACATTCTAGATTTGGCATTAAATATTAGCTACAATGGTTAATATGCCATAAAACCAAACCAAACAAAACCATAATAGAATTATATTGTGTTCTATATCAATCATATTTAAATATGATCTTGATGAAAATGTGTACATCATTGAAACCTATGTATGCACATATATATATATACAGATTGATTACTGCACGAATGTATATGGGTGCATTTAACTTACTCATTATAAACCTTGATTAATTAATTATACACCAAACAAAGAAATAAACTATTCCTATATGTATATGTACTTGTTCGTGCATATATATAAGTGTATACACTCATTTACATGTCTACCACTGAACACATATAGTGTGTAACAGGATATCCTTCTGAATTCATATAAATATAGATATATTTTTATATATTCATAAACGTTTATATATCATTTAATTGTTCATAATTTTAGATCCAACTCAGTTCATAAAAGGGATATTTAAATAACTATGTTGAACATAGACTGTTAAATGAAAAAAAAACTTTGATTATAATTGATTAATCTCACACACACACACACAACAGTAGATGGATAAGACGAGCTAGCTAAATTTTGATGTGAAATTTTCATTGTATAATGTGTGTTTTATATATATATATAAAATATCTAACACATAAATTATATTTGTCCTCTGGATTTTGATCTGAAATTTTCCGCTGTAAAATATGAATAAGGTGCTACCAAAAAGTTCAATTCGTTTGAACATAATGATCAATCTGTTCATCGCTCAAGTCAGCCAGCATTTCCTGTATCTTATTGGACATTTAACACATTTCACAACATTATTCCACCAGGAAATAAAGAGAAATATTTTCTATCAATTTTTTCTTTCTTTGGGGAAGCCATTTTGTGCCTTAATTGCCTTGAACTTTTCAGCAATCTTCTGAGATATAAATTATATAAATATATATATATATATATATAATGGTTGTGGTTGGGATATCATCTTAGGAAATGGACACAGTGACCTTAGTTCAAATCCTGGATGAGGCTGTTTGCATTTTGCATAGAACAAATACCCTTTGGAAAGTTATGCTTCCAACTATTCCCCCTACAGCTATGGGTAAACAGCAGGGCAGACTGTGCTCTTGAAACTTGTAATAGCAACTGGTCTAGGAGATGGAAAACTCTGAATTAAAAAATTGAACTTGTGTCACATTCTGGCCATGGCGGAGGGGTTGAGTAAATATGTATATATATATATATACATATACTGCTGTATGGATGCACTACTTGGACACTAACAAAACAGCTGGTGAAGAAACTAGATAGCAATTACACAAGAATGCTGCAAGCAATATTGAACAAGTCCTGGCGGCAACACCCAACAAGGCACCAACTATATGGCCACCTGCCTCCCATCACGAAAACTATCTAAGTCAGACAAACCAGACTTGCAGGACACTGCTGGAGAAGCAGGGACGAGCTCATAAGTGATGTACTCCTATGGACCCCACATATGGCCGGGCAAAAGCAGGACGACCAGCTCGAACATACATTGTTCTATGTGAGGATACGGGATGTAGACTTGAAGACCAATCAAAGGCGATGAATGATAAGGAGGAGTGGCGAGAGGGGGTCAGGGATATCCATGCTAGCGATGATGATGATATATATATAAGCAAAACTGGAAATGCAGGATATAAGTTTGATCTGCATACATAACTGTGAGTAAACAAATGACTTATGTTTAATTTAGTTGTTAATGACACACAGCATACTAGTAAAGCATACAAAGCTCTACATACTTACCCTTTACAAAGTTTAGCTAAGTTTGATACAAGTCCAAAAGGTACCCTGTGAGAATCATAGTCACTAACAATAGTTTGATAGCTTAACTCACTGTCACATTATAGAAAAATTCACAGTTCTGTACATATGAGATATCTAAAATTTCTTTTTTTCACTCCTTTTTCCTCCTGAAACCACGTTTTTTGCTATCTGGTTTTTCATTTCTACAATGTTTTGTTTAATTGGTTGGTTTTATGACCAATCCTATCAAAGTCAGACTTGCCCAGTCTGCTGGGGTCACATAATACACTGACTGCATCTCTACAGAGGGGTAAGACTCCCCAACAAGTTTCCTATATATGACATTAAACAATCTAATGAGGCTCAACTGGTACTGGAGCTTGGGAGAATGCAGAGTACCCCTTCATTGCCACGCTCCCAGGTGGATTAAATAGAACTGTTTGACATTTGAACTGTCCACTTATGTAAAACTGAATTGTTTGAAATAGAACTGTTTTTACATTAACTGTGTGTAAGCAAAAAACTGTGTACTTAGGCATAGCTGAATTATTTGAAATAGAACTGTTTTATCATTTTAACTGTAAGTAAACAAATGACTTATGTTTAATTGAGTTTTTAATTATACATAGCAATACTTGGAACCATTAAACTGCATGCAAACAAATGATTAATAGTAAATATTTGTAGTTTTTTCAATGAAGTAAAATTTTTAAGAGTGGTTCAAGCATTTTTGATTAGTCCTTTTGATCTCTACATACACGAGCAGAAGAATCCTGCATTGCTCTGAATAAAAAATAATACACCTCTTGTTAAACAAAAAGTCATTCTGTTTACTTTTTGTATAAATAAGTCATTAATTTTCCAAATGTTTCACTGTCCCCACAAATGGGGATTTTATTTGCTTTCCAGATAATTTAGACCTTCCTCATCAATTTTAAGTTAGAATATTCTTTGCACCTCCAAGAACAAGAGGGTCCATTTCTCACCCCTCCCACATTGCCCCTCTCTTCAGGTGTCTTTAGGTCAAGAGAATTATTATTTGCTTCCTTGGCAAATTAAACACTCTTCACCAAACTTAAGTTAAAATGTTCTGAGAATTATTGAGATATAAGTTGGTGACCATAGTCGAGGGCGACCTGATGGCTCTCTTTTCAATAGCTACTACACTGAGGTTTAAGGGAGGGTGCGACTCTTTTCCCTGGATCGCTCCACTTTACTCTTGATATGTACCTTAAATAGCTGAGTGTTAAGCAAAGAGGTATCAAGTATCATTTCTTAAGTCTTTGGTATGACACAACCTGGGATTGAACCCAGGTCTCCCTGACCATTGGCGAACACTCTCTATATATACTCACTAATATATATATATATATATCATCATCAAGTAGTGTTGATAGTTTAGAGTTCACTGATTCTCTTTGTCTTCATCTGTCTTTCCCTAAGGTCCATTACCCCTAGCAGGTTCTCTAGACGGCATCCATTATCTGCAAAGATCTGGTGTATGTAAGTCCTTGCTGGTCAGTCAACTCTGGTGTGTCCATGTGTAATAGTCTATAGGAGAACATTGCTTATGAGTTTGTTTTTGCCTCTCCAGCAGTTCCCCACATGTCTTGTTCATCTTACTTGAATGGTTTGTGATATTGGAGACAGGTGGTTATACAGCTGCTGTTTTGTGTGGTGTCACTTTCAGGATTTATTCAAGACACCACACGGCATTCTTTTACAGTTCCTATCTAGCTTTTTTCTCAATGTATTTTGTTGTCATCCAGGCAGTGCATCCATATCGTAGTATGGACACAGCTACAGCTTGGAAGAATTCTTATTTTATTTTATCAGATAGATCAGATTTCTATTTGATCATTAACCTATTAGTAGCATTCGATGCCTTTGATAGACATATGCTGACATCACTTTCAGCAGATGAGATGTTACTGCCAGGATATGGGAATTGGTCGACTAATTTTAAAGGCTTGTGACTTAGAGTGGAGATGGCTCCTTTTGATAATATATTTTGTTATAACTATGAATAAAGATTACTCAATATCATTGATAGAGCATATACATTTAAGTTAGGATAGCATACACACAGTTAATGGTGCTTGACAACTGTTAGTTTTTCACCTATGCATTCATCAAGCCAGTGAATGCATAGGTGAGGAACTGACTGTTGCCAAGCACCGTTGATTCGGTGTCAATGCTATCCTGACATGTGTGAATGAGCAAATTGTTGTAAAAATATTCTTTTTAATCAAGAAAGTCCTCAAGTACTGGCTAGTAGGGCAGGATGAACTCTAAAATGAATTATCTCAACTCCACAATTAAGCTTCATTATAAAAGTTTCATATATGGGAAAAAATGCAGTCATCAGATGAGAAGTGGGTGTATATGTAGATGTGTACATAAATTAGTCTCAGAATGAAGATCTGTGTTGAAAATATTATTGATATACCATTTTGTATATATATATATATATATATATATATATATATATTTGATTCCCCCCAAATAACTGTAATAATAATATAATTAATTCATAGATAGTCTATAGATTTGTACATGAAATAAGCTTGGGAGTAAACATCAGTAAAAAAAAAAAAATTGAAAATACTTTTGATATACCCTCATATAAAAACCCATGTACACAGGCATCAAAACCACCTACACATATGATTTGTCTGGTTTCCACTCTTACATTGCTCACCATTGACAAGTATCAACTAATCAAAGTGTGAAACCAATATTAATACAAGAATATTACCCTGGACGTGATATCAATATTGCCTTGGTTTCGTCATTTTATTTGTTTGTTCTTTAAGGGGTCAGCTCAGTGTCAGAAAGACCCTTTTTTTCTCCCTTTATGTACTGAATTGAATATTTTTGTTTTTGATTAATTTTTTCCCTTTGCCTTTCTCATTGCTAATTTTTTGTCTCCCTTCATTGAACATGCATGTGCAGAAATAATAATAAAATAATCTAAAAAAAAAAAGTAAAGAAAACCAACATAGCATGACGCTTAATAACTTTGCTGATTTTTCTTTTTTTTCTCTCTATTCCAGGAGATAGGAGCTACATCTAGGAGTAAGGAAAACGAACAGAAACTCTTCATGACCCCGGATTGCCGTGGCGACAAGGCCAACACACAGTCCGATTGCGGAGATCTCTGGAACAAGGGAGATATGGTTGGAGGTGAGTTGACAGCACCTTACTCAAGTGTAATTTCCCATATTTCCCAATGCTCATACTTTTTCATTAATATCTTTGCTTTTTTATTTTTCTTCTGTTTAATGTTATTTTTTTTCTTTTACCAAGGACGGGGGTGTCTGTTTTCTTGTATTCTTTTTAAATCTTTCTTTGCTCCTCACTTACCTTTTGCTTTAGTTTTTTACATTTTTTTTTGTTTTTCTGTCAGAGTATTCTTGTCTTTTGTTCTCTCTTTTCTTCTACCTTGATACTTGCCAATATTAACTTAGTCTGGCATAAAGCCAAAGCTGACTATGGCGATAAAAGCTTCTGGAACTCGTAACATTGGTTGCGGAGACAATTTTTGGCCTTGTCCATGAATATCCGAATGGACTTTCTCATTAAACTGTTCATATGTCAAAACTGCCTTACAGAGGAGGTAGTTAAATAAAAACCAGCTTCCACTGTTACTATCTAGACAGGTAATTTTGGGAGAAGTGTTTTCTTTATTACCAATACTACTTCCCATTTCTCAATTAATAATTATGGGATTCAGTTGACAAGACATTTTGTCAAGATATCTAACATTGAAGTAGTACAGGGAAAATGTTTTCATAGATTTTCCTAAGGAGATTTGTGAAATGGAATATAGTCACAGGCAGATTTTGAGCTCAGTTCATTCACTTTTTCTTCTATGCTCGACATTCTGATGCTAACTTATTAAGATAAGTTCACAAAAAATTCTGATTGATTTCAACAAGTTTTTCACAGTTGTTTTTAGATTTTTATAATCCTCTCTGAATTCTAAAAGGAAAAATCTATTGAAATTAAAATATTTTTAAATTTGGAAAGCTTGAAATTTGGTTTTGATTAAAATATACTATAGAAATATTGCTCTATAAAAAATATTTGTCAATAGATTCTTTTCATTTTTTATTTTTTAGATTTTAACAATGAAATTTTTAATTTTGGAAGAAATATATTATAGAACATATTTTTTGTCATACTATTATATGTGACATTATTTACATAATCGAGGCTATGTCAGGCATCCCTTCTAGTTTAAATCACTCTCTCTTTCTCAATATATACTTATATGCATATGTGATAATGGCAAATTATAGAAAAAGAAGTTTAAAAATGCTCAATGCTTTTATAGCTCTGGAGATTTCAAACTTAAAATTTTAAAATCATATTCTCACATTACTTCTTCTGTTACTCTGAGTTTGATGGGTCAGCATGTTTATCTGATGGAAAGTGGAGTCTAAAAAGGCTTGTCTTCCATGTTTATTTATAAAAATAGATCACATGATATAAGGTGAAAATATCATATATATTTTTCTTTCTTTAGATATCTATCAATAAATATATAATTATAAACATATAAAATATAACATTTCATATATTTTAACATGTCGTTTTAAATAGACAAAAAAGAAATATTTGTGCATGTGATATAAAGTGAAAATATTATATATATTTTTCTTTCTTTATATATCTATCTAACCAGGACATTGGCCCAGCGGTTAGAGTGTTCGCCAATGGCCCGGGAGACCTGGGTTCAATCCCAGGTCGAGTCATACCAAAGACTTTAAAAATGATACTTGATACCACCTTGCTTAACACTCAGCATTATAAGGTACGGTTCAAGGGTAAAGTGGAGCAATCCTGGGAATGGAGTAGCGCCCTCCCCTACACCTTGGTGTAGTAGCTATCGAAAAGGGAGCCTTCGGGTCACCCTCGACTATGGTCGCTAACTTTACTACTTTTATATATCTATCTATAGATATATAATTATGAACATATAAGATATAACATTTCTTATATTTTAATGTTGAGTTTTAAGTGAATAAAAAAATATTTGTCAGAAAAAATAATTTTTAAGATTCTTTTCATTTCTTTTTAAATTCTAATTTTTCAAGTTTAATTATGAAATTTTTAATTTTAGAAAACATGTGTTATTGGACAATTTTTTTTTTCTATACTATTATATGTGATGTTATTCCCTTAAACCTGGTCACCCTTGCCCAGTCGGCTGGGGCAGTAGAATACACCGACTGCTTCTCTGCAGAGAGGTAAGACCCCTCTCCCCCAACGAGTGTCCTAATATGACACAAAAAATCTGATGGTGAGGCTGGAGCTCTGGGAAATGCAGAGTACTCCTTCATTGCCATTGCTCCCAGGTCTACTCTGGCCCAGAGTGGTAGTATATGATAGGGTCCTATATATGGGGGAAACAGAACTAAACTGTGTACTTATGCTAAACTGAATTGTTTGAAGTAGAACTGTTCTGACATTGAACTGTGTGTAAACAAAAAACTATACTTATACAAAACTGAATTGTTTGAAATAGAACTGTTTATTTGCATGAAAATGGATTTGGCATTAAATAACCTTCAAAGGTTGATATGCCATAAAACTCTAACAAACAAACAAACCTGGTCACTCTTAGAGTACGAGGTTCATACGATAAGTTTCCAGACTTTTTTCATATGGGCACTTTTATTGATAGTACATACATGAAACTCTAGGCCCCTTTGAAGTAATCTCCTCCAGCTGCAATGCATTTGTTGTACCACTCCAACAACTTCTGGAAGGCCCCATGGAAGTCCTCTTGTGTGAGCATGTCAATGACTTTCGTCACAGCCTTTCATCTCTTCAATTGTCTCATAACGACAGCCTCTGTGCTTACAGAATAACCAAAAGTCACAGGGAGCAAGGTCTTGATTATAGGGAGGCTGAGGAACTGTCTTGATGCCCATCTTGGTCAAATAGTCTGTGACAAGGATGGAGTTGTGGACTGGTGCATTGTCCTGGTGGAAATGCCACTGACCCGATTTGAAGAGTGCTGGCCTCTTCTGACGGAATCTCTTCCTGAACTCCCTTAAAACCTCAACATAGTAACCCTAACCCTAACCGTAACCCTTTGGCCAATCAACTGTGGTGTATTGACTTCCTTACTCCTCCCATACCTCTCATCATCCCTAACAGACTCCCTGCCTTCCTTGAATCTCTTATGCCACTCAAAAACTGATGCTCGATTCATGCAAGATGCTCCAAAAGCAGTCTGAAGCATTCCATATGTTCCTGTGGCATTTTTTCCAAGTTTTAAACACAATTTTATTGCATATCGTTCTTCTAAAGTGTCAGATTGCATTTTTGAAATTCACCAGGTGTGGCAATCAGGCTTTAGTAGGGTGTATTCCAATTCCTGCTGTAGCTGTTCATTTGAACCTGAAACCATAAAAATTGGCCAGTCATCTCATAAGTTGTATAGCAATAATGTACTGAATTTTTAAGAGTCTACGACAATTTTAAATGCCCATACGAAAAAAGTCTGGAAACTTATCGTATGCACCTCATATGTATTTTCTATCATCCAAAATGTGTGCACCCATAAGATTTTTTATTTAAACATATTTTTTTACTAAACCAAGGAAACAAGGGTTTGATTATTTAATGTGAAACACAATTAAAGTGAATAGTATTTGGTATTAGTTATTAACAAACTCAACAGTATAGCATTGAAACTTAGTTATTATAAATAAGATTGCTATACATCTGTAACCTAATGTAATGTTTCATGAATATATATATATATATATATATAAGATACTATTCAATCCAGTAAATCTGGAGTAGGGAGTATTTCCAGCTAGGATCAGTATTTTAAGAAATAGGTGGATAAATAAATAAATAAACAGAAAATAACTATAATTTATTAAATTGGTAAATGAATTAGAATTTGAATTTATATTAGTGATTTTTACTCTATTATTGTAATTTGTTTGTGTGGTTTACCATAATTAACATTAGTTTTAGATATGTTAGTTCATTCAAATGATAAAAATTGATATACTAAAATTAGATTGTCTAAATATTTTTTTATAAACGTTTGAATTTTTAACATGTATTATTGTAATGGTAAATTTTGCCTCTGTTAAATCTGAAGTATCATGGAACCTGATGTAGTTTTACATGTCATAATAATTTGATACTTATTGTTACTTAAAGGTTTAGGCTTACTTTAGTACATAAGAGAAATAAGGTTTTTTGGGGGGGGGTTTGGGTTTTAAAAATTATTTTAATCCATTTCTTATTTGATCAGAAGAAGTCCTGTTAAGTTTTTAGAACACTGATTTATATCAATGCTTGTAACAGGGTGGAAATAAATTTATTATCTTAATGTGACCGATTGTTGTTAAGCTGAGAGCAGCCACAGTAATGATGCTTTTCTGTGCATGAGTCTATTTGGTTATCATAACTTTTGAGAATTTGATCCTTACAAGATGTCTAACTGCAGAAGTGGTGCACAAGACCTGCAGATAATACAGCTGTTGTGAATGCAGGCACTAGAGATATGGAGGCAAAATATATTTTCACAAACCCAGAAAAATATTTTTCAAAAATAACGAGGGAGTAAATTTGAGAAGATTTTTTTACAAATATTTCCAAATTTTTTTACAATATATCTTATTCATATATCATTCTTAAATGAATGAGTACTGAAATTTTTAATGAAATTAGATAGACAGCTGGTTTTTGGTAGAATTTTAAATTCAGAGTGTAATTTGCCAGCAAATTTTTAGATGTGGTATAACATGTTAGATTGAGGGGTAAAACAGAACTATTTAATCCTTTTTTATACTTGAAACCATTTAACTGTGTGCAAACAAATGATTAATATTGAATAGAATTATTAGCATTAGATAACAATAATTGAAACCATTTACCTGTGCAAACAAATCAGTTCTGACTCATTTAAAATTGAAATTACCAAGAAACAGTGTGCAAACCAATGACTAATGTTAAATGGTGACTATTATTTAGCAATATTTGAAACCATTTAACTGTGTGCAAACAAATGATTAATATTGAATAGAATTATTAGCATTAGATAACAATAATTGAAACCAAATGGTAGTACGCATTAGGGCTTTATCTATGGATGAAATTGATATGTTTGAGATTATGAAGTGTTTGCTTGTTTAAAATAAATGCATATTTGTACTGTATATAATTGGAGATAATAACTGTTAAACTGCCTTGAGTATAAAATGGTTCAACAAGAGTTGAAACCCCATAAAATCCAGCCCAGTCGGCTGGGGCAGTAGAATATGCCAACTGCATCTCCTCTGAGGGTTAGCACTCTCCCCTCATGAGTGTCTTGATAATGACACTGAACAATCTGATGGTGGGGCTCCAATAATCCTGATACTTTGGGGAATGCAGATTACCCTTTCATTGACAAGTCCACTCTGACCCAAAGAGATAATACCTGAAAGGGTCCTATCTATGGGTCAATTGTTTGTGAGCAAACAAATGACTGAAATTAAATTGAATTGTGTTGCATAACAATATTTGGAGCTATTTCATGGTGTGCAAATAAAACTGTTGGTATTAGATAGCAATAAATTTAAGTGTTTGCAAATAAATGATGAACAATAGAATTATTTATGTTTGATGGGAATACTTAAAACCATTTAACTGTGTGCAAATGAAACTATTAGTGAGAGCAATACCATTTCATTCAGTGCTAACAAATTAGCTCTAATTCATTTAGAATTAAGATTACCTTCAAAATATTCACTTAGAAATCATATATGTATAAGCATTTAACTGAGTGCCAACAAGTGAGCTTTGTCTTTTTTAAAAATGTTACAAACAATTTTTTTACAAATTGTTTACACTTGATATATATATATATATATATATATATATATATATATATATATATATATATATATATAAACAGGATTTAGCATTAAATAACCTACAAAAGTTGATATGGCATAAAACTTAACCAACTCAACTAATATTAAGTTACATTGTTAGTGTTACATAGCAATACTTGAAACCATTCAACTGTATGCAAACTAAGGATTAATACTATATAGAATGATTTGTGTTTGATAGTGTTGTGGAGTAGTTGTAACAACCCCACAAGAGAGACTAGAGAAAGACAATTTAAAACAGTGACTGAGAGAGGAACTTATGACTAACGGTTATTCACATTAGTCAGTGTACTCAACCGTCTACAGTATTCTCTCTGGAATAAAATACCACATAGTTCAACATGTGTGCTGACCTTATGTATTACACAACACAACAGATAGGAATACTTGAAACCATTTAACTATGAGCAAACAAATGAGCTCTGGCTTGAATAAAATCTTACCAATAAACTTTGTTTACAAATCATATTTAATATATGTATAAAGTGAATTTGGCATTAAATAACCACCAAGGGTTGATATGCCATAAAACCAACTGACCAACCAACTAAACCATAAAATCAAATTACTAAACATACAAGCATAAAACCAACTATATAAGTGATACATAGATAACTTCATAGTCTCGTTCCATCAGGAAGATGTTCAAGTGCTTCTGGACTATGTGAACTCAATAAGATACTGGAAGGAGGGTAGAGAATATATAAAGGGAAGAGTTATTGATATGATAACCACCATGACATTTGGTTTAGTTTCTTTGTTTAATGGCATATCAAACTTTCAGGATTATTCAATACCAAAGCCATCTTTGTAGAAAATCAGTAGTGGTTCTATTGAGCGCATAATTGTGATGTAAAAGGTTTCATACCTTTCCCATGGGTATTAGCCTGAAAGTGAAGGAGGTGCTCGTGGTGTAATGTTATCGTCGTAGGAAATGGACCCGGCGACATGAGTTCAAATCCTGGACGAAACTGCTTGTATTTCACATAGCACTAATAACCTTGGGAAAGGTATGAATCCAATTATTCTCCCTCCAGCTATGGATGAATAGTAGGGCAGACTGATTTCTTCAGCCTTGGTGCGGCAACTAGTCTAGGAGAAGGAAAACTCTTAATTCAAACCTGTTAAACTCCGCTTAAAAATTGACCTGGTGTCATATCCTGCCCGAGCGGAGGGATTGGTAAATAGGATAGGATTAGCCTGAAAGTGAATGTAATAGTGTGACTGGAGTTTGAACTCACTTATTGCAATATTGCTGTTTCGCATGTGAGACACCATGCCATAGGGATTCCCCTCGCCAACATGAAGAAAATTGTCCAAGATGATTAAATAATGTAAATCATAAAAATTCTTGATCTTAGAAATTCAGACAGACATTAAAATAAAATTATACAAATAAGAAAACAAAACTATAAAATTAGACTTACAAACAGAAAGCAAAAAAACAAGTCACAAAACTTGACAAACTCAGCAAAGACTGAAATATTTATGCTCACAATACATAAGAAAAAAAAACCCAAAGAAACAGCTGAATTATTTATTTTATTTTATAATTATTTTTAATATATTTTACAGAACTATTTTATCACTTTTTTAAGTTTATAGAATATATTTCTTTGATTCAAGAATTGAATATATGTATAATTCTTAAAAAGAGAGCACCACAAAGCAATTCTGCTTAGGGCACCCAAAAATGAACTGCAGTGGTATATATATAACTTTTTCAAACATTATTATTTTTTGTGTACTACATTTCATATAGTTTTCAATGTGAGCGAGGCAAAATAAAGACGGAACAATTGTACATTTTCATTAAACGAGAGGACTTGCTTGTCTCTCAATAGAACAAGAATTTAAAGTCCTGCTATTATCTGAACCTTGAATCCTGATTTCTGGCAATGGTCATAAATATACAGGAATGTTCTGAGAATAATGCTTCCTATTAGATTCTATGGAAACTACAAGAGATGCATAAAGCAAATTAGCACCATTGAATAGATTAAGTTTTCAGCTACAGAACACAATGAAGCTGTGCTTAGTGTAATAATTATCATTGTAGGAAATGGAATATCAGTGTTCAGATTCAGGATTAGGCTACTTGCATTTAACTTTGCACCAATGTTCTTGAGAAAAGTATTATTCCAACTGTTCTTCACCCAGTCGGCTGGGGCTGTAGAATCTCTGAAGAATCTCTGCAGACCCCCACCCACCAATGAGTATCCTTGATATGACACTAAACAATCTCATGGAGAGGCTCCAGTAATGCTGGAGCTTTGGGGAACGGGGAGTACTCCTTTATTTCTATCTCTCCCAGCTCTACTCTGACCTGGAGTGGTGGCACCTGAAAGGGTCTTATCTATGAGTTAAATAGAACTGATTGACATTTATACTGAGTGCAAACAAATGACTTGTGCTAAATTGAATAGTTAGAAATAAAACTGTTTGATCATGTAACAGTGTGTAAATGAATGACTGATGTTTAACTGAATTGTTAGTAATACATAGCAATGCTTGGAACCATTTAACTGTGTGCTAATGAATGAGTAATGTTGAATAGAATTATTAGTGTTGATTAGCAATACTTGAAACTCTTTAAATGTGTGTCTAAATTGAATTGTTAGTGATATATAGAAATATTTGGAACCATTTAACTTTGTTGACTGATGTTAAATTGAATCATATTAAAAAAAAAGGTTTAATCCTTTAACTGTGTGTAAACAAATGACTGATGAATTGTTAGTGATATGTAGTAATACTTGGAACCATAAAAAATTAAATTACCAATAAACTAATGTCAAACTTTTCATGTATATCTGTTTAAATGTGTTCAAACAAATGACTGATGTTAAATTGTTACAGTTACGTAGCAATACTTGAAACCCTTTAACTGTGTGCAAAAAAACTCCCCAAAAACTCAGGCTCATTTTAAAATGTGTTTAATAAATGTGTACAAACAGGATTAGGTATTAAATAACCTATAAGAGTTGATATGCCATAAAACCAAACCAAACCAAACCAAATATTCTTTCTCCCAGCTATGGGTAAATAGATGGGCAGACTGGGTTCTTGAATGCTAGCAGCAAAAGTTTGAATTCAAACCAGCTAAATTCCGCTGAAAAATTGACATTGTATCACACCTGCTCATGGTTGTAGGGTTGGGTAAATACCTACAGAATAGTGTTTTTCCACGTCGTCAGCACCATTTCCAAGGAATAAAGGCTGGGTTTGTTTCATTGGTCTAATGATTAGAGTGTTCCACAATGGGCTAAGAGACTGGGGCTCAATCCCATGTTGAGTCATTCCAAACACTCAAAAAATGGTACTTGATACTTCCTTGCTTAACACTCAGCATTATAAGGTATGTATCAAGGGTAAAGTGGAGCAATCCAGAGAAAGGAGTAGCACCCTCCCCTACACTTTGGTGTAGTAGTTATTGAAAAGGGAGCCTTCTGGTCACCCTTGAATATGGTGCTAACTTTACTTACTTTTACTTGTTACCTCAGTACCTGAAGCTGAGGTATTCTTGGTATCACTACATAAGAGTCCAGCTTTTTGTAGGATTCTCACTTTAAAATAGAATTTATGTTACTTCCCAACATCATGGAGGCGTTGGTTAGATATTACCATCGGAGAGATTTTCATTTGTTATAAACAACTTTTCATTTAATAAGTGTAGTGTAGTTTCATCCAAGACCAGAAAAAAGGGTCCCCAGTGAAAACTGAATTCAGTATCAGTGGTGTGCTAGCATAGATTGTTAACCATTACACCATGCAAGTTATCCCTAAAAAGCTAATCATAACCTAGATTTGTTTCTAGGGTATATAAGTAAAGGGTGTCTTGTAAGGATTGAACTCACAACTCAGCTATAATTGGTCTGTAAAGACTTGCTTGCTTACCATTGCACCAGGATAAAGTGGGATATACTTAACTGCCAGTGGACAAGCCAACAAGGTATTCTTTTCCTTTTTGTTTGTTTTTAAATTTATCCAAAATAAATGTTTGTCATTCATCTCTCTAAGGTTGTACAGAATTTCTGTGAGATTTCAGAGAGTCTCCTAAGACAAGAAAGCTCAGGAGATTAAATATTGTCTCTTTCTTTTTCTTTTTTTTTTTAAAGGAAATATAAATACTTCTCTTATGCTCCAAATAGTTACAATAATAGAATTATTTACTTTAAGTGTTTATTTTGTTGCTTTTTTTTTCAATTTTCTCAGAGTAGCTCAGTGTCCATGGTGTGTGTATCGGAGAGTGTCTCACTTCTAATTCTTTCTCTTTTAAAAGCTTTACTTTTTTCTCCTTTCTCTTTTCTTTAATTTTTTTCTTTTAAATCTTTCTCTGCTTTTTCTTCTCTTATGATTCCTTTCTATTCTTGCCCTTTATCCTCCTCTTCTTTTTTTTTCTTTTTTCTCTTCATTTTATTAATTTATGTACAGTGATTACTCAAACTAGTAGTAACAAATAGCTCTCAATGAAGATCAAGTGACAGCTAGTCTCTTCACTTCTCAAGCACTCTCCTTCGTATTCAAGCTGGTTTTAGTAAAGATGTTAAATCAGTGGGTTCACAACAATTCACCAAAATATCCCAGCACCCTCCTTAGTATTATTGCTGATTTTAATGATGTAGTCATTGAATAGTTTCACAACAAGTTGCCGCAATACTCCTGCACTTTCCTAAGTATTCAAGCTGATTTTACTCATGCTGTCATATAAATGGCTTCACATCAAGACTCATAGATACTCCAGCATTCTCCTCAGTATTCAAGCTGATTTTAATAATGGTGTTAAATCAATGGTTTCACATCAAGTCTCTTAGATACTCCAGCATTTTACTCAGTATTCAAGCTGATTTTAGTAATGTGATCTGAATGATTTCCACTCTTCCTTTAATTTCCTGTTTTACCAATTTCTTCACAGAGCTCATTGAAACTGTTTTAATTGAGCCACTTTATCATGATTATTATTTTATTCTTACTGAGTTTCCACACCAGTTATAATTAGGTATTTACATTGAAAATCTTGTGTCATGGTGTTCATGTTAGCTTTGCTGCTGTGATTTCAGTTGTAAAAAGTTTTTCTAGAATGACATTACTAGCTCTACACCAACCTGCTTTTGAATTTAGAGTTGTTTTTTTCTACTGGTTGCTAACCAAGGCTAGAGAGCCCACTCTGCTTGACAATTTACCCATTGCTAGAGGTTTAAGAGATAATTTCATGCCTTCCCAAGGGATCACAAATTATATTAGCTAAAATTTTACCTCTGCTTGGCAGTTTTATTTTCCATGCTGTTAGTCATTAAAACATATGCAACATTAATGTCTCAATAGTTTTTGAATCTTCCACATATTTCCTGTTCTTTATAATACTCTTTTGAATTGTACCAAGTTTGCCAGCAATTCTTTCAGTCTTATTTTGTGATCTACTGAATCTGATCTTTTAATCTGGAATTTTGATTTGAGAATTTGAAAGTTAAAAAAATTGTTTTTTAGATTCTTGCAAACGTCCATTGGTCTAGTGGTTAGAGTGTACGCCAATGGCTCTGGATACTGGAGTTCAATCCCAGGTTTAGTCATACCAAAGACTCAAAAAATTGTACTTGATACCTCCTTGCTTAACACTCAGCATTATAAGGTAAGAATCAAGGGTGAAGTGGAGCAATCCAGGGAATGGAGTAGCACCCTCCCCTATACCTTGGTGTAGTAGATATTGAAAAGGGAGCCTTTGGGTCACCCTTGACTAAGGTCACCAACTTTACTTACTAGTACTATTCAATTTGTATATTCTGCTAGTCATTGTACTATCCACACTTCCATACCTATTTTATATCAACTATCTGATAATAGTTGTTACATTTAGTATATGATTTATATGTAAATATAAAAATTATTATGGGATAGGTAGTACTATTTTCTGTAAGATTTTCTTGCCCAATGACCAATGAGTTTTTTTCTTTTTCTTTTTTCAAGGACAGAAATAAAAAGGAACACAATTATTCTTATTAAAACATGCAATATCATGTTTTTTATGTCTTTACATTAGATAACACCACAAAAATCAAAACAATTCTAATCCTTTAAATTATTGCTGTTACTATGATCTTATCAAAGGGGAATCCCCATAGCTAAATTGCAGGATGGTGGCCTTGAAGAATTGACTAATACCATTAAGAGAGGTATGGACCCTTCTTATCCTCCCAGCTATAGGTTAAGTTGTATCACAGCTGTTTTTCTACAAGGATGGTTTTGGCATTAAATGACCCACAAAGGTTGATATGCCACTAAACAAAGACACCAAACCAAACTAAGTAGTATCATTGCTGTTCTTCAACAAGAATGGCTTTGGCATTAAATAACCCACAAAAGTTGATATGCCACTAAACAAAGAAACCAAACCAAACCGAACCATGATCTTATTGGTCGCTAGTGTTGTCTCTGCTTGTTGCGTTCTGATTCCATTTGCTTCTGTATTTCCAAGAGATGCTTCTTCTCCATGACATTTTCCAAAGTAAGAAGGTGGGAAACAGGCAAATTATTAACTAGCCAAAAATGTCATGAAGAAGTATTACAGAGACACCGGGGAGCGGATGAAACATAGCAGTGAAGGCTAAATAATAGAAATGTAAAGGAAATGGTTTCTTTTTCCAAAGCACAATGATGGCCAATAATAGTGAAGGTGACGAGATAGAGAGAGAAATTAGAGAGAGAGAGAGAGAAATGTTATTTCCTCTCAACTACACCATTTGTATAATTTGCGCATAACAGGCACTCATTTCTTTCTATTCCTTTCTCAATTCCTCCTCCTCCTTTCCTTTGACATCAGAATAACCAAACGTGTGCATTCGACAGAAGCAGCTGCTGTGAGCAGTTCGAGGGAAAATTGAACGACTCGGGTCCCATCGAGTGAAAAGCTGGAAATTGCAAAAACGATTATCTTTTAACGTGCAATGATGGTGGAAATATCTCAGGCCTGAATGTACCTCTCTGCATCTTGGTTATGGGTAGAGTGAAGAAGTTGGTCATGAGCGGCGGCGGCGGCGGTGGTGGTATGAAAGAGTGGGATAAGTGAGGGTTTCGGGGAGGGGGTGAGACTCAGTGGGGTGTCTCTTTTCTGTTGGATAATGACCTGCCTTGCTTAGAAAGGAAGGAAGCAAATGAAAAAAAAAAAAAGAGAAAAGAAAATGGAAAAAGATGGAAAGTCTAAGAGCAGTGAATGGGAATAGAGGAATTCGATTTTATGGTATGTTGACATTTATATGGGTCATATTTTCCTTTTCCATTTTCTGGCAAATAAGGTGGAAGAAAGAAAAAATATGAAAGCTGAAGGGAATAAATTCTGGTTTGAATAGAGAAATGCGACTTAGCCATCTTTATATGAAAATATTCAATGCATCCTCATTTTCAGCATATGGAAAAAAAATTTTTAAAGAAACAAAAGAACATTTTAAAATGTCACCATGTTTCTTAGTATTAAAAATCTATTTTTATGCTAGAATTAATTTTATGGCCATGTTTTGGAAATAGTTACACATTTGCCATACATTGAAGAGGTCAGTTTTTGAGCTAAGCCATAAAGCCATATAGTTAAATGCTGATTTTCATGCAGCTTCTGTCACTGCTTGGAAACTTGCTGCAACACATTCTTTCTCCCCACAAATTCTTCTCAAAGTATGTTGCCTTGTACTATACTTAGTTAAGTCCAGTAAATATCTAATACTGATTTTAATGGTTAGTAGGTAGGCTGACTCGCCTGATTTTGAAGATTCTTCTTTCTCTATCTGATCTTGTACCATACTAAATTAAGTTTGATGAATATCAGATGCTGATTTTTTTCAACAGGTAGGCCTTTCTCACTTAAATAGATGTTGTCCTTCTTATATCTTTCTTGATCTGGTCTTGTACTAGACTAAACTAAGCCAAATGTTTATCAATGCTGATTTTATAGAAAAACAAGCAAGCAGGACTTCTTCACTTGAGATGGATGAATAAATTATTCTTTCTTGTATCCTTCTACATATGGTTTTGTACCATACTAAGTTGAACTTGCTAAATATCAAATACTGATTTTATTGGCTGGCACTCCTCATTTTGAAAAAACAAAAAAGTTAACAGATATGGTACCACAGCTACTATACAATGTTTAATCGAAATGTGTTAATAAAACAATGGAATGTTATGTCTTGTATATGAATGATGCTGATATCCAAGTAAGAGAATCAATGACCTTGAATTATCATCTGGATCATCTTCAGAGACCCCAGTTAGCACTTCTCCCATTTTAGTAAAAGTGGGAGGGTTAGAGTTGGTACCTCATATTTATTTGGAAATACTGGTGAAGCTGAGCTATTTTTGGCACCATTGATCACTGTGCAAGAGAGTCCCTAGACTAAACATGACCTGTTGTTAAATCCCACTGGAAAGACCAAGTCGACACATATATATGGCGGATTCTGCACTTCAGAATTTGGTCCCCAAAGTCCCCAGATAGGCCATAAATACAATAACTTAGGATGTTTATATAAAAGAAATTAAAGGTCTCTGTCATCTCTATGATCTGCCATGATGATATTAACAAAATCTCTCTGTGGGTTTTATATTAGCAAGCACCCCAACCACTAGGAATATTGGTATATGCTTCTTTCCAGCCATGCACCACAGGCTGGATGTGACACAAGGTCAATTTTTTAAAAGAGTAAACCTGGTTTGAATTCAGAGTTTTTATTTTCCAAGACTGGTTGCTTAACCAAGGCTAAAGAAACCAGTCTGTCCTATTATTTACCCATAGCTGGAAGGAGAATTGATTGATTCATGATTTTCCAAAGGGCATTAGTGAGAAGTGAAATGCAAAGAGCAGCATCCAAAGTTTGAACTCCATTCACCAATTCCATTTCATCATGATAACTTGAGCAAAACACCCACCTTACTTGGAATATTGGTGTTACACATTCTTCCTTCCCATGACTCTCCATAGGTTTTATACTGGCAAGCTGGTCAGTAGAATGAACTGTGACAACTGAACACCTCAAACAGAACTGGACTGAACTTATTTTTCTGAAAAAGTCCTGAGAATGAACCAGCCAAGATATTTCTTTGCTTTTTTTGTTCTCTTGTGAGAACAAAAAAAGCAAAGAAAACAATGACAAAGACAGGGATAAAGTAAAGTATGTGGCCTTAGTCGAGGGTGGTCCAAACGCTCTCTTTTCAATAGCTACTACACTGAGGTGTAGGGGAAGGTGCTATTCCATTCCTTGGATTGCTTCACCTTACCTTTGATCCTCAATTTATAATGCTGAGTGTTAAGCAAGGCAGCATCAAATACCATTTTTTGAGTCTTTGGTATGACTTGACCTGGGATTGAACTCCAGTCTCCTGGACCACTGGTGAACACTCTACTCATTAGGGATAGTCTTGTAATAATCACAGAAAATCAGCTATACTGGCTTTTCTAATCTTACTTCATTACTTTTCACCCAACCTTAATACTCGCCATTCTTAAATCCAAGTCAAAGAATCAATTATTTGCATCATTTTACCTTACAAGACTTTATTGAAAAGTTTGCTGCTTGACAGCTGTCTGCCAACACATCTTGCTGATTTGAAGTTAGTTAGCCTTAAACTTTAAAATTTTCTTTCTTGAAGTTACCTGCTGCTGCTGCTGCCTTTGAGATGTTACAAAAAACAGCAGAATAAAACTTTGTAGAAACCAGTGAAAAAAAAAAGAAAAAAACTGATTTAATTTCTCATTTCAACTGTGAAAATGAATAGTAGAAATTAAAAAGAGAAAAAAAGTGCTGTCTGATGTAGAGTATCGGAGTAATTTTCCTTGAAAGGACAATACTTGAAATTGCAATGCACAATCTCTACTCACTACTACAGAATATGCTGACTGCATTTCAGCTGATGTGTAAGACCCCCCTGCCTCAACGAGTGTCCTGATAATAATGCTAAATCATCTGATGGTGAGGTTCCAGTCCTGGAACTTTGCAAAATAGTGAATACCCCTTGATTGCCATTACTCCTAAGCCCACTCTGACCTGGAGTGATAATACTACTTTTGTTCTTGTCTATGGATCAAATGGAACTGTTCAATCATTTATTAGGGATTATTATTAAAATCAAATAGAAATGTTTGTGTTAAAATTGCTGTAACTGAAACTATTTAACTGTGTGCAAACACTAAATAGACATATCTGAGAATTAATTTTTATTTATTGCGGACTTTTTGTCCTCATCTTGGTAGGTTTTTTTTTTTGTGTGTGTTGTTTCTTCTTTCACTACATTTCGGCCAAATTTCACCTCTGGCCTTCTTCAGGTGATTTACCGCGACCTCGGATAGGAATATTGAGTCTTGTAACCGTATCCCCAGTAATTACTGCCTTCCATAGTTGTTCTCTATTGCGCCACGTTTTTTGACCAAGTAAACCTCTGGGTAGGATTTACTGGGGATACGGTTACAAGACTCAGCATTCCTATCCGAGGTCGTAGTAAATCATCTTAAGAAGGCTAGAGGTGAAATTTGGCCGAAACGTAGTGAAAGAAGAAACAACACAAAAAAAACAAAAACTACCAAGATGAGGACAAAAAGTCCG
Source organism: Sepioteuthis lessoniana (assembly GCA_963585895.1). NCBI lineage: Eukaryota > Metazoa > Mollusca > Cephalopoda > Myopsida > Loliginidae > Sepioteuthis > Sepioteuthis lessoniana. The sequence continues at coordinate 94,655,802 of OY757908.1, forward strand.
CAATAAATAAAAATTAATTTTCAGATTAAGAAGCCTCATCTCAAAATGATTCCAATTAAAGATAAATAGACATACTTGAAACCATTTTCATGCAAACAAATGAGCCCTGACTTGTTTAAAAAATGTTACCTACAAACTAATCAATTTAAAATCATATAGTAGATGTATAAACAGGATCTGGAATTAAATAACTATCAAAGATTGAAATGCCTTTAAACAAAATAACCTAGTCAACTTTCCTTTTAAAATCATCATTTCGTGAATTATTTGAATTCGAATCCTCACTTTTATTGGTATGGTGCCTACATTCTAGACTCTACATTCTCCAGTTTTCCAAGTATCATCATTGTTATTGCAAACTATTTGTGCCAGTATCCATATCTTTTGTCTTGTTTTAAAAACAAAGATTGCATTGTTTAAACAGAACAAGATTAACCACAAAAACCCTCTACCAAGAGTCAGTCACTCATAGGAGACTATCCACAGTGTCATTAAATGCATATAAACTGAGATAGATATATAAGAGCAAACTATAATAGCTAGTTCTTTGGATAGATTGGAGCAGACTGGAACAGATAGATAGATATAGGTAAACAGCTGACAGAAATGGCTAACTGGAGTGATGGATAGAAAGGAACAGGCTGACATAGATAGATAGATAGATAGAAGCTTACTTGAATACAGAGAGAGGAATATCTAGTCAGCTGGATAGATAGATGGATAGATAGGAACAGGTTGACAGATGGATTGATTGATTTGTGCTTATCAGAAGAGATAAATAGAAGCAGACTTGAATACATTGAGAAGAACAGCTGACGAGATAGATAGATAGATAGATAGATAGATAGGATAGATAGATAGTATACCAGAACAGATAGAATGGAGCAGACTAAAATAGTTAGTTATTTAGATGGAGAGACTGAAAGGAGCTAATAGGAATTGATAGATTTATATAAGTGTATTCACCAATGGCCTAGGAGACAGGGGTTCAATCCTAGTTTGAGTTATACCTAAGACTCAAAAAATGATACTTGATGTATATGTAACAACTCTTGCTTATTCTTTGGTAGTTCACATTAAACTTTGATCATTCACAAAATTAGCCTTTATCATGAACTCTGAAAAAGAATATCAAAAGAGTCCTAAATTTTTGGTTTGGTTTGTTTATTTTAATGGCATATTAACCTTCTTAGGTCATCTAATGCCAAAGCCCTCCTTCTAGAAGAACAGCAGTAGTACTATTTAACTCATAGCTTGGAGGATAATAGTTTCATACCTTTCTTATGGGTATTTGTCCAAAAGTGAATGTAATTGCACGACTATAGTTCGAGCTTGCTTACTATGATTCTGCAGCCCAGTGCTTAAACCATTACACCACAAGAACATCCCCACCCCAATTTTTGGTTGGTAGCATATAAATTTATATATACATATGATTAAAGCATGAAAAAGTTTTTTAAAAACAAGTATAAAAAGAAATCAAAAAAGTGCTCAAAGCTGGCCACCCAACAGAGCTAGGTAAAAACTAAAACAAGTGAGGTCTACTCAGCTTGTCCTTGGCTGCCACATGGCTCTAAGTTTTATGAAGTTTTTAGAGGAGGATGGCTACACTCATCAGATGTGGTTTACTATATCTCATGAGTATATATGTATGTTTATATATATATATATATGTATATATATATAGTTTTTGTTCCAGGCAGCAGTCGTGTCAATACTGCTGTATGGATGCACCATTTGAATGCTAACAAAACGGCTGGAGAAGAAGCTAGACGGCAATTACACAAGAATGTTTTGAGCAATATTGAACAAGTACTGGCGGCAACACCCCACAAAGCACCAACTATACGGCCACCTACCTCCCATCACGGAAACTATCCAAGTTAGATGAACCAGACATCCAGGAAACTGCTGGAGAAGCAGGGACAAGCTCATAAGTGATGTACTCCTATGGACACCCACATGTGGCCAAGCAAAAGCAGGATGACCAGCTCAAACATACATACAGCAGCTATGTGAGGATACGGGATGTAGCCCTGAAGACCTGCCAGAGGAGATGAACGATAGGGAGAAGTGGCGAGAGAGGGTCAGAGATATCCGTGCTAGCAGCTTGACATGATGATGATGATATATATATATGTATGTACAGGGTATGATGAGTAAATTGTTGCCATTCTAAAGTATACATTTTGCACATATGATTTATTTGTTTCAAGTTTTGTCTACTGTGCAGCAAACTCGAGTTAGTAGGGCACTGTCAATGTGGAATACAGCCCCATGATACTATTCACTCCTTTGGTAATTTGGAAATCCCCATGCAGTGCAGCTTGGCATTCATGCCAGAAGCTCCAATACAAAGTTCTTTGAGTGCCTGGATGTCAATCTGAGGACAGATTCATGTTCATATTGATAAAAACCAAACACCCAGTTTACATCATAGTATTTGGGTATTTACTAGCAACAGTGACATCATGACTCCACTCACCTTCCCATATGGCCTCAAATTCAACACGAAGGCCTACATTGGGCCTGGAGGAGGTAATACAACCCTAGGTCAAGAGGGTTTCCTGCTGGAAGACCTTATTTCTGGCAAAAAGATTCTGTGCCATGCCACTCAAGCAGGAGAACCCAGTTTTGGCTGTGAGAAAACTTCTGCAACTATATCACTGCTAATATCTGGCTGCCTAATTCCTGAGATTGCAATCATCTTGACTGATAAGTGTGGGACACAGTTGGATGAGAGACCAACAAAACTCTGTGCAACACCAAAGATAAAATTAAAGCAAGGATAACAGTAGCATTTATCAATTTAAACAAAGAAACCACTGGAAATTCTTGTAGGAGAATCCAAAGCCATCTGAGGGCTGTGGTGATTTTTCAAATAAATTCAACCTGTAGTATTTCAAGATATTTTCATGTAATTTTTGTAAATATATCTGATAAAGTGAGATGTCAGTGTTATTTTTATTTTTGTTAATTTTAGACAACAATTGACACAAACATTCATCTATCTGCATTAATACATTTATGTATATATGCATACACCTCTCTCTTTCTCTCTCTCTCTCTCTCTCTCTGTATATATATATGTATATATATATAAATATACATATATCTCTATATATTGTCATCCACAGACAGACCTGTTTCATTCTATCAGAACTCTTCAGTATGGCTAGACAAGCTAGATTCCCGAACATATACATCAATACACACATATAAACACACTTATATATTTACATACATCTATATAATGTGTATGAGCATGCATCTACACATAATATATACATCTATATATAAATATATCTATACATAAATATACACACCCATAAATACATGCATAGATACATCTATCTATCTATCTATCTATCTATCTATCTATCAGCATAGTAAATCATTGTATAATACTTAATGTAAAGCACTTTGTTTTGCCCTTCATATCCACCACTTATGGAGCTGCTTTTATTTTCTTTCATCATTGTATTTATGATGTGTCCAGTTAGAAATGACCACAAATCTTTGACCACTTTAGGTGTCACCTCAATAATCCTGGGTCACTTTCTCACTGCTTTCTTTCTTGTTTATCATTCATCCTTTCCTTTTCCTTTAATCTTTTCACCCTTCCACATATCCCCACTTCTTTCTTCCTCCCCACACGCTCAGTACTCCTCCTCCCAACCCTTTCTCCTTTATTGTCTTTCTTTTATTTTACTTTGTTCTTTTTGTCTCATCTTGTGTTGATGCTTTTTCTTTTCTGCCTCAACCTCTCTCTTTCCTTTGAATCCCTCTCTCTCTCACTCTCTCTCTCTCTCTCTCTCTATTTCTTATATATATATATATATATGTATAACTGCTATATTTTCTTTTTTTTTTTTTTTAGCTTTTATTCTTTTCTTTTCTTTTTTTTTCTTTTCTTAGCATTAAATTCTTTTTCTTTTCACTTTCTCAGTTTTCTTTGCTTTCTCTCCCTTTGTTGACATTGATTCTTTTTTCTTCTTTCATTGCTTTGTTTCCTTTTCCTGACAACAATTTTTTCTTTGACTCCTTCTTTTTGCATTTTATTAAATTGCTGTTTTCTTTTTCTTTTCTTTCTCTCCTTTTTCTCAACATCAAAGAGTTCTTCATTTTTCATTCCCTTTATTTTTCCTTGATATTCTATCTTTTTTTTTTCTCTCTACAATTTCTTTGCTTTCTCTCCTTTTTCTCAACATCAAAGTTTTCTTCTTCTTGAATTATTTTTTCTTTCTGGATATTCAATTTTTCTTCCTCTTTTCTGTTTCTTTTTCCAACATCATATTCTTTTCTTTCTTTGCCTTTTGTCTTCTCTCTATGTAAGAGCATGAATAAGTTCATTGTTCAATGATGAAATTTAGCATTTTTTCTTCAAATATTATTTTAAATCATAATCTCTTTATTTATTAATACATTCAATTCAGTGTTGGATATTAATCATATAAATTAAACATTATACAATGATAATAACAGGTTAAAATTATACTAATAACATGTCAGACATACTGATGTACTTTCATATATTTTTGTTCAACATTTTTTCCTTTTTCACTTCTGATCTCTTTCCACCATTTTTGTTTCATTTTTCCCTTTCTTTCCATTTCTTCATTTTTAAACTCATTCTTGTCTTCTTTTTCTTTCACGCTTTCGTTTTCCCACTGTAACCTTCCTTCTTTCTTAGCTATCTCTAATTTCTTTCCAGCCTTTTCAGATTTGCTTTAATCCTTCTGTTTTTTTCCTTACTTTTTTTTCCTAATCTTGCTCTTATTTTCTTTTCTTCCATTTTTCCTTCATTCTTATCTAGCCTTCTCTATAATTTCTTTCTCTTTCACACATTAACTCTTGCTTCTTGTGTTTCTTTCCTTGTCCTTCTCTTTTTTCACTCTCTCTTTCCGTTTATCTTTGCCTTTCCTTTCTTTGCCTTTCTACCTCTGTTACACTAAGATTCCATGAAGTTACTTTGGTTTCTTTGGGAGTGTAGTGTTAAGGATGGCATCAAAACCCAAAATGGTGCCAGTGTTAATGGAGATGCTTAAAGCTAAAAGGACAGAAGATATATTTTGTCAAAACATTTCAGGAAATAAACAAGGAATCACGTCTCTCATGGAAAAGGGTTTCAGAAAAATAGTGGATATGACATTAGAAGAAATGTCTGGCAGTATGCAACTTTGTCAGCATTTCTGAGGTTAAGGTCTTGTCAAGTAGCTTAGATTTACGTAGAACCAAAGGCCAGCATTTGGAAATGTACAATATATGTGAGTATATATGTGTATTTGTATGTTTATATACATATATATGCATGTGTGTTTGTATTTAAATGTCTATATGTGTGTGTATATATATATATATGTGTGTGTGTGTATAAGTGTATGAATGTAGGCGTATGTAAAAACATCATATCATCATCACAATAAGTTTTTTTATTCAAACAAATGTTTTAAATGTTTTTTTATTCAAACAAATGTTTTAAGTGCTCTGACTTAGGGAAAAAAAGTAAATGCCGGTTCAGTTTACAGCTGAATGATAATTTTGTGGGGTCTGCATTTAAGTTGAATATCATTTTTTAACCATTTGAATTTTCCAAATAAATGAGGTAGCAATAAAATACTAATTAGAATCCTTTACTCCTTTCTAAATAAAAGCATCAGTATCATCATGGATGGCTATTACTATAGGATCCTAGAATGCTTGCATTTCATCTAGTATATATATATATATATATATAAATATGTATATATATACTTTAAAATGAATAGGTCTGCAAGTGAATTCTTTTCAGTTGATTATTTTTCTTTTACCTGTTTTTCCGATGTTTAAAGTTGTCTTCAGGAAGTTAATGACCGATTTAAGCATTCTCTTTGGTTTTTAGAGTGGCAACTGTTTTGATCGGGTTGTGGTTCTTTTTAATCCCCAGATCTGTGTCTGGGAATGTCCAGTTGGAATTAATTGTCCATAACATATATATATATATATATATATATATATATATATATGTCATGGACAATAAATATATATATATATATATCTATATATGATTGCATAGGGGAGAAATTGACAAGTTACTAAGCACCAATGATTCTGTGTCTCCTTTATACATTTCTTGTTTTATATATGTTTAACACCAATATTGCACATTCTTTATAAATATAGCAAACTATATAACTACTATAATTATTTCTGTATAACATGCACTTATAACTTTGGACTGTGAAAATTCTGGAAAAAAGACTCCCTTGTATAAAATAGAATGACTTTTTAGAATTTGTAGCAGCTAAATAAAACCTAAATTCAGACTTTGTTTAACTTTTTATCTGTTTTCACAGACTAAAAATAAGAATCAATGAAGTTTACATTATGTCTTAAAACACAAAATTAACACAATATTTTGAGTAAACACATGGACATGTTCACACAAAAATGCAACAAGCTTACAATGAAAGTAAACTCACGTTAGAAGAAACAAAATTATTGACAAAAACACTTTCCAGTGGATATTTCTCTGAAGCAACAAAAAACATATTAGTTTAAACTATAGTTATAAATTAGTGATAGACACAAATCATTACGGTATAACACTAATTCATTTGTACAAGGGTCTGTTGAATAGTTCATAGGCTGACCAATATACTCTAATAGAATGTGACCAAATAAGTTTTGTTTTTCAACATGGTGTTCTCCTTGCAGACTACGCACTTCTTCCATCAGTTTGGTAGTGCTCACTAATATCATTGGTCAAAAGCTATCAACAGCAAATAAGATGTCATCATATGAACTTTTCAGTTTACCCTCATATATACACACACACATATATATATATATATATATATATGAATATTGTCATCATCAGACAGACTATTTTGTTGTATCACACCTCTTCAGTGTGGCTAGACATGTGAGATGCTTCAAGCTGGGATTGAAACCCACCTAAGTTGATGTCAGATCAATAGCACACCTCTTACCAGCAGATTTGATGTTGTCATATGAACTTTTCAGCCTATCCTGATTTATATATATATATACACACACACATATATGAATATATATATATACCATGAGTATGATTTGCATGCATATTGGGTTGCATGATTATTAAATGGATCCTTCTGGCAAGTGTGTTACCCTACGTGTGTGAAACTCAAGACTCATGGACAGTATTTATCCTTGTAAGCATTTTGATAAGAGCAGTGAACACTTAAAGCATGTTCTTACACATTTTGAGTAATTTCTTACCCAAAACATATATACTAACACACACACACACACACACACACACACATGTATGTGTGTGAATGTGTGTCTGTATTTATGATATCAAATATAGGAAATTGGAATATATAGTGAAGCATAAGAGCATTTATTTTATGTTTAGTCTCCCTGGGCACATTAAAACTTGCATTTAATCAGATTTTATGCATGTGAACTTTATGTCTATATACACATGTGAGGGTATTTCTTCCTGCGTGTTATCTATCTATTAATCTATATATATATAAATATACTTATATATTTGTATGCATGAAGAACACCAATCAGAATGAGATCCTCGACCAAAACACTGAGCTTAGTCTGGCACAACTGTCATGATGTGACACAGCCAACAACTATAGTTGGGTAAGTGTGAGTACTAAAAAGAAAGTTAAATTAGAGTCACCTGATGACAGATGACACTTTATAAACAAATCTTTTTATATTTCAATTCTTACAATAAAAATATCACCACGTCAGCTCAAGTGCAAGATACATATATTTGTTGTCTTGCAGATTTTTAGGTGAAAGTAGTTACAGACTAAAGAGAAGTCCCAGATTGTCAGGGTAGGGAAGCCTGGGTCAGGTTTCAACTCGGAAGACTGAAGGAGCCTAAAGAAAACCATTCAAGAAAGATGAACAACGCATCTTGGGAACTACTAGAGAAGTAAGGATAAGATCATAAACAATGCTCATCTATGAACTCCTACACATGGATACACCAGTGTTAGCTGACCATCAAAAAACATACATTCACCTAAATGGCACCTAGTGTGAACACTAGGTGCCATTTAGAGGATTTACCAAGTACAAGAGTCAGTTAGTACGGATGGCAAGAGAGTTAAGAAGTCCAGGCTGTGATCATGCCTTGATGACAAAGATGATGAAAGAAATTCCCTTGTAAGACATACAACATACAGTTGTTATTTCAAAGATAAAATAAACAAGAATTTACATTTATGAAGGTGACTTGTTGATTTGCTTCTCTTGACCACTGAACACTCAATCCACTATATATATTTACCAAACCCCTTTTGCACGAGCAGGATGTGACACAAGGTCAATTTTTAAACAGAGTTTAACAGGTTTGAATTAAGTCTTCCATCTCTTAGACTAGTTGTTACAGAAATGTTAAAGAGCAAGGTCTACCCTACTATTTACCCATATCTGGAGGGAGAATAGTTGGATTCATGCCTTTTCCAAGAATATTAGCGCAATGTGAAATGCAGACAGCCACGTCCATTTCCTTCATTGGTAACCATTGCACCATGAGCACTATAATCAGCTATGTCTCTATGAAATGCAGTGAGGCTTGCCAGTGTAGAGATACTTCAAAAAGATCTCTGGCAATGAAACTCTCCACAACAGCAAGTTTGGTACACTAATTATAATATGTCATTGATTCCATTCCCTTCTTGCCCAGTCAGCTGGGGCTGTTGAATACACCGACTGCACCTCTGCAGAGGATTAGGACCCCCACAATGAGAGTCCAGGATATGACACTAAAAAATCTGATGGTGAGGTTCCAGTGATGCTGAAACTTTGGGAAATGCAGAGTGTCCCTTTATTGCCATCACTCCCAGGTCCACTCTAGCATGGAATGGCAGCACCTGATAGGGCTTATGGGTTAAATAGAACTAACTGCTTACTTATGCTAAACTAATTTGTTTGAATTAGAAGTTTGACTAAACTGAATAGGTTGAAATAGAAATGTTTTTGACAAACTATGCATTCATGCTAAATTGAATCATTTGAAATAGAACTATTTGTATGAAAATGAATTTGGTGTTAAATAACCTACAAAGGTTGATATGCCATAAAACCCAACAAACCATCCATTCCCTTCACTGTGCACAATGGATTTACAAGTAATAATAAAGAAAGGTACAACTTTTAATAGCTAAAGGAAGATTGTGCTCTTTTGACTGCTTTGAGAATCAACATTTGAATTTCTAGTGTTCAAAAGGCTGACTAGAACTGGGGAATGAGCAATTCTGTCAGCAACAGGACAGACCCTTAATTGAAATGGTTATTCCAACTTTTCCATCACATTAGCTGTTATTAACACTGTTTCTGCTTACACTGGTGGCACTGTTATTATGACAATGTGACACCTTCATTTTAGCATTCAGGAAATTCACTACCATCTCAGTTTAAACAGCAACGTTGTTTTTATGACATTTATTTACACCTTCATATCAACTGCTGGGTATTTTCTTACCAAAATGTTCACACATTTTACGGGAAACACTGTGATGAAGAGTAGTATTAACACTTTTATCCCAACTGTCACTTGTTCTACAATCAAGCGCTGGTAATCTAATAGTTATTAGCACAATTTTCTCATCCCACTTGAGACTGTGTGCATTCTCATTTTATTTGAAAAGACATGAGTCCATTTTTCTATACCCAACAACAGGTAAAATAGGAGATCAGACATAGTCTCTAGCTTGGTAGACAAGCAGTCTAGGAGAAACACAACCCTGAATTTAAAATCAGAAGCTTGAACTGGAGCCCTTAAGGCAATGATATTTTTAGCCCCATTCCATCAGCTCTCATAATAACACATGTTAATTTGACTCTTTCATGTTATATTGACTCTTCCCTTGAGCAGTTCAGTTGGCTGGGGCTGCAGAATACAATGATTGCATCTCTGCAGACAGAGAAAAAACACCCCAAGGAGTGTCCTGTTATGACACGAAACGATCTTTGAGAAATATGGATTGACACTTCATTTCCTTTTCTCTTAGATCCACTTTGACCCAGAGTGGGTGCACCTGATACCGTCCTATCTATGGGTCCAATAGAACTGTTTGACGTTTAAACAGCCAGCAAACAAATGACGGATGTTAAATTGAATTGTTAGTATTACATACCAATACTTAAAACTATTTAACGATGTGCAAATGAAGGAAGAGTGTTGAATAAAATTCTACTCCTGTGTCTATTTTCTTTGCAGTCTTTCCCACAAAAAGATTCCAAGCATATATGAATCATGTTTTGGTTTTAAAGAAGAAGGTAAAAATTGTTTGGATCTGCTTCTAGATTGTTCTTGAGGGATTCATAAACATTTATTAGCTGAGTAATAAGGACATACAATAAAGGCAACCAACTTAATGTATACACAACAAACGATGAGTTGATTTTTAACTTTGTAAAATGAATGTTGATTTTTTTAGATAATATTGTTTATTTCTCTAAGGAAATTTTCAGTTCTTTTAAGTTGTGTTTGTTTCTTTTTAATTCTAGAAGAATTTCAATGAACTCAAGTATAGTCGATGGTATTTTCAAGTTCGGTTGAAGAAAAGGGACTTATTCAAAATAGAACTGGCTTGAAACACTTTCAGTTTTGTCTTTTTTTCTTCTTCATGACATGGTAGTTTCACAAAGCCAGAGTTTGTTTTTTAAGACCAAGCAAAAAATACGTCCATTACATTCTGAAGTCTGGTCCGAAAGAGAGAGAAATATCCCATAACTGTGCTTCCACCAAAGTTTTACAATCTCAAAGAGAGAAAGAAAGAAAGAAAGAAAGAAAGAAATTAGCCTCTTTCAGTGCTTGTCAGTCCACGAGACACACATGCATTTGAAGACCTCTCGAAACAAGCTGTCGATACTATATAACTTTTAAATTATTTTATGGACTAAATAAATAAAAAAATAAAAAAAAAACATTTCAGAGAAGCCAGTATATATATATATATATATATATATATATATATATATATATATATATATATAGCTTTCCAACTAAGAAAAGAATGACTTTTTTTTAAAAATCGTTGACATTTATTGAGTGAAATGAACTTTAACGATGTATTAATACGTTAAAATTCGAGATGAATATGTGGATGAGTGTGTTTCAAGGCTATAGGTCATTGACCTTCTTAGTCGAACCGAGAACTTTTCAGCAATCATTCGTCTCTACAGATTGTTTATAAAATTAATAGTTTTCAAAAGACTATTATAAAAAAGTAATATATTGGCACTGATCATTAGGCTTTTGTAGAGAAACATTTGAAGTTAATTGCTGTAACTAACAACTGACTCATTGTTGAAAATAAATCTTCTGTGCACATCTCGACAAGTCTCATCCGATAGCCGATGTCTCTTCTCACACACATTGTGTTTGTTTGTAAAAGATCTATTATTCGCTGGGTTTGGTCGAAATCTTACAAATCATGGGTCAGCTTCTCACCGAAAAGAAAAAGAACAAACGAAAATATACTTATTGTTTCTTCATTCACTTTCTGAGTTTATCCTGGTGAGAGGAGATTGTAATAGTTCGCAAAATTAACTTAGGTGACCGTTTCTTGCCATCATGATATGAATTGCATATATATGTCCGTGTATATATATATATAGTCGCACATCTACACCCAACCCTTTCGCACAAGCGAGATGTGACACAAGAACAATTTTTAAGTGGAGTTTAACAGGTTTGAATTCAGTTTTCCTTCTCGTTGACAGGTTGCCATAGCAAAGTGGAAAAGCCCAATCTGCCGTTTTATTTACCCATAGAGGAAGAATAGTTCGATTCAAACCTTCCTCATGGGCATTAGCGTTTTGTGAAATATAAACAGCCACGTTCAAGATTTGAACTCGAGTCGTTGAATCCATTTCCTACGACGGAAACCACAAAGATAGATCAGTAAATGGATTGACTGATTTATTAATGGGGGTACTGAGATTGTCTCATAAAAGATGCAACTCTCAGGGAAAGAGGGTAAAATTTACCACAACATGTGTAAATGTTTTACTCTGTAGGAACCGTATATAATCGTTTAGTTCGAATTACTGTATCAAACGTTAACCCCATTCGAGTATCCTTTCGTTTCTGTTGTATCGACTGAAATACTACATTTGGAATGTTCTCTGAATAGGTTCAGGGAAAGGTTACAGCGTAACATTTTTTAAAATACATGTTGTCAAAAAGATGACTGCATTCTTTTCGGTACACACATATACATGGTCAGTTTTCTATCCTATTCTGTCTAACGGCTTATTCCTAAATCTGCTGTCTGTGGAACTACCGCCACTTCGGCCAACCTATTGCTGTTTACACCCCGAGGCTCGAACTCTGCTTTATTTCCTACCAACTGGACGGTGTGCTCTGCCCCGACCGTTGCTGGTCGGGCTGCCACTGATCTGATCAATTCGTGACTGCCTCTTTGAATATATGGGACCCTGGCTTCCAGAAAAGCAAGTAACTTTTTCTACGAGGGCCCTAATCTGGACTAATGTACCTTAAAAATGATATCTTTGTCTCCTGATCTCTGACCATCCTAGCACAAAGACTTTAGTCCATTATGGACATTAAAAAAAAACCAACCCTTTTTTCCCATCGAGAAATTCTTTTTCTAGTTTATTATCTCTTAAAATCTGCCAACCCCCTTAACTTGTTCAGCTATCCCTTTGATACTACTATACGTGCCACCCATGCAGATACGCTCACAACCACATGCACACAGACACACACACACACACACACACACACATATATATATATATATATATATATATATATATATATATATATATTACGCCTTTATGCAAACATACTCTTAGGGATACTCTCTGAGCACACCTTTCGCCCTCTCTCTCTCTCTCTCTCTATCTATCTATCTATCTATATATATATATATATATATATATATATATATATCCTCACGCACACACTCAGATCTTTCTATATAAATATATATACGTGCACGCACACAAACACACAAATACATATATATATACGCAATATTTGCTCCTAGTGACAGAATAGTTTATGTCACACTTTATTTACATAATGCACACACACATACACACAAGCATATATATATATATATGTATATATATATATACATATGTGCACATATATATGCACACACACACAACATGTGCACCTAGGGACAAAACTGTTTTTAGGGTCACACTTCATGTACATAATGTACCCGCACATACATACATACACACGCACACACACACACACACACACACATGTATATATAATACATGCATCCAGTGACAGAACGTAAGCGAGTTCGAACTCCAACCACGCTATTACGTTAACTTTCAGACGAATTCCCTTGGGAAAGGTATGAATCCCCTATCCTCCCAGCTAAGTAAATTGCATCACTGCTGTCCCTCTAGAATGATAGCTTTGGCAATGAATAACTCACGAAGGTTGATATCCCATTATACAAAAACCACTGACAGACCAGTTCATAGTGTCACACTTCATCTACATAATGTACACGCATATATATATATATATATATATATATATATATATATATATAATACATGCAACCAGTGATTGAAGAGTTCATAGTGTCACCCTTCATCTACAAAATGCTCTTGTATTTTCCGTAGTTTTATCGTGTGGATTTCACCTGGTCACTTAGACTTCGCAGTCACTACAGATTGTAAAAAAATATTTTCAACCATTTCTCCATTTTTTTTTCCTTGTCTGGTGCAGCATTTGTAACACTTGACCTTCTCTCCAAGGAGTTTTTTTCTGGACTGTGTAAGTAACTAAAACAAAGCCATCCTAATTGCTTTTAAGATACTTATGTTCTTGGACTTTCATATTTTGACACCAAAATTCCGTTGTTTCAAATTTCTTGCAACAATCGGAGATGAATTGTCTTGAACGGTGGTGATTTTCTCGAAATGTTTTCGAAAATGTTGTTGCTCGACCGTAACAGAATCCGTTTTGTTTAATGCAAAATGCATTCTGAAATGTAATAATTTTTAACACACTGACAGATAATTGTAATAAATTGAAAGTGAATCTTCACAAAACTATCTCATGAGTGTAAGTATTTTAAATAGTTTGTTTTCAGATGAATTTTTGAAACTATTTTTGAGATCATATAAAGATATGAATGTACGTATGTATGTGACTGTCTCTCTCTCTCTCTCTCTATATATATATATATATATATCAATTAAGTTTATAGATATACTTAAAAAAAACTATCCGGAGTTAAAAGAAAATAATTTTTTTCAAATCCATCCGAAGATTCCGTCAAGAACAGATGAAATAAATTTACAATGGAATATACTAACTGATTTTCTTGTTTCTCAATGATGTATATATGTGTATATATATACATTCATGTTCGTATATATATATATATATATATATACGTATGCATGTTTATGTGTATATATACGTGTATATATAAGTATGTTCATATGTATATATATATATAGAGAGAGAGGAAGAGAGAGAGAGAGAGAGATATAGAGAGGTGTACTCAAATTGCCCCATAATAAAAGATGCAACCCGAAGGATAAGAGAGTAAGTTTTATGCCACAGCATGTGACAACCTTGAATACAGTAACAACCGTATTTAATAATGCAGTGGAAATGATTGCATCAAACGTTAGCCTCATATCAGCATCCTTTCGTTTCTGTTGTACCGGCTATACCATTTTATAAGAGCGGGTTATTTCGGTTTATGACTGAAATACCAAATTTTGTATCCATTCTTATTAGATTCAGCGAAAGGTTTCTGAGTACCTTTTTTGAAAATACATGTTGTCAAAAAGATTACTGAATTCTTTGTGTGTGTGTGTGTGTGTGTGAGAGAGAGAGAGAGAAAGAGAGAGAGATAGACAGAGAGAGAGAGATTGCTAAATTTTGTTTCTGAAAAGGTTTAACAAATATTAAAGTAAGATCTTTGGAAATGAATGTTTATAATTTTTCGAGATATAACTGATTATTTAACATCCAAGATATATATATATATATATATATATATATATATATATAAACTAACGACAATCTGTAAAATAAATTTCAATGCATGGAATTTAAACTTTAAACAGAAACTCATTACTTTTACGTGGTGCAACACACACACACTCACGCAAATATGTGTGTGGTGGGGTGATATGTATTTCACATGAGAAAGATATGAATCCAACTATTCTCCCCCACAGTCTGAGCTCTTTCACCTTGTTATAGGTAAACAGTCTAGAAAGAAAAACTTTGAATTCAAACCTGTTAAACTCCGCTTCAAAAACTGAGCTTGCGTCACATCCAGCTCATGTGTAGGAGTTGGTCAATATATATACATATATCATACCAGCCTTTATTTTAGTCCACTGCAGAACTTTACTACGGTCTGTGTAGAACATAAGCTTTTATTTCACTCATCCTTCTCCTAGACTAGTTGCTTCACTAAGGCGAGAGATCCCAGTTGGTCCTACAATTATACACATACCTTATATGAGAAGAGTTGGGCTCGTGCTTTTCCTGACGGATGAAAAGAACACAAACTGCCTCAGTCATTATGAAAATTCGACATGCCGGTTCCATTTTTCGTGCTGAAAATCGTTGTCACATGCGTTTTTGAGAAATTTTCCCGTTTGATAACGCTTAAGGTTCCTTCCGGTTATCCTTCCGGTCCTCAACCCATGTGACCTGCTCCTGCTGTTCTTTTGTTTACACTGTCGGAACATCCTGCTAAGAAATCCTTAATTGACGACTCTGTCAAAGCTCAATATATAACAGTATTCGACGGGAATACTTGAAGCCATATAGTTGTGATCAGATTATTAGCATTAATATTTATTTGAAGCTATAATTGTTTTCAAAGGAATATTATGATTAGTTACTTGAAACTATGTAACTGATTGCAAATTATTGGTGTTTGAGGGAAATACTTGGAGTCATATAACTGTGTGCAAATAAATGATTATTATTTAATAGAAAGTGTTACTTTACATTGTATAATTTTTTGTACGTTATTTGAATTGAATAGAAAATTCTAAAAACCATATGAGTGTGTATAAATTATTAGTAGGTTAAGTCACATGTGTTTTTGAGAATTTTTCCCGTTTTCTACGACAGTTTCCAGTGTAGTTGATGAACATCCGCTGCTTATCCAACTGATGACCAATTAATTTTATTAGTTAGTACGTATGTATGGCGTTTGGATCTCGAAGACAGGTACAGAAGCAAGGATGGGGAAGATGTAGCCGGGCGTTGGTGCCACTGCAGATTTTCAGAGTTTTATGACCGCTCGTATCGATTGTATCAATTTAGGTCAGTTGCCTAGTAAAAGTGTGCGAATTTTATTACTCATAAACGGCGGACATATAATCTCCTGGATAGTATGGGTCCCGTTCTTCGATACTCCAACGCCCCAGCTCCGTGTTACTGCATCTGCTCTTTCTAGTTAATTCATTCTAGCCGTTGACAGACAGAAAGACAGATAGATGCACATGAAACGCGAGAGAGGAAGAGATAGAGAGAAATGAGAAGTCGGGTCTCTTTTTCATGGAACATCGTTGGGTTTGTTGTCCTCAAGAGGGGGTAAATAGCACTTGTGCCGGCAGATAGTTTTAATACTGTAGCAGAATCGTCCCATTAAAAGCGTTGGTGACCTGGGCATTTTAGTGGGGGTGCCGGTTTGGCAGAAAGGATTGATGAGCCATCTTGTGATTGCAAGGTGCTGGGATGACCTGTTCGGGAGTTATCATCCGTCATCCTTTATGTTTGGTTGTGTTTATGGTAGATTAGTGGCCAGTCCTTGTTTCTAAGGCAACCTGCAATTCAGTTCTGGGTAAAAGAAAAGGTGTTATGATCGGCTGTCGGTGCTGTGCGGGTTAAAAGAGATAGTACGTATCAGTAGTGATTGTGATTGTACAATTTCAGTGGTCATTGTAGGTGGGTAAGAGAAGGAAAAGTGCTGGTTGGTGGGAGGTTGTAGATGTGTGTGTGTATGTGTGTGTGTGTGAGAGAGAGAGAGAGAGAGAGAGAGAGAGAGAGAGAGAGAGAAATTATGAGTGGTGGGTATGAATGGAAAGATGACGGCAAAAGGAGAAAAAGATATCTGGTCTCAGAGTATATAAAGATACCGTAAGGGAAAGAATAACTAACTTGACACAGCATGTCAGAGAGAGAGAGAGAGAGAGAGAGGGTTATTGTGGATGGGAAAATAACGGCAAAAGGAGAGAAAGATATCAAGTTGCGTTTGATTTCTAGTTAGTTTGGTTTCTTTGCTTTAATGGCATATCAACCTTCGTGGGTTATTTAATGCCACAGCCATCCTTCTAGAAGAACATTAGTAGTACTATTTTAACCCATAACTGGGGATTATAAGGGGGTTCATACCTTTCCCAAGAGTTTGAAAGTAATAGCGCTACTTGAGTTCGAACTCGTTTACTACGATGTTGGAGTCTAGTACGTTAGCCACGACGACACAAGGAGAGTGTGGATAAAGATAGACTAAAAGAAATGTATGACTAACTTGGCACGAGATGTCTAGTAGAGTGGAAGAGAGGGTGGTTGTTAGAAAAAGAGATAGAATATCCTAATGGAAATTTGCGATTTATTGAGCAAACGGTGCATTTTATTTCTGGAACCTGGAATTTTGTCGCTAACATGACGTGAGAAAGCAAGGTAGAAATGTCGAGAACGGAATTGATAGTAAGTGTTGATGAGTGGGTAATGTGGAAATGGGGGGTGTAAGATGGTTAAGCAGGCAAGGAGAAGGGGTCAAAATATCTCAGAGAAAGAGAAGGAAATAGAACAATTAACAGGTTTTCTTTTCACCTCGGCAATCCAACGTTTTCCGCCAATGCTACTTCTCTGCTTAGTTTTCGTCCCCGTTTCACCCACCATCTTTTTAACCACCACCGTATCTATGAACATCCCTGACATTTCTAATTCTCTATTCTGTCCGACGCATGCGTGGTAAATAGACAAGATGTGCCCATCAACAATACGAAAAACCTGAGTTTACTCCGCAACCTTGCATACAATCACCTGCTCCAACTGGGCTTCCTTTTCTTCCACCTTTTTCACTTTCTCAGTTCAATCATCATCATCATCTTATTCATCACGACATGCAAGTATCGTACCATTCCTTGTGTCCTCTGGTAGAACCATCACTCCCTCAAAATTCCCAATACTACTACGACGACGACCCAAACTTCAATATAGACCAGTCTGCCGGCAGGGCTTAAAATATCAACAACAGAAAGGTATGACCTCCCTCCCTCCCAAAAAAAGATAAGCTGGATATGACACTAAATTGCATCTGATAGTGAAGTTCCAGCTGTAGCTAAGGAGATCTACAGAGTGTATCCCTTCATTGCTATTACTCCCAGGTCCACACTGACCCGGAGTGCAAGTAACTGTTAGGATACCATTTTTGACTCAAATAGATCTGCTTGAAAACTATTTGTATTGTTGTATTGCCATAAATGAAGAAGCAACAACTCTTTTGTTTATAGAAATATAATTCTCTCTTCTTTATTACTCGAAAAGTCCTAAATTGGCTGTGAGAGAGATATAGAGACGAAGGACTCGGGCTTTAACTGACGTAGGACTGCTTTATGGACCATTTTCAGAGACCCACTTACTTCTTTTTCGACTTCTCTCCCGAGAAGGCACTGCGCCCTCTAACTTGACTGTCTTTCAGCCTGACTGACTGTTCCGTCTGTGGGTACCTGTGAATATATAAATTGAAAATTCGACATGCTGGTTCCATTTTTCGTGTTGATAACCGTTAAGTCACATGTGTTTTTGAGTATTTTTCCTGTTTGATTACGTTTATTCAGTTATTCTTCCGGCCCTCAACCCATGTGACCTGCTCTTGCTGTTCTCTTGTTTACACTACTTGAACATCCTGCTTAGAAATCCTTAATTGATGACTTTGTCAAAGCTCAATATATAACAGTATTAGACAGGAATACTTGAAGCCATATAACTGTGTTCAGATTATTAGCATTAATATTTACTTGAAGCTATAATTGTTTACATAGGAATATTATGATTAGTTACTTGTAACTGATTGCAAATTATTGGTGTTAGATGGAAATACTCGGAGTCATATAATTGTGTGCAAATAAATGATTATCATTTAATAAAAAGTGTTACTTTACATTGTATAATTTTTTGTATATTATTTGAATTAGATGGGAATACTTGAAACCATATGTATAAGTTATTAATACTAAATAGGAATACTTGAAACAATAAATCTGTGTGCAAGTTATGTTCAGTTGGAGTACTTGATCACATATTCACTTTTATGCAATGGTGAAAAATCTGTGACAAATATATAAGGTGTAATTAAAACTATTAAAACTAAACTTTTTAATTTTTAAATCTTATAGCCTAGTAGGCAGGTGCTGCAGAAGATAACAATTGCATCTCTGCAGAGGAGTAAGACTCTCCCAATCAGTGTCCTGGATATGTGGAGGTAGGAAATGGACATGGCGACACAAGTTCAAATCCTGGACAAGACTGATTGCATTTCACATAGCACTAATACCCTTGGGAAAGCTATGAATTCAATTATTCTCCCTTCAGCTATGGGTAAATAGTAGGACAGACTGGGTTCTTCAGCCTTGGTGAGGCAAGTAGTCTAGGTGAAGGAGAACTCTGAATTCAAACCTGTTAAACTCTGCTTAAAACTTGACCTTGTGTTATATCCTACCTAAGCGGAGGGGTTGGTAAATATGATCAGTGTCCTGGATATGACACAAAACAATCAGATTATGAGGCTTCAGTAATGCTAGAGCTTTAGGGAATGCAAAGTACCCCTTTGTTGCTATCGCTTCCTGGTCCACTCTGGTCTGGAGCGGTAGCCCCTGATAGGGTCCTACCAATAGATCAAATAGAAGTCTTTGACATTTAAACTGTTTTTATGCAAAATTGAATTGTTTGAAATAGAGCTGTTTTTACATTTAACTGTGTGTATAGTACTGTTTTTAACATTTAAACTCTGTACTTATGCTGAACTGAATTCTAACAACTACTACTTATGCTAAAATTAATTGTTTAAAATATAACTGTTTATATGTATATAAATGTATTCAGCTTTAAATAACCTACAGAGGTTGATATCATATAAAACCCTACCAAATCAAATCCTATATATTTGATATATATGTATAAAGACAATTTGGTATTAAATAACCTACAATGGCGGATATGTCATAAAACCAAACCAAACTATCTTTAATTTTAATTTTAAAATTTAAATGAACAAGTGTGCACATCTAATGTAATAGAATGATGATATCCAAATGAGTCTGTGTCAATTCCCAATACATTTTGATTAGCATTTTTTAGTCAATCATAGTATTGTACACAATCATACTCACTGACTTGGAATAATGCAACTTTTTCTTGTTGTTTAAAATTAAAGTAGGGAGTACCTATTTTATTGTGGCTAATATGCTGAACTGCAACACTGTAGCAGACAAGTTTGAACTCCTGTAATGCTATAGTGTTCCCTCACGGACTCAGACCCTTGGGAAAGGTATAAACCCTCTTCTTATTCCTCCAGATAGGGATTAAAATAGAAACACTACAGTTCATTTACAAGGATGAATTTGGCATTAAATAACCCTTGAAGATTGATATGCCATTAAACACTTGACTGAAGAAGTTCAAGCTGTGGAAAGTACTTGCTGTAGTAGGTTGTATTATGGTAGTTAGTGTGCTGACATGTGTATTGAATAATTCAATGTATGATTTGAAAATTTGAAACCACTTCACCGTGCGCAAACAAAGGATTAATACTAAGTAGAATAATCATTGTTAAATAGCAATTACTGGAATCTCAACAACATATTGTTTAGTGTCATATCCAGGACACTCGTTGGGTCAGGAGGTCTTGCATCCCTGCAGAGATCCAGTCAGTGTATTCTACAGCTTCAAACGACGAGGCTGAAATTTGTTCCCTTGTGAAGTTGTTATAATCCTTTAACAGTATTAGAGCTTCAGAAAATAATTGCCTTTTCAACTGACTGTTTATGGACTTGAAGGATTAATTTGGTTTCTTTCTTTAAGGGTATATTAATTTTTGTGTTATTTTATGCCAAAGCCATCCTTGTCAAAGAATAGCAATGATACTATTTAACGTATAGCTAGGGGGATAATGAGATTTTATACCTTTCCCAAGGATGTTAGACCAAAAGTGAACCCTGACTGGAGTTTGACAGAGACCTTAACCCTTCAACTCGAAGAAAGACACAAACATATTTTAAAAAAACCTTATGCCATAAGATAAGGCCCATTGTGCTTTCTCCAGGTGTTTTGTGAAAATTCAAGCATAGAAATAAGTGCATAAAAATGCAAAAATTTTAGTCCAGTTATTCATTTACTTGTGAAAGTAGTGGCTTGTTACTTGATGATGTGACAGCATTCATAACATTGGCTTTGGATTTCATTGAGGAGCCAAAGAACAAATCTATTCACTAGCTGGCAAGGCTATTAAAGAGACAGATTTGGTGGGGTTGTTGTTGTTGTTTGATTTATTTGTTTTCATTGTGCTTTAGCACATAAACACTAGACTTGAGACTTTTATCATTAAAGATAAGTGCTATGTGAAGTTTTGAGATTAATCTTACAACTCCAAATTATTCAGACTAGTATCTTCATCTTTGTTGTTTTCAGCCCTGTCGACAAGGCTTAGAATACACTGACTATATCATCTGTAGTTGGATAAGACCCCTCTTGAAAAAAAGTGTGCTGATTATGACATCAAACTGCACCTGGAGATCTGAAAAGTGTGAAGCATAACTTTATTGCCATTACTTCCAGGTCTACTCTGAACTGAGGTAGAACTTATTAGGGTCCCATCAAATAGATCTGTTTGAAAATTATTTGTATTCAATAGGAACATGTGCAAAAAAACTCTTAAAAACAGTTACATACAGGGTATCTCAAAATAGATGCAACCAATTAATATGATAATAATTTATTACTGAGACAAGTGCAATGACAATCATTTGGAACATGTCCTTTAAAAAATAGATCTGTTGAGTTAGAGACATCAAATTAATTTTTTTTAAATTGTTACTGTATCAGCTTTTAGGACATGCAATCTTTTTTTGCGTTTCTTGTATCTGTAATAAATCATTATCCTATTAATGGGTTGCATCTATTTTGAGACAGTTTTGAAAGATTTTGTCTCCAAATGAATAGTGAATAGTGAATCAAAATATTTTTTCCTCTCTTGGCATTGTGATCAAGGGTTAATAGTTGTTATATTGCTATTTTCAAATCTGAAGCAAAAACAAACACAACATTATTATTAGAAGAGTTATTAGCAGTCACATGGATTCCATATTGAGATCCCCCGTGAGTGTAAATATGAATATACAATGAATTTCCTAAAGTCTAGGCACAAAATAACCCTGGATGTGTTGACATGGTGGTAAAATCAATTAATCAATCTTTATTTCCTTCACAACTCAAAGAACAGCAGGAGGTAAACATTTCTAATAAAGTCCAAACTTCTGATATTCTAATTATTCCATGAATTATTTAAACTAACATCGTCATCTTTATTATTGTACATAAATTCTCTTTGTAGATAAATTGTTGTAGATATATTTGCTTGACAGATCTATGTCCATGCACCATTAAACTGAAATGGGTCTCTTGACTCAAATAATAAATAGATTTTTTTTTATCTGATTATAATCATGGTTTTACTAGGATGAGTTTTAAAAGTTTTGCAATATTTTGGTAATGTGAGGCACAATTCAGTGGCTACAGATGTTTTTCCCAAGGCCATAAAGGTGGCAAACCCCACTTGACTGTGAGATGCCAAGCTCGCCTGATACTCTGCTTGTGCTTATTGTCTCTAAGCCTCAAAAGCTTACCTGACTTTGCCTGATTGCCAAAGTTCTTGCAACCTGACGCAAATTTCTTGAACCATCTGGTTATTATACTATGATCAACTGTTCTGTCACATTTCACACCACAAATGTTTTTGGTTGCTTCCATGGTGTTATGGCCGAGTTCAAACTGAAAATGCATTAATTCTTTAACTGGACTGTTGTGCGTTAATCTGTGTGGCCTTCAAATCATACACAAAGTGACTCAATGCACAACATGTTAGCATACCTACTACCATAATACTACCAATCATAGCAGGTATCTTCTATAGTTGGAACTGCTTCTATAATATAATAAACATGGGTACAGTAAACAAGCACATACCAAAATATGGTAAAACTTTTGACTCACCCTAGTAGTCTGAAATTGTGCTGCCATTTGACAATAAAAGCACCCTCAGTACATTTGAATATTTATAAAATCTCCTGTACTCTGAATAAAAGTTTCTGACATTGTTCCTTTCTCCTTTTTCTTATCCTTCTCCTCATAGAATCAGCTACATGCCGGGTCAAATTTGTCATTCCCAATAAGTTGTAAAAAAACCAGTGTTGGGTCAACAGTTGTTTTAATGAGTCCCAAATTAGTAACTTCCTGAAGAGGTAACTTTTATCTATCCTGGGAATTCTGGACTTGATGTTATTTCTGGACAAATTCAATCTGTCTTGCATCTGCCTCAACCCAATCCCCATCTCCTGCCTTTTCTATGTCCCAATCCTTAACCCTTAGCCCTTTTATGGAGATGATGAACTCATATATGCTAGTTGCCAGACTCTTGACTGACATCCTTCTTTTTACTTAGCTATTATTATCAAAGTGTAAAATCAAAGTATAAAAGTATTTAAAAGTCTTTGGAAAAGTCAGAAAAGACTAAAGTATTTACTGCCATCAGAAAAGTTAGTCTTACCAAAAATATAAGCAACTTTGCACTACATGCAGTATACATATGTTTGGTAATCAAGCAGAGAGGTGATAGTTGCTTGCTGTCACTTGTTCCTGACTAGGACCTTAAAAATATTAGTCATCATGTGTAACACTGTCTATTTTACACACTCTGATAGAAAGAAAACAAACATTTAGTATAAACTTATCATCATCATCAAGACATGCTGATAGCACAGATTTCCTTGACTCTCTTTCATCTACCTTCCCTATCAGTGGTCACTTTTGACTGATCCAGTGTTTGCACAAAGCTGATGAATGGAAGCTTTTCCTAGTCAGCCAACACTGGTGTGTCCATATGTAGGAGTCCATTAAAGAACATCATTTATGAGTTAATCCTACTTCTACAGCATTTCTTGTTCATCTTACTTGGATGATTTGTAAGATGGCTGGTAAGTGTCCATACAACTGCTGTTATGTAGGGTGCTACTCCCAGGATTTGGTCAAAATAGCATGCAGCAGCCTTGTGTAGTTTTCACCTAGCTTTTTCTCAAGGTGTTTCATAAAAGTCCAAGAGGTGCAACTATTCAATAGTACTGACACAGCTATATCTTAAAAGAATTTGAGTTTTATTTTACCAGAGAATATCTGTCCATGCTTGACTTATGCATAGGTTGACATCATTTTCAGTAAATAAGATATTGCTACCAAAGTATATGAACTGGTCTACAAATTTCAGTGGCTTGCCATTTAATGAGGAGATGGCATTATCTTAATTAAAACACATGAACTCTGTTTTATCTGTGTTCACATAAAGACTAATGACTTTTTCTGCTTGTACCAGGCTATATAGCAGAGATTTGGCATAAGCAGGTGTATTTTCAAGAATTGCAAGATCACCTGCATAGTCTGCATCTGTAATAGTTTCAACTGGATATAATCTGCTTCTTGCATTTTTTAATGCGAAACCATTTTCTTTCATTAGGTCTATGTTGATATTCTTTTTGGTTGCTAAAATTTAAAAAAAACAGGAGAATTATAATTTTTCATCTCTAAAGGATGAATAGAGCCTTGTAAACTGGGGCTACAGAATACACTGACTGCATCTCTGCAGAGAAATAAGTCTCTCCTAATGAGTGTCCTGATATGATATGAAACCATCTCATGGTCAGGCTCAAGCCTTGGAGATTTGGGGAGTGTAGAGTACCTCTTCATTGCCATTGCTCCCTGGTCCACACTGACCCTGAGTGGTAGCACCTGATAGGGTCCTATCTATGGGTTAAATAGAGCAAACTATGTGTGCAAACAAATGACTAATGTTAAATTGTGACTGTTATATAGCATTACTTGAAACCACTTAACTGTGTGCAAAAAAGAACTCAGACTCTTTTAAGAATATTATCAACAAAATTTGTTTACAAATCACACACACACACACACATATATATATATATATATAAATATATATATAAAGAGTATTTGGTATTGAATAATCTACAATGGTTGATATGTCATAAAACCAAACCAAACCAAATTAGTTAGACGAACCAGACATGCAGGACACTGCTGGAGAAGTAGGAACAAGCTCATAAGTGATGTACTCCTATGGACCCCTTCCCATGGCCGAGCAAAAGCAGGGCAACCAGCTTGAACCCACATACAGCAGCTCTGTGAGGATATAGAGTGTAGCCCTGAGGACCTGCCGGAAGTGATGAATAATAGGGAGGGGTGGTGAGAGAGGGTCAGGGATATCAATGCTGATAGCACAAGATGATGATGAATATATATGTACAAAGAGGATTTGGCATTAAATAACCTACAATGGTTGATATGCTATAAAACCAAACTAAACCAAATCATATTTAATATATATGTATAAAGAGGATTTGGCATTAAATAACCAACAATATTTGATATGCTATAAAACCCAACCAAACCAAACGACAAATATTAAACAATAAAAAATTATATTTACTAAATTCTAGAAAAATCCAGTATCGTGATTGGGTTTGTTTACATCTGAAAGTTCTTTTTGCAGTTGGAGTTTCACATATTTAGATAAATTAGAGCTAAGATATTTGGTGTCTACAAATCAGGCAGTTTCTATTACATTATTTCTAAATGAGTAACTCTGCCCAAATCAACTATTCAAAACATCATTCTAGAGTTCAAAGGAGAGAAGACTGTTGCAAATAAAATTAGAAGAAACTGTCTGTCAGGTCAGAATATAACCTTCAAAGATCTGTAGAAAGTAACCCAAATACTACAACTAAGGATCTCAGGACTAATTTGGAAGCCAGTGGAGTGAAAGTAACAAGAAATACTAGAGCCCTGGCCAGAGCAAGCCTATATGCTCACCGACCTCAAAAGACCCTTTTTCTAAAGGCTAGTCATTTGAAAGCTTGTCTGGCATTTGAAAATAAACATATTGATAAGCCTAGCTCAACACAAGATGATGTCCCAACTTCTCATGAGTGATTTTATGGACCACTGACTTTGTATTGATTAAATGATTGATTTTAATGTCATGTCAGACCATCTTGGATTACTTTTTGCTTTATTTGGTTAGAAAATCACGTTCATTGTATGTTTATATTAACATTTTTGCATAGTTGTTTCCCAAGTGTTTTTTTTTTTGTTGGTTTTTCTTTTGCACCTGGTTCTATCAAATATGAATAATTGAAAAAAAAACCTATTTGATCCATCTATGGGACTCTAACTGGTACAAATTCTGTGGCACAGAGTGAACCTGGAAATAATGGCAATAGAGGGATATCCAGAACTGGAGCCTCACCTTTGAATATAGTTTAGTGTCCCATTGGGCACACAGTTTTATGGGGGAGGGTATCTTACCCCATTGCAGGAGATACAGTCAACATATCCTAAGCTATGCTGACAGAGTATCTGACTTTGGAAAATAGAAGTTGGATGATTATATTATAAGGTTGACGCAGTCTGCAATCTAGAATGAAAGCTTCAATACATGCAATACATTCAACAATAGAAGACAAGTCTGTTGAAACTTTGATTCTAGATTATAGCTGGGGAAAACTTAGTTATGGAGCTATGCAACTTCATCTGAAGTTGTTGATTCATGAAATAATCCATGAGAAGTTAGGAAAGGGTCATCTTCTTAAGTCCCAAAGAAATTGACTGAAGAACGATTAACTTGATACTATATTCTTTGAGGAGCTTATTTATGCACTGAACGCACAAATGTATCAGTATTGATTGTGACTATATGAAAAAGTAGCATAGTAGTGCTGGTAACATACAAACAATGTTTTATCTTAATGGTATCAAACATGTTGGATTAGTGAATATTTGTACTTTACTTTTTCAATGTTATTTTCTTTTTTTTCTGGTCTTCTCTTTATCTTCCTCTTCCTTTCTCTGGCCTTCTATTAGTCTCTCTTTCCCTCATCTCTCGCTGTCTCTTTCTCTTGTCTTTTGTTGCTCTGTCTTTTCTCATCTTCTCTTGCTTTCCCTTTCCTTGTCTTCTCTTGCTTTTCCTTTCCTTTGTCTTCTCTTGCTCTCCCTTATCTCATCTTTTATTGCTCTCCCATTCTCTTGTCTTTTCTTGCTCTCCATTTCTTAAAAGTAATTCTTCCTTGTCTCTTTTTTAAAAGACCAAAAACAGTACATGTAGATATGTGCATGTATAAATTAATAATTATCCACATTTCTGTTATATTTCAATGTATTATACTGTTGTTCTTTATCACCGGACATTGGCCTAGCGGTTAGAGTGTTCGCCAATGGCCTGGGGGACCTAGGTTCAATCCTGGGCCGAGTCATACCAAAGACTCAAAAAATGGTACTTGATGCTTCCTTGCTTAACACTCAGCATTATAAGGTATGGATCAAGGGTAAAGTGAAGCAATCCAGGGAAAGGAGTAGCGCCCTACTCTACACCTTGGTGTAGTAGCTATCGAAAAGGAGCCTTCGGGTCACCCTCGACTATGGTCGCCAACTTTACTTACTTATACTGTTGTTCTAATAAGATACCAAATGTGCACTAAATTGTTGGCTCATTATCATATATAATGTGGCAATAGATGGATTATATATCTTTAAACCGTTACCCCAATTGAACTCAAGAACAAACTAAACCCCTAACTAAAAAAATCATTCCAGTAAATAACAACATACAAGCAGGGCTAAAATTCAGATCCTTACAAAAAGTGTTCCAGCTGATTTAAAGGGCTGTGATCTGGATGGTCTTGATTCTTCCTCTGATCTCCAATTTCCCCAGCTTCTTTTTCAGGTCTTTAGAAACTGTTCTAAGAGCATCAGCTACAATTGGCATTGTTTTCCTCTTAATTTTCCAGTTTTTTCAACTCTCTAAGAAGATCCAAGTATTTGTCAATCTATTAAATTTCTTTTATTTTCCTTGTGTGGTCCACCGGAAAAGCAAAATCCTCTAGATGACAATTTTTTTCTTCTTGTGAATTAACACTTGGTCTTGTCTTTCTGGCAGGGTTTGGATGATCTCAAAGTCAAAGTAAATGATATGCATCTGCTTTTTTTACTTTCTCAACCAGCCTTTCTGCTTAATGACATTTTCAAGAAAAGAAAAAAATAAAGAAGGGAACTATTTCTAAAGACATGCAAAGCTGAATGTTTAAATCATTAATTTTAGAAGTTAGTTTCATTAACTCACGAAGCCAATACTGTGGTATTTATACATCTTCAGTCTTGAAATGTAAAAGTAAGTAAAGTTGGCGACCATAGTCGAGGGTGACCCGAAGGCTCCCTTTTCCATAGCTACTACACCAAGGTGTAGGGGAGGGTGCTACTCCTTCCCTGGATTGCTCCACTTTACCCTTGATCCATACCTTATAATGCTGAGTGTTAAGCAAGGAGGCATCAAGTACCATTTTTTGAGTCTTTGGTATGACTCGACCTGCGATTGAACCCAGGTCTCCCGGGCCATTGGCGAACACTCTAACCGCTAAATGTCTTGAAATGTAAACACTCTAACCGGTAAATGTCTTGAAATGTAAACACTTTTAAAATAAGCAGCCTCTGAATAAAGAAACTTATACGTATATAAAACTGTTGGTTGGATGTTTGGGTTTTATGGGATATCAACATTTGTAGGTTATTTAAAGCCAAATCCATTTTTATACAAACAATCAGTTCTATTTCAAACAATTCAATTTAGCAAAAGTACAGTTTCAATGTCAAAAACAGTTCTATTTCAAACAATTCCGTCTAGCATAAGTATGCAGTTTAAATGTAAGCACACAATTTAATTATCAAAAGCATTTCTATTTCAAGTTTTCAGTTTAGTCCAACAGTTCTATTTCAAGCAATTCTGTTTAACATAGATATGCAGTTTAGTTCTATTTAACCCATAGATAGGGCCTATCAGGTGCAACCACTCTGGGCCAGAGTGAACCTGGGAGTGATGGCAATGAAGCAGTGCTCCGCATTCCCCAAAGCTTCAGCATTACCAGAACTTCATCATCAGAGTGTCTTACTCCTCTGCAGTCGGTGTATTCTACAATCCCAGCTGACTGGGCAATACAAAACTGTGTTTTTCTACCAATGTTTATATGTCTGTTTTTTCATTCATAACCTATAGGCGTGTGTATTTGCGAGTAAATCAATCATTATTCACAATTCTATTATACTTTTATATACTGTACTGTTATTCTAATATTATATCCAATGTGTACATGATTATTGACTCATTATCAGGTGTGTGTGTGTGTATATATATATATATATATATATATATACATATATATATATATATATATATATATATATATATATGCGTGTGTGTGTGTGTATATGTGCATGTGTGTGTTTTTACAAATTGATCTTACAGATTATCGACATTTGTTTTTGCTCCCAATATATTAATAGGAGTAAAACCGGTCAGAGGAAAACTACTAGTATTTCTTCTCGATTTTTCAACATTTATTCAAGCTATTGGGTGTCTTAAATGATATTACGCCTTTCATTTATTCTTTTCTTTCACATAAATAATTGAGCATTGATTTTAAGTCTCATCTGTTCTCAGTATCAGAGTATAACCTAAGAAAGATTGTTTACTGTACAATTTGCATATCTTTTGATCTAGTCATAGCTGGCTGGAATAGTTATTTTAATAAACTATACAAACTTTTTTTTTAGTTGGGGGACATGGTTTTAGATTATGTTGTTTGATTGCTGCACAAAATGAGCATGATTATTGCACATTTCAGAAATACTGCATGCTTATTTTATAACTTGATCTATATTCACTCAAGCCACTTGAGTGTTTTACTGATTTTAAGTCTTGAGCGTATTATCTACGTTCACTCAAATGATTTTAAACCTTTCATGTCTTCTCTGTGTTCATTCAAGCCATTGAGTAATTAAATGATTTTAAGTCTTTAAAATTATTCTTCTGTTTTGCATAACAGAATAAAAATCAAATATGAGACAATATTTCTGTTTTGATTCTGAAATGACTGACTGAAAAGCCGAGTCTTTTCAACTTTTTAGATGATGACGAGACTGAGCTTGAAGCAATTACTCAGAATGAATTACATACTAAGCAAGACTTTTGGTACTGAAGGTCAGTAATTTATATTGACAACATTTGTGCCAGTTTTTTGTGATGATCTGAAACACATTGTACATTAGACAAGTCTAAGATGTAAGGGATGAAGGTACCTCCAGAAAACATTTCATGCATGTATGTAGGTTATCAGTATTCGATTAACAATCAAGAGTTGTGATTAATTTTGTTAATATTTCATATAAAAACGAACAAAATCAATGCCAATTCTTTGCTTATTAATCAAATATTACTAAAATATTTTTTCAGGATTACCCTCATCTTTTATTGTTGTTATATATTGTATATGTTTTGTGTGAATATTAATTTTGTAAGGTGGATGCATGATTTATTGATTTGATATGGTAGATAAAATATACCATTTGATGGAATGAATTTAAAGGCAACATGTAATTCTCCAGTTTATATTGTTTTAGGTACTCTGGTCGTTAAGATTTTATAATATTAATACCAATACAAAGAATTTTTATTTTATATGAGATGTACTTTGAAAGTAAGGCCTCCTATTTCTTTTCATTGACTCTAGAATGAATACACATTCTTCTTTAGTGCTAATACCCTTAGGAAAAGCATGTATCGGTCTCTTCTCTTATGAACCTGAAGTCTTGTTAGACTATAGATTTACATCTGGAACTGGTTACAGTGGAGCAGCAATTTTGCATGTAGCAGATTCCTTCTCTTTATACAACTGATATTGTCCAAATAAAAAGCTTGGGTAGATACAGCTCATCTCTATCGGGAATTTTACAGAAGATTCTAGAATGAGATTCTAAACAATATCAGACTATTCTAGAAACACTAGCTTCAGAATTAAATGTATGAGATTATAAACTAGGATTGCAAATCAAAATAATATTAAAATATAAAATGTCTATATTTCGTATGGTACTTAATTAAGTAAACCTTGAGCTAATTTTTCTAAAAAGATAATTTTCTTTGCAACCAAAGAGACTTGAATTTTGTTATTTCTTTTAGAACATTATACAATCAAAACATGTTTCTTATGCTTATTTACTTCAACAAGGAAACATAGTAAAAAAGTTTTTTGTTGTTATTCATTGGTTTTAAAGCATATTAAAACTCGTTGCATTATCTATTGCTGAATTCAGTATATTTTTTTGTAATTATTTATTCCTATTTAATAAAAATCATTTGTGATCAATTATAGCTTCTAGTAAGTATTCTTAATACAAATAATTTTCTAACATTTATATGATATTAAGTATTCCTATCTAATACTGATAATTTATAAGCAATTAGGTGGTTTCAAGTAACCAATAAAATTCAATCTTTTGCAACTCATAAACACTTCATTCTTAGTTGAAACCAAATATTAACCAAAACTATACAAATAAACATTTAACTCTCATGAATCAAAACACAATAAAACCGAAACCTTAAATAGACCCAAGAGCATAGAAATTATTGCTATTTAAACTGCCAGCATAACAACAAACCTCAAGTTAGTGGGTGCATATTAAAAAAAATATATGTGGACGAAAATATATATGCTCCCTCCCCACTGGGGGTTGATCACTCTGTCAAAGGAATTAACAGCTGCCACTCATGTAATGCAAAACTCTTGGTATGAATTAAGCACCCTGATATCCGGTAAGACAAAATGTAAACAAGCAAAAGCTACTATATAATGCTTTATAATTCCCGAGCTGATGTGTGTCGACTGATGGCTGAGCGGTATGATACTAAGTCTAATATAAAGTTGGTCAGGTTTTAACCACACTGATAAGTTGTGATACAATGAAACAGTCTGTCTGTGGATGACAATATATATATATATATATAGAGAGAGAGAGAGAGAGAGAGAAAGAGAGAGATAAACGCATATGAAAAAATATATGTATATTCATATATAAAATATATATATATATATGTATATATATTGGAGGTAGTGGGCTTATTTATGAGTGGTACTCTCGATCTCTCTATCTTATATATATGTATATGAACATTATGTGTATATAATATACATAATATGTATATAATTTATATAATCTATATACACACACATACATTTTAAAAATGTGTGTGTATATGTATATATATATATATATATATATATATATATATGTATAAATGTTTGTATATATATATATATATATAATGGATGTGTATGCATATATATATATATATATATATATATATATATATACATATTATGTATGAGCCTGTGGAGTAATGGTTATCATCATAGGAAATGGACAGAGCCACATAAGTTCAAGTCCTGTATAAGGTTGGTTGCATTTCACATAGCACTAATACTCTTATGAATGGTAGGAATTATTTTCCCTCCAACTATGAGTAAATAGTAGGGCAGACATGATGAGGCAACCAGTCTAGGAGAAGGAAAAATCTCCATTCAAACCTGTTAAACTTTGTTTAGAAATTGACTTTGTCTCACATCTTGCCTGTGTAAGGGGTTGGTAAATAAAATATATAACATGTGTATGTTTATATATACATATATATTTAACATGTGCATACACAACCATACCCACTCTCACAAACTCTCCTGCCGCCTGGACGAAAACAAATGGAAACACATTGGATGCTCAGAAATAGTCCTGAACCTAACCAGCTTTCAATTATCAACCACCGAAATGGAAGCCCAGGACTAAAACTTGCAACAGGCATTTACAAAAACATCACCACAAACACCATACTTGACAACTACCAAAACTTTTCCGAAGGTTTCATGCAAGGAATCATACTCACTGCTATCTCGCAACCAAATGAATCATCACTCCCCAAAAAGAAATACACAGGCATTGTCCAACCTAACTAACCCAAAACCTGAACATCATCATCTCTCCCACCGACTAATGTGGTGGCGTTGTAATCATGCACAAACAGAGATATGTCGACAAAATTAATTCACTTCTTGAAGACATGAACGCCTATGAGATCTCTAACCTAAGCACATATATATATATGTATGTATATATATATATATATAATGCTGTAAGTATGAATCAGTCATCAGTTGAATATTAAAACGAAAACCTACAGCTGTACCACAAACTTTTAAACCACTTAAGTCACAGATCATAACATCAAAGAGTAATGTACCAGATAATTTAAGTATCAATATAAACCATACTAAGATTACAAGATTCCATGAGTGATAAATGCATAAGCCTGTACTGCTTTGACATTGCTGTAGTTTGTGAGCTTGCCAATAAACCTGAAATAAGCTAGCCAAAGTAGGTTTAGCTATGTATGCAGACGCACCAATACTTATAAGGTTAGTTACATGTTTTGCTTAAGTAAATCACTAGGAGAACAAACAGTTGCCTACAATCTTGAATAAAAACCTTATTGAGGAGGAGGGCTATGCAGTTTATGGAAATTGTGAAGATTTTAGTTTTTGCTTTAAATATTCTTTGCAAAATTATAGGTTCATGTTATATCCCAGTGCATGTTATATGGCAAGAAAGATGGCATATAAATTACTGTTATCTTAAGTTGATTGCCCAGTCGGCTGGGGCTGTAGAAAACACTGACTGAACCTCTGCAGAGGGGTAAACCCACCCTCCAATGAGTGTCCTGATATGACACTAAACAATCTGATGGTGAGGTTCCAGTAATGCTGGGGCTTTGGGGAATGCGGAGCACCCCTTCATTGCCATTGCTCCCAGGTCCACTCTGGCCTGGTGTGGTAGCATCTGATAGGGCCCTATCCATGGGTTAAATAGAACTAATGGCATAGATATGCTTAACTGAATTGTTTCACTAAACTGAATAGCTTGAAATAGAAATGTTTTTGACAATTAAACTGTCCTTACATTTAAACTGCATGCTTATGCTAAACTGAATTATTTGAAATGGAAGTGTTTTTTTGACATTGAAACTCTACTTACTCTAAACTGATTTGTTTAATATAGAACTGTTTTGACATTTAACTGTGTGTAAACAAAATCTGTACTTATAGTAAACTGAATTAGCTGAATTAGAACTGCTTGACTAAACTGAAGAGGTAGAAATAGAAATGTTTTTCACAATCAAACTGTACTTACATTTAAACAGCAAAATTATGCTAAACTGAATTGTTTGAAATAGAACTATTTTCATAAAAATGGATTTGGCATTAAATAACCTACAAAGGTTGATATGCCATAAAACCCAAACAACCAACCAACATCTTAAATTGATTGTGAACGACATACAAATGCAAATCTTGACTTTACTTAATTTTGGCTGAATACATAAGCATATACAAATGCATCTGCTGCAATTTTAAGGTGAGTCATTATCATTCCAACAGTTGTTCATATTATGATAGGCAGTCAAGTCAGGCACAAGGAGATGCATAGAGCAATTGTTTACTAAGCTTTACTAAGTTGTGGCATAAGGCCAAATAGATATATGAGGCACCCAGTGAGATTCAAGATTCAAACTCACAAATAATTGTTTGCTAGTTGAGGTTGCCAGCCATTATAGTATGTGAGGAGACACATATGGCCTAACATTTATGATTTTATAAAATAAATTTATCACACCAAGTTCAAACCCTGGATGAGGCTGTTTGCATTTCACTTTATGCTAATGCCCTTTGGAAAGATGTGAATCTATCTGTTCTCCCTCTAAGTTATGGATTGTGAAGAGTCTCCATGGAGTAGTGGCTAATGAGCTAAACTGAAGCATCATAGTAAGCAAGTTCAAACTCCAGTCACACTGTTAGATTCATTTTCAGACTTATACTCTTGAGAAAGGGATGAACTTTATCTCTCCAGCAATGCATTAAACACCACAGTACCACAACTGTTCTTCTAGATGGATGGCTTTGACATTAAATAACCCATGAATGTTGATATGCCATCAAACAAAGAAACCAAACCAGTCATAAATGAAATAGTGAGGCAGACTTGCCTTTTTAATCTTGGTATGGTAACCAATCAAGAAGAAAAACTCCAATTTCAGTCCAGCCTACTCTGCAAAAATATTGGCCTTGTATTACATCCAGCTACTGTAGGAAGAGTTTTAAGTAAATTGGCTGAATATAATTGAGGGTGACCTAAAGGCTTCTTAATCAATAGCTACTACATGAAGGTGTAGAGGAGGACACTACTTCTTTCCCTGAATTGCTCCACTTACCCTTGACCTGTACCTTATAATACTGAGTGTAAAGCAAGAGGGCATCAAATACCATTTTTTGAGTTTTTGGTATGACTCGATCAGGGATTGGACCCTGATCTCCTGGGCTGTTGGCGAACACTCTTACCAATATGCCAATGGGCTGGAAGGGTTGTATAAATACATAAAACAATAATTCTTGTTAGATCACTTAAGTTAAGCTGTGATGAGCCTGCTCAGTACTTAGATGGGGGACCACTGAGTAACAACAGGTACTGTAAGCAAAGACATAGCATAGTGTTGTAAATTTTAAGAGTCGTCTAATTTATTTTGTTGTTGTTGTCAGCACTACAATGTTTTAAGCAATCCATTCTGCAGTCTTCATCAGGTATGCAATTCATATAGAAAAAGGAAATGCTTCTTTTTTGGCTTCTTAACATAGCAAACAATTTATTTTCAAAATGCCACACTTGATTATGATGTGGGTTTGGTTATAATCAATAAACCTACCCAATAAAGAACATGGTTAAATGGTGTATCATTTGAAAATATCACATTTCTCGTGGCCATTGCTACAGGCATCAGGGTATTTCCCTGACTTTAATTACCTTAGCACAAGGTTATATATATGGAGTATCTGGTGAAGACTTCAAGGATACAGTATTAACTAATATCATCTCTCTTTGTATTAATAGATAATGATAATAGCTTTTTACATTACTAATAGTTATTTTGTATTATATGATATGAAAACTTGTTTGGCTGTTGTCCTTGCTGTTGTTTTACTACATTTGTTATCTTTTCTTTACTATGTTTCAGTATGTTCATTCACTGATAAATTTTTAACTGTTGTAGAACTTTGTTTGGCACAGCCATTTTGATAGAAATTAGTTAAGCACTTTTAAAGAATTTTGTTTCTAATTGGAGTGTGAGATAAGCACACCAATCAGTGTGATAAGTAAATAAAGTTGGCTCCCTTTTCAATAGCTACAACACTGAGGTGTAGGGGAGGGCGCTACCCTGGATTGCTCCACTTTACCTTGATCCTTATCTTATAGTGCTGAGTGCTAAGCAAGGCAGCATCAAGTACCATTTTTTGAGACTTTGGTATGACTCAACCTGGGATTGAATCCTAGTCTCCCGGACCATTAGCGAACACTCTAACCATTATGCCAAAGTTCCTAACTAAAAGAATAAACATGAAAAAATAATGTCCGAATATAGTTGATCTAGTAATGAGACCATTTTTTTTTTTGATTTTCAGGTTGGCAACCTTTATTTGAAATTATGATCACAGTTAAACTTGAACACTTTCAGTTCATTTTGATCTCTCGGAATTCACATCCAGATAGTTGTCTTGAATTCTTACAAATGTACCACAAAATTAAATTCTACATCAAACTTCAGAGCAATGAAACAGAAACAATTAACAAGAGTTTATGAAAATTAAGTTCTATCTCAGCCACAGGTTTTTGGGGGAACAAAACATTTTTGGATAGCAGAGAAACAGTGGAAGATGAGTATCATTCTCATTGAAAAACCATGAACTGAGGAAAATGTGATAAAAGTCATCAGATCTTATCAACATTTGATAGAAATAACAATTGGTTGCTAACCTGAAAAATTCAAAGAAATCTCAATCTCAGTACTTTTTAAACACGTCTCTCCAACGACAAAAGGTTTTAGCAAAAAAAGAATATCCTTTTGATACTCTTGCTAACTTACTCTCATGATTTAAGTCCATGTGACTTTCCTGTTCCTAAAAATCAAACTTTGCCCAGTCAGCTGGGGCTGTAGAATACACCGACTGTATCTGTGTAGAGAGTGTAAGACTCCTCACTACAACGAGTGTCCTCGATATGAGACTAAACAATCTGATGGTGAATGTCCAATAATGCTGGAGCTTTGGGGAATGTAGATTACTTCTTCATTGTCATCGCTCCCAAGGCCATACTGGCCTGGAGTAGTAGTACCTGATAAGGTCCTATCTATGGGTCAAAGAAAACTAAACTGTGTACCGACGCAGAACTGAATTGCTTGAAATTGAACTTTTTTGACATTTAAACTGCGTTCTTAAGCTAAACTGAATTGCTTGAAATGGAACTTTTTTTTTTTTACTTAACTGAATTGTTTGAAAAAGAACAATTTTTGGCATTGAAGCTGTACTTGTGTTTGATATAGAACTGTTTTGACATTTAACTGTGTAAACAAAAACTGTACTTATACTAAACTGAATTATTTGAATTATGACTGTTTGACTAAACTGAATAGTTTGAAATAGAAATGTTTTTGACAATTAAACTGTATACTTGTGCTAAACTGAATTGCTTGAAATAAAACTGTTTATTTGTGTAAAAATGGATTTGGCATTAAATAACCTACAAAGGTTGATACGCTATAAAACCCAAACAAACAAACAAAAATCAAACCTCAGCTCCGTGGTCACCATTTGGGAACTATGAAGAATATGTAATAGCTTATAACAAACCATTTAATTATAAAGATTTTAATGTTATCAAGAAAACTGTTTCATGAGGACAATATCTTAGATATTTTAATTTTTGAAAGTGTTTCTTTTCTTAACACCTTATATTAGATACATATATTACACAGTGAAAATTTCAGATAAAAATTCATTTATTGCCTGAAATCTTTCATATCCATTACCAGTTGTTGTGTATGTGTGTGTGTCTAATTGTCTCTGTAATTAACATAGTGTTTATAAATAATCAAGCAAAAAATGCCTCAGTAATTTTTTCATTTTTTCTCATGATACTCTTTGTATTCAAAATTAAACAAGATAAAACTTAGTTGATTTTTAAGGTTTACAATAAGATTAACTAATAATTCTACCCATATTTCATTGAAGTTTTCTTTACTATTCCCAACATTCATCAAAACCATTCATTGGAGAAATAGAAATATTTGCTCTCTCATTCTTTAAATTCACTCAAGCTGTGAGGTGTTTAAATAATTCTAAGCCTTGCATTTATTCTTTTTACCTTCCTTCAAGCCATTGAGTTTTTAAATTATATTAAACCATTCATTCAATTTGAATTTTTGAGACTACTTCTTTTGTTCAGATCTTGTATCTTAGAATAGAAATTTTGTCATTTTCCTCTCCAAAGTCTTAATAAAGCTACTGTGCAGCCATCTTTGTTACTCTTTGCTGTGTACAAATGTTTGTCTTATTTCTAACTTTCCTTCCATTTTGTTTTTATTCTTGTACAAAACCTCTTGAAAAAATATTGTTCTTCAAGTTTGGTTTTATTACAAACACCAATATTTTTCATTTGATTAGGCATAATTATTTCCTTTTTTCCATTTTTGCAAGCAGTTTTCTCATCATTATAATTTTTTCATTTTATTTTAATTTCATTTTTCACTGTCTCATTTTTCAATATTTTTTTAAGGGCATGGCACTATTTTTATTACATTGGTTTATTTTTTTTTGTTTTCTTTTCATTAAATTATCTTTTTCTATTTTTTGTATTTCTTTTGAATTTTTTCAACAATTTTAAATAAATAAATGAATGACTAAATAACTAAAAACAGTGCAAATAACAATTTTTTTCTTTATTAATATATGATTTATTTTAGGAATTTGTTCAGGAAAATTACATTTATTTTTCTTTTGGTTTTTGGTCGATTTTTAAATTTTTTTTATTTAATGCTAATCGATCATTTTTACCTTGCTTTCTTTCACTTCTCTCTCCCACCTCAAACCCACCACTTTCCATACCACACCCAATAATCTTCTACTGAACACAATATTCTCTCACTTATTATTAATTAGTGATTATACTGAGCACGTAGCAAGCTCGTTAACTTTTTAATTACCTCCTGACGGCTTGGCTAGCGTTTTTGTCAAATTTTTTATTTTTTTAAGAAAAAAAATTGTGTTTCTTACATACCACTATTATAATTAGAAAGAATTTGATAAATTAAAAATGTTACATGCAAAATTCTAAAATTAAAAAAATGAAAGCTCAAACCGAAAGAAAATGAGATTTTCCCAAGCATTATGCAAATTTGACAAATCTGCTTTTGTTCTATTCATTAACATTTATGTTATAACTATTTGAACAATAAATTCTTTGTATACTTTAATGTACTGTCTCATTGGCCTAGTGGGTACAGTGTTTGTCAGTGGTCCGGGAGACGGGGTTCAATCCCAGGTCAAGTCACACCAAAGACTTTCAAAATGGTACTTGATACCTCCTTGCTTAACACTCAACATTATAAGGTACATATCAAGGGTAAAGTGGAGCAATCCAGGGAAAGGAGTAGTGCCCTTCCCTTCACTTCAGTGTTGTAGCAATTGAAAAGAGAGCCTTTGGGTCACCCTCAACTACAGTCATCAACTTTACTTACTTATATTTCAGTAAGTTTAAGTTCAGTGTATTGGCCAACACCATACATTAATGTACTCAGACAAGTGTTTAATATTGTTTTTATTAATATTGTCACATTTTAGCCATTGTACTCTATGTCCTTCAAGTGTCTGTCATAACTGGTAATTCTCTGAGAATTTCAAACAAAATTCACAATACAATTGGTTGGTTGGTAGGTTGGTTGGTTTTCACTGTTCATGCTTAAACAATGTTTTTTATCAGTCAGTTCTTCCAAGTTAAATCATCATTGAGATGACATTTGTCTTTTTCACTCAGCTACAATGTATGACTTTATGCACTCACATAAGATTACTTAGACACTTAAAAAAGACTGGAGGGTATAATGGCTGAAACATTGTGACTATAACAATCAAAATAAGAACATCTCTCTGAGTACACCAGTGTATAATAATGAAAATTCCTGATCTGAACAATTAAAATGTAATTTCTTTTTGGCAAAAATCAAAGAAGTATTTGCTTGTTGCTTTAAGAACTTGTATGTGAAATTGGTATTTTCTTAAGTCCTTAGAATTATTAAGTTTTAATTTGCAAGTCTTGGAATATGTACACTTTTACTTTCTGGTTGTTTTTTGGATTCAAACAAATTTTATTATATTGACCCCTTTTTCTTTTTGACGTACTCTTCATTGTCAGAGATTCTGTTGAAATATTTTGGATTTTTTAACTAATATTCAGTGGTACAGACAAAAAATAAAATTTACAAATACACATGGCATTTTATTATAACAGACTGATTAGGGCATTACTGATAAAAAAAACAACATACAAATATATTTTTGACATTAGATTTAGTATTCAATTTATAATTCAAATGCTTGCGTGTGCATGTGTGTGTGTGTGTGGGAGTGTGTGTGTTTAAAAAATTTGATATCATCTGCAATGTATAGAGTGTTTCCAAAAAATTGACATTATTTTGTTATCTAATTACTTGACCAATTCTCTTTCAAATTCTCAAATTTTTTACAGCATGTAAAAAACAATTCCAAATTCTATGTTTAATGTTTAGATGTCCTTTCTTTTTCAATACCAGAAATTTTTTTAAAAACATAGAATTTTGGGTTGTTTCTCTACAGGCTATTCAAATTTGAGACCATTTGAATGAGAATTGGTAAAGGTATTAGATTATGAAGAGTTATTAATTTTACTGAAAAACCCTATTTATATATTTATATATAGATAGATAGATGCAAGCACAAACATATGGACATTCACATATATATCCAATGGACATTGCATAAATATTATACATTTGGACAACAAATTTTTGTCCTGATAATCAGTTGTTCCTTTTAAATGGATTTGCATAAAAAGAACAATCTGATTTTTGAAAATTATTTCGTTCTTGAAGAACTGTTTTTTCAAAGAGGCTATTTCTTAAAACCAAAGTTCTGTTTACTGAAATTCCCCATATATATACATATATATACATCTATTTATACACACGACAGATATCCGAATACATATATTAGCTAAATGTTCTACTTCTGTGATATATAGATATGCATCAAGTTAACTTCATTGTCAAAGAAGGCATTTATATTAAAAAATAAATATTTGTTTATTAAGATAAATGACTTTTTGCCATAAGTAGGCTTTGGACTTATTGATTTACTTATCTATTTACTTATGTATATGTATTGGTAAACAAATTTCACTAAAAAAATATATCTATATGATTCTTTTTAATA
Organism: Sepioteuthis lessoniana; assembly: GCA_963585895.1. Lineage (NCBI taxonomy): Eukaryota > Metazoa > Mollusca > Cephalopoda > Myopsida > Loliginidae > Sepioteuthis > Sepioteuthis lessoniana. Next base: position 94,697,355 of record OY757908.1, read on the forward strand.
TTTTTTTACTGATTAAACTTGTCAGACAAGATTTTACATTCTTGTTTCGGTGTTATATATAAAAGTTTTCCAAAAAGTTCTCCCTCAAAATTTTCTTCATATTATGAGTCATTGTCAAGGGTATTTTCAAAATGTGATTTTTTTTCTTTAAAACAACATCATAAATATTACTTTTAATAATAAGTAGTGATTGTGAAACATACTCAATTTCAGACAATTTTATGAAATCTTGTATTACAACCATAAAAATAAATCTTAAAATTCTTAAGAATCTTGTAAGCATTTTTGATGAAACATCCTTAAAAAAGATAAGTAAGTTGATCAACCATAGTCAGTGGTGACCAAAGACTCCCTTTTCAATAGCTACAACACGAAGGATTGCTCCACTTACCCTTGATCCATACCTTGTAATGCTGAGGAGCATCAAGTATCATTTTTTTTAGTCTTTGGTATGATTTGACCTGCCATTGAACCCTGGTCTCATGGACCATTGGTGAATGACCTTTATATGAGGTCCTTGTGGTTTAATGATTACTGTGACAGGAAACTGACATGGTGGGTAGTGCTTAAAATCCCGGATGAGACTGTTTACATTTCATATAGTGTTAATATCATTTGGAAAAGTATGAATACAATAATTCTCCTTCCAGCTATGGGTAAACAGTAAAGTTAAATAGCTCAGTCTACCTTACTATGGAAACTGATTTAGAAGAAGGAAAACTTCGAAAACTCTGCTCGAAAATTGATCTTATGTTGCAGCCTTCTTATACAGAGGGGTTGGGTATATATATATATATATATAAAATGGCAGCAAAAGAACTTGAGGGGTTAGGTAAATAAACATATATATATATATATATATATAAGCTTAAGGAATAACCAAAAGTCATAGGGCTGAAAGGGCTGGACTATAGGGAGGCTGAGGAACTGTCATGATGCCCATCTTAGTCAAATAGTCTGTGACAAGGATGGAGTTGTGGACTGGTGTATTGTCCTGGTGGAAATGCCACTGACCCGATTTGAAGAGTGCTGGCCTCTTCTGACGGAATCTCTTACTGAACTCCCTTAAAACCTCAACATAGTAACCCTAACCCTTTGGCCAATCAACTGTGGTGTATTGACTTCCTTACTCCTCCCACACCTCTCATCATCCCTCACAGACTCTCTGCCTTTAATCTCTTATGCCACTCAAAAACTGATGCTCAATTCATGCAAGAAGCTCCAAAAGCAGTCTGAAGCATTCCATACGTTTCTATGGCATTTTTCCAAGTTTAAAACAGAATTTTATTGCATATCGTTCATTTAAAGTGTCCTCATGTCCAGATAGCATTTTTGAAATTCACCAGCTGTGACAATCAAGCTTTAGTAGGATATATTCCAATTGCTGCTGTAGCTGTTAATTTGAACCTTAAATCATAAAAATTGGTCAGTCATCTCATAAGATGTATAGCAATAACATACTGAATTTTCAAGAGTCTATGACAATTTTAAATGCCTGTACAAAAATGTCTGGAAACTTATTGAAGGCGCCATATATATATACTTAGTTTTATTAAGTCTGACACAACCTGTGATTTTTAAATGGTTGCCAAGACAAAGTTATTAACTACCAGTAAAGTCTTTAAGTGCTGAACAAGGAGTGAAAACAACAGTTAAAATGGAGAAAATGTCATTATAAAAGCAAGTCTTGTCCATCATATTCAGTGGATATATTCTATATTCTGTTGCTGCTGCAGCGGCTTTCTCAAAAAAAAAAACAAAAAAAAAAAAACAAGTGCCCTGTTCAATACACTGATTGCATCCTTTGTAGAGATGTAAGACAACCAATAAAAAAAACAAATGTCCTGTTGGCAGGACATAGAATACACTGACTGCCATCCTCTGCAGAGACATAAGACAATTCCTCCACCCACAAAAAAAAAGTTATAACAGTGAATTGCCACAGGTGGTTAAGCTCCAATTTTATGGCTCAAGCAAGTGTGGTCTCTCTCTCTTTTGTTGCAATTACTCCTAGGTCCACTCTGATCAAGAGTGGTAGTATTTGTTCAGGTCCCATCTATAGGGCAAATGAATCTGTTTAAAAATCAACAATGCATATATTATGGGTACTGAGAATAGATACTGGAAACTATAATTATTTATAAAATACTATTAATAGTTACTGAAATCATATAACTGTTTGATCATAATAGCACAACTGGAGTTCAAACTTGCTTTTAGGCTGCAGTCCAGCACATTAGCCTTTGTGCCATGTAGATTCCCACTGAATGGAAATATGGAATAACACTAAACATTACAAGGTAATCTTCCACCAAAATCTTCAAAATACCAAATACAAAAACACATACACTAGAAATAGAACATAAAATATGTGTACATCATCATCACAGGTCCAATAACCTGATTTGATCCTGAAAGTGCTGCACATGTAGTTAGTCTGTGTCAGAAAGACTGTTTGCTATACCAAGGTTAAATAACCCAATCTGCTCCACTATTTACTCTTAGCTTGAGGGAGAATAGTTGAATTCATACTTTTCTCAAGGGTAATTAGTGCAATGCAAAATGCTAACAGACTTGTTAATGAGTTGAACTCAGCTGAATCCACTTCCTACAATGATGGCTCTTATGCTATGAGTGCCCCCATCTTGGTAGATACATATACTTATATTATAATTATATATAGATAGATACATATACTATAATTCTATATATGTACATGCATCATAAAGTTGGCAACCACAGTCAAAGGTGACCTGAAGGCTCCCTTTTCAATAGCTACTGTACCGAGGTGTATGGAAGGGCTCTACTCTATTCCCTGGATTGCTCCACTTTACTTTTGATCCATACCTTATAGTGCTGAGTGTTAAGCAAGATGACATCAAGTACCATTTTTTGAGTCTTTGGTATGACTCAACCTGGGATTAAACCCCAATCTCCTGGACCATTAGAAAACACTCTGACCATCATGCCAATATTATAATTTATATGTTATAATTCATACATATACATATATTATAATTCAATATATGTACATACATATATATATAGAGAGAGAGGGAATTATAATTACAATTTACAGCTAAAAAAAATTCTAAATCAATAAAATATAGTTCTCTATTAACAATAATGTAGAGCAATATCATAATATTTCAACTTTAGAATAAAGTAAAATGGTAAAATCTCATGGCTCTAAGTTGAATGCATATATATATATATATATATATATAGTCATAAATTTATGATTTAAGTAATTCCCAAACACCCAGGCATAAAATAACCCCAGATGGATTGATATGCAGTTAAAACCAACCAATCAATCAATTGAAAGAATTTACTGATATTACTCATTGGCCTAGTGGGTAGAGTGTTGGTCAGTGGTCCGGGAGACCTGGGTTCAATCTCAGGTTGCATCATAACAAAGCCTTAAAAATGGTACTTGATACCACCTTGCTTAGCACTCAGCAATATAAGGTAAGTATCAAGGGTAAAGTGGAGTAATCCAAGGAAAGGAGTAGCACCCTCCCCTACACCTTGATGTAGTAGCTATTGAAAAGAGAGCCTTCTGGTCGCTCTTGACTACTTTACTTACTTTAGATATCCATTAACCAGCCCATTTGCATAATGGTTAGAGTGTTTACCAATGAACTGGGAGATTGTAGTTCAATCCCGGGTTGAGTCATACCAAAAAGTTAAAAAATGGTACTTGATGCCTTGTTGCTTAACACTCTGCATTATTAGTATGAAGGTTGATATACCATTAAATAAAGGAACCAAACCAAACTATATATATGTATAAAGAGAGAATTATAACAAAGCAATAAGTCTCTGTATGAGACATTGTGGATAATTTAAAGGCCCCAACGCTTAAGATCAACTCTTGTATTAAACTTAATCAGGAGAAATAAATAACAGACTCAAACTGTATAAGAGTAAACATATCTTAAAATTTATGGTGTCTACATATATACAAGTTTGTGTGCATATATACATATTTTTTTCTCCTATTTTCAGATCTCTACTCATTCCAGTATTACAATCCTCAAAAATCTCTACCAGACCAGCTAAAGACCCCCCCAATTAAACCACTCAAAGAGACATTCAACTGCCCAGTAGACACCCTCTCACGGTGTTTATACAAATCAGATGTTGCTGCGATTTCCCACTGACCACTGGGGGTGGTCTGAGAGCTGCCGCAAAGGACTATGGCCTAACACCGTGAAGACTTCTAGAGAGAGCCCCCATTTCTGACCCATTCAATCATCCCTTACCCCCTGTAAGATTGAGAAAAGAAATTCAATTTCTTTGCTTCTACCATTGCCTGCATCATGGTACTGGATTCAAAATGACTGACTGGGCAATCAATGGACAAGTTGCTCTTTGAAAAGGCATGGTAAGGCTTTAACTGCAGGTAAACTGCTCCCATTCCTCTCTAAAGGAATTGTACTACCTGAACCAAACCAAAATTCTTGGCAGCATGTTTATTGACTCTGTAAGGAAAATCTGTGGAACTCTTCAGTAAAAGAAGATCAAATTGTTTTGAGAGAAAAGCAGTCTTTGATTTGTGGTGTCTTGCTGAGTTGAAAACTGAACAAGGGAAAAAGAAATTGGAATAAAAAAGAAAAGATCTGTCTGTTTTTTTGTTTTTTTTTCTTTTAACAAAGGAATAAAAGAGAAAACAAAAGATTTTAAAAGTAAAGAATGACAAAAGAAGAAAAGAAAAAAACAAAAGAAAATGAATATGTAAAAACAATAAAAACAAAATGACTGAACTTCAAAAGGTAAAAACCTTTTGCAACTTTGTTTCTGATCTGATGTTGACAGTATTGACAGGGTTAAAAGCAAGAACAAATGAAGGAGTGAAGACCGTATGAAAAGAAAGTGGCTTTTGGTGTCGTTCGTAAAGAAAGTATGTTGGAAAAAGATCGAGGAAGAAAATTTCATGACTAAAATAGATGTTTTTTTTCTTTGTTTTCAGTTTTCTTGTTGTTCTTGCTTGGTTCTTTAAAATTGCAGAAACACCTGAAAAGATTACACATTGTATATATGATTTTTAAATTTAAATTGGGAGAAAATAAGTCTACTGTTTGCTTTTTTCTTTTATTTTTTCTTTGTGTTTTTGTTGTTATTTAAATGTTGCTTTTGATATTCTTTTTCTACTTTGAGAGAAATTTTGACGTTTAATAGAAACAAGAAAGGAAGGAAAAACTTAAACGTCTGGCAAGAAAAGGAAAAATAAAAATGAAAGGTGATGGATGTTAATGAATAATTAGATGATGGCAAAGCTAAAAAAGATTTGGTTGTGATGTCAAGGCAAAAGAAGAGGCTTAAAAATTTTGAAGCCAAAAATAATGAACAAATGAATGTTTATGAATAAAAAGTTTTGCAAAATACAAATAAATGGCAGCACAGATGAGGTTGAAAAATTCAAGGAACAAGAAACACAAAAGAGAGAATTTAGAAGAAATTGTAAGCACATTAAGAAGAGAGAAATTAGAGAAAAACGTTGAAGATAAAAATGAAGAAATAAGAAGTGGCTATAATATGAAACAACAAGAAAAATATGTAATAAAAAAAATGAAGGAAAAGAACTACCCACCAAAGACAGAAAATGGAAGAGAAGGTAAAGAAAAATCTATTGAAGAAAGAAAGGTAAGAAGTGAAGAGAGAAAAGAGTCAAAGAAAGAATGAAGGATTGTAAAATTCAAGAACAAAAAAGAGAGAGGTAAGAAGTGAAGAAAGAAGAAAAATGAAAGAATAATAAAGGAAAGAAAAGCAGATAAAATCAAGAAAGAAAAAAAAAAAGAAAAACTAGGAAAAAAAGAAGACAAAAGAGAAATAATAAAAAAAATAAGTGAAAAGTGAGAAAGGTGAAGAAAGAAAGAAGAAAAAGGTAAAGAGTAAATAAAGAAAAAGAATAAAAAAGAAAGCAAAAAGAAAGGTAAAAAGGAGGGAAAATGGAAAAAGAAAAAGTTAAAGAATAAGAAAAAGGTAAGATAGAAAGAATAAAAAAAGAAAAAGAATAAGAAAAATAACATAAAAATAAAAATGTAGAAGAGAAAAGCAACAAAAGGAACAAAGACAAGAAGAAAAAAGCAAAAGAAAAAAAAAGAAAAAGTAAAAGATAAAGAAAGAAAAATGTATGAAGGAAGATACAGAGTTTTAAATAAAAACAAAAACAGTTAAAAAGTAGAGAAGGATAAAGAAAAAGGAGGTTAGAAATGAAGAAAGGTTACAAGCAAAAAGCATGAAAAATGTTTAAAAAAAAAAGGTAAGCTAAGAAATTAACAAAAAAAATCAAAAGAATGATGACAGCGAGAAAAAGTGAAGAAAAATAAGAATTGAAAGAAAGAAAAATGGAATGAAAGAATTATGGAGACAATTACATCTCTGCTTAAAATGTTTTCACAATAAGTAAATTGTGATAGTAAAGAGAAAAAAATAATAAAATGATTTACTTAGTAATATTTTCATCTCTAAGTTTCATTTATATATAAGCAAAGATTTTACTTAAACAATTACATTAGATAAATATATGAGGTATGGTCCAAGAAAATCAAGACTGAAACTTTAAATTAAAATTTTTTAAAAATTCAATGGGATACATGTATTTAATAACAAGGGGTCTATTTTGAAGATTAACTTTTATTTCTGATTTGGTAAATACAGGTCCAGTCTCAATCATTTTTTAGCAGATCTTACATGTATTTACTTAAACCCCTCAGCCACAAGGTCAATTTATAAGTGGAGTATGGCTAGTTTGAATTCAGTTTCCTTCTCGTAGACTGGTTGTCATCCCAAGGTTAAAGAATCCAGCCTGCTCTACAATTTATCTATAGTTAGAAGAAGAAAAAAAGGATTCATGCCTATCCTAATGTATTATGACTGTGAAATACTGACAGCTTTGTAACCCAGTTGGCTGGGGCTGTAAAATACACCAACAGCATCTTTGCAGAAAAGTAAGACTCCTCCAACAAGTATCTTTAAACAATCTAATGGTGAGGCTTTAGTATTGGTAAAGCTTTGGGAAATGCAAAGTACCCCTAATAGGGTCCAATCTATGGGTTAGATAGAACGGTTTCATGTTTAGACAGCGTACTTATGCTAAACTGAATTGCTTGAAATAGAACTGTTTTTACATTTACCTGTGTGTAAACAAATGACTGATGTTTAGTTAAATTGTTTGTGATACATAGCAATACTTAAAAACATTAAACTGTGTGCAAATGAATTAATAAATAGAATTATTTGTATTAGATAGAAATAAATGAAACAATTTTACTGTGGGAAGAAAAATGAGCTCAGGCTACTTTAAAAATGTTATCTACAAAATGTGTTTAGAAATCATATATCTATATGTATAAAAAAGATTTGGCATTAAATAGTTTATATGCCATAAAACCTTACCAAATCAAATCATATATTCTTGATATATATGTATAAAAAAGATTTGGCATTAAATAGTTTATATGCCATAAAACCTTACCAAATCAAATCATATATTCTTGATATATATGTATAAAAAGGATTTGGCATTAAATAATCTACAATGGTGGCTATGCCATAAAATCAAACCAAACCGCTTTGTCCAAGATTTGAACTTGGTTCACCAATTTCATTTCAGCAGATGATAACCATTAACAGGTCTGGTATGTATCCACCCTACCCTTCTTCCATGAACAGGATATGACTCAAGGTCAATTTTTAAATGGAGTATAGTTGGTTTTAAATTCAATATTTTTCTTAGACCTACCAAACCTAAAAAGTCTATTCTGCCCCACTATTTTAACTATAGCTGGGTGGATTCATATCTTTCTCAAAAGTATCTGCATGAAGTGAAATGCAAACAGCCTTGTTCAGGTTTTGAACCCAGATTGCCAAATCCATTTCCTACAACAATAACTGCCTTACCATCTTGATATTTAGATGTCACTTGTCTGCTAATCTGCAGGCTGGACATTTGAATCGGGAAGGGTTCAATGGTTGATTTTGCAAATCTGTACACTTTAGCATGAAAGAAGTTGCAGTTGGAGAAACATGCATCATCATGGCTTGTTGACAGCATGGATTCCTTTGACTCTCTCTCTCCATCTCTTCCTATTAGTCATCACTCTACACAGGTCCTCTAGATGACATCCATTGTCTGCACATCATCATCATTCCCGGCAGGTCCTCCAGATTACATCCTGCATCGGCACTAAACTGTTGTAGATAGTTTGTAGTTCTAGCTGGTCATCCATCCTTTGCTCATTCATGTCAGGGTGTCCACTGGAGTACATCGTTTATGAGTTTGTCCTTACTTCTCCACGTCTGGTTTGTCTAACTTGGATGGTTTTCATGATGGGTTGTAGGTGGCCGTACAGCTGCTGTTTTGTGGGGTTTTATATAAGTTTCTTCTGCTCAACCAACACTGGTGTCTCCATGTGTTAGAGTCCATTGGAGAACATTTGCTTATAAGTTTGTATTTGTTTCTCCATCAGTGCCCAGCATGTTTGGCTCATCTTACTTTGATGCTTTGTGAGATCGGGGGTAAGCAGCCATACAGCTGCTGTACATGGGTTGCTTCAAGGATTTGTTCATACCAGCATACAACATTCTTGTAGTTTCCATGAATTTTTTTCTCCAGGCATTTCATTAAAGTCCAAGTAGTGCAACCATACAGTAGTACTGACATAGCTACAGCTTGGAAGAATTCATGTTTTACTTTATCTGAGAGATCAGATTTCCATATGAACACTAACCTGATAATAATAGTACATGCTTTATTTATGCATATGTTTGATGTTGTTTTCAGTAGATGAGATATTGCTACTAAGGTATATGAAACAGTCTACTAATTTAAGTGAATAGCCACTAAATGTGGAGATAACATCATCTTGAATAAAATGCATGAACTCTGTTTTGAGTTCTTGAAGAGATCAATGCTTCTTGCTATCCATAAGACATTAAAAAAAAATTATATTATTCATTATCTTAGCTGAAATAGTGTTGCTATCAACTTGACCTTTTTGTGGATTGGCAACTAAAAAGTGGATAAAATTTTCTAAAAAATAATATGAATAAATTTTCTGATAAAAATGAGCTAGTTTCTTCACAAAAAATATCTAAACTTTTATTTAAGTTTTCTTAAAATTGAACTCCCAGATTAAAAGTCTATGTGAATAATTTTAATCTTTTAAAGATAATTTGTAGGTACTGATGCCTTATTTTTGAATGAATGATTTCACTAAATTGTAAAAATTATTCAATTTAAAAAATATTTATGTAACATAAAAAAAAAGAAGGAATGGCACTGATTGTAATAATATTTAAAAATAATTAACCAAAATATTATTAGCAAAGGCAGGAAACCACACTTTCCCGCCTTTATTTTTTTTATTGTAAGGTTATATTTTCTTTATTTTTATTAGGTACCGGTATTGTAATATATTCATCAAATTATTGAATAGAAAATAGGAACTAATGATTGGGAAATATGAAGTACCCCTTCATTGCCATTATTACTTGGTCCACTATGACCTGAAATGGTAACACCTGTTAGGGTAATATCTATGGTCAAATAGAAATGTTTGACATTTAAACTGTGTACAAACAAAGGGCTTAAATTTAACATTTAATATTGTTCTAGCATTTTTGGTTTTACTATTTAAATTGTTAGAAATAGAACGCTTTGACCATTCAATCCTGTGAATAAATGAGTGATGTTTAATTGAATCGTTAGTGATACATAACAATACTTGGCACCACTAAATTGTGTGCAAACAAATGATCAATATTAAATGGAATTATTCACATAAGATAGAATTAATTGAAACCACTTAAATGAGTAGAAAAAAATAACATTACTTGTGTACAAAAAAAGTTAGTTCTAATTCATTTGAAGATAAAATTACAAACAAATCATATTTAAATATGTGCAAACAAATGACTGATATTAAATAAAATTGACACTGTTACATAGCAATACTGGAAACCACTTAACTGTGGGCAAAAAATTGAACCCTGGCCCCTTTAAAAATGTTATCTACAAAATGTTTACAAATCATATATATCTAATATATGTATAAACAGGATTTGGAATTAAATAACCTACAAGGGTTGATATGCTATAAAAACCAACTGAACCAAATCCTATATATTTAGAATATATGTATGAAGAGGATTTGGCATTAAATAACCAACAATGGTTAATATGCCATAAAACTCAACCAAACCAAATCTCAAAGATTTAAAATATATATATATAAAGAGGATTTGACATTAAATAACCAACAATGGTTGAAATGCCATAAAACTCAACCAAATCAAATCATATATATCTAATATATATGTATAAAAAGGATTTGGCATTAGATATCCTACAAGCATTGATATACCAAACCAACCAACCTACCCATTTTTGAAGCTACTAAGAGATATTGTGAAACTACTGATAAAATTTTACATAAGAAAAAAATTTTTAATTTTGTAAAAGTAGGAAACTTTCTTTGAGTTACTTTCCAAATTAATATGAGGGTCAGCTACAAAGTTCATAGGCTGACCAAGATACTCTCATGGAATGTGACTAAATGCGGCTTATTTTTCAACATAGCCACCCTTGTAGTTTACACACTTCTCCCATCGGTGTTACAGTGCTTGATTTCCATTGGTCAGAAAAGTCATCAATAACAGACATGACTTTTCAGCCCACCCTTAAACAATTCTTCATCGTTTGTTGGTTGTCTGGACTGGAGCAGTGCTGTAGATTTAGAAGTTCATCCTGCCTTTCCAACTTGGATAAATTTAACCACCCAGCAGTCAGATCTTGTGATCTGGTCAGTTAATTCAAAAAGAGTTTATGTCATTGAGTTAACAGATTTTTTAAAAGAAAACAGAAAAATTTGAAGATCTGAAAGCAATGTCTAAAAAATGGATGGACAACTGATATATTTTCCAATGAAGTCAGATACCAAGGTTTTATTGCCAATTCAACCTCTGCATATCTAACTAAAAGCAACAGAAAAATGGAAATATATCAAGTGGCTACAAGATTAGACAGAAGCTGTTTCAACATTGATCTGGTATTCCCACACTGTTATGTAAAAACCAACAAATCTTGGTGGTATTATAAGGTACTGTTGAGTTAGTGGGTTAGTGGTAATGATGATTTTGCTCTGAAACCATGTTTGACCCCAGGGTACTACCTTCAAAGCTTTCATTAGATGATGATCTGATAGAGGCTTTGAAGGTGCTACTACTGCTGCTCTCTTTGGAGAAGCAGTTATATATATATATATATATATATATATATATATATATATATGTGTGTGTGTGTGTGTGTGTGTGTGTGTTTTAAATAGTAAAACCAAAAATGCTAGAACAATATTAAATGTTAAAAATCAATAAAAACTTTCCTACTACTACTTATGATTCACAAATCTGTCTTCAGATATATAAGCCCAATGATAAAAATTCATGTATTCTTGTATAAACAGGATTTTGTATTACATAATCAAAAAGGTTTCATATACCATAAAACAAAATCAAATAAACAAGGAGAGACACAATTTTTAAAGAACCTAGTCTGCTCTATCATTTACTCATAAATGAAGGGAGAATTGTTGGATTCATACCTTTCCCAAAGGTATTAGCACAATGGTTTGGTTTGCTTTGCTTTGCTTTGGTCCCATGGCATATCACCTATTGTAGGTTATATAATGCCAAATACAATTTTATACACATAAACAGTTCTATTTCAAACACTTCAGTTGAGCATAAGTACACAGTTTAAATGTCAAAAACAGTTCTATTTCAAACAATCCCCTTTAACATAAGTACAGTTTTTTGTTTGCACATAGTTAAATGTAAAAACAGTTCTATTTCAAACATTTCAGTTTCACATAATTAATTTAATTGTTTAGTGTCATAATCAGGACACTCATTAGCGGGGGGATTTTACCCCTCTGCAGAGATGCAGTCAGTGTATTCTGCAGCCCTAGCCAACTGGGCCAGTTAGCACTATATGAAATTGATTAGCATTATTCAGAATTTGAACTCTGAGTAGCTAAGTCCACTTTCAATGATGATAACTGTTATGTCACAAGCATCACCAAATTGATCTTTAGAGACATTCAAATTCCTATCTTCACTCATCCCACACTTAATGCTTATTCTTCTTATTAATTTACTTTATCTTATCACCATATCATTATAATCCTTTGCTGATTAGTTTGGCATTGCTTAGGATAAACCTTATTATGAAAAAAAAAGGAAACTCTGACCTAGCTAGTCCCAATCCTATGTCTAAATCCAATCTAGAGCAAATGCTTGCATCATAATTGTTGTCATCACAAGCAATGAACCAGTTTCAAATTCTGGATAAGGCTAACATGTTTGTCTGTGATGCAATCATTTACTCTCATCCAGCAATATTACCAGTATATTTAATCTTGAATAAATTAAAACAAATAATCATGATCTTGTAATGCTTTGAGAAAGGCATGAATTCATCTTTTTTCTCTCCAGCTATTTGCAAATAATAGGGCAGATGGGGATCTTTGACTTTGATATGGCAACTGGTCTAGGAAATTGAAAACTGAATTCAAAACTGTTGCTCTATGTTTGAAAATTAGTTTCATGTCTCATCCTAGTTTAGATGGTGAGGTTCCAGTACTGGAGCTTTGGGGAATGTGGAGTACCCCTTCATTACCATTACTCCCAGATCCACTCTGTCCTAGAGTGGTAGTTCCTGTTAGGATCCCATCTATGGGCCAAATAGAACATTTCATTAATTTACTATACTAGAAACCATTTAACTGCGTGCAAACAAATGATGAATATTAAAGAGAAATATTAGTACTAGCATTACTTGAAAACATTTGACTGTGTGCAAATAAATGAGCTCTGGCTCATTTAAAAATACTGTTATCTACAAACTATTCATTTATAAATTATATATATATATATATATATATATATATATATGATAAATATATATATATATTGAGAGAGAGAGGATTTGGCCACAAATTACCAACAATGGTTGATGTCCTATAAAATACAACCAAATGTTATTTTGGGACCTGTATATATATTGGTCTGTGTATGTAAACCTTTAATCTTGAATAAATTCAAATAAATTCAGGGTGTTGCAGTTTTATTCTCAGTCAGTGTATGTTGTATGGGTTTTTGTCATTACTCTTTCTGAGCAGCACTTTTTATGTAATTGCTATATACATATTCAAGTAGACTATTTTGAAGGAAATGATGGAAACTAGATATTAGAGTAAGTAATTTTTAGTAGCCAAATTCCCTGAACTTTGTGGTAGCACCTTATATATGTAAATTTGCATTGATTAAGAAAATCAATGAAGAAACACTATGACAATTTTGGCTGCAATTCGAAAAATCTCAAAGATGGTGGATTTGCATCAAATGGCAAAGGAAAACCAAGCTTCTCTTTCACACATAAATTACATTTTATAAGATTTGGTTTTTCCATCCCATAAAAGATATTTTTTTAATTAAATATTCGAACATAGCTGACGGTTAACTGAAAGGATGTTGTATCTGCCACACGGGAAATTCAGATGACAGAATCTTTACGTGAAAAGATATTAAATAAATAAATAAATAAAATAGTGAAGAAAAAAAAAACAACACAAACAGAAAACCATAACAAACTAAACAAAAGTTATTAAAAGGAAAACCCATGTGAAAGGAAAAAAAAGAAGAAAGTAAAATAAAGAAAATAAGATTTAAAAAAAATGGAAAATGATGAAAACAAAGTTTGCAAAAGATTTGCTCATGTTTTTGCTTTTTGGCTTTTTTATTTCTTTATTTTTGTATTGGTGGCTTTCAGCTTTTTGTTCCTTGATCGTACGTGCCAAATAATTTGGTCTTGTATAAAACATGAAAGTGCTTACATTGACACATAATTTTCAACATTGGGAAACAATTTTGAATATTTCAGAAGCGAAAAGCAAACAAAGAGACAAGATATAACATGCTAATGCAAAATGAAAAAAAAAACAAGAAATATGAATATATAAAAACACTTACATCTATCTATCTATCTATATGAGTGTGTGTATGCACATATATCAATTTTTGTATATCTCTATCTATATATTGATACATAAAAACAAATTCAGAGATGCACTGACACATACACATATATAAAATAGACCCATACAGATACATAAAAGCACACAAAACTTTAATGCGTATCTACATGCAAAATTATATAAATACATGCAAATATATAGACACACACACACACATGTGTGCATATTTAAATAAAAACATATATATATATGCACCTATATGCATTATTTTAAGCTCACAGCAATTTGTTTATATGCAGATTCTTAAATGGTAAAATTTACCTGTAGATAGTCTATCTATGCATACATATGGTGCTTTTATGTGAATACAGATATACCTCTCTGTGTGCGCATCTTCATATATGTATGAATATATAATGTCAGTATTGCCAGAGAATTTTCAAACCTTACTAGTTTCCATTCACATATCATCTTGGGACAAACCAAAAATGGAACTCTCAAATTTTACAATAGTCTTTCTTGTTAATTTGTGCTCCAAAATGAAACCGTTCAATTCAATAGTTCTGTTTTATACAAACATACACACACACACAAATATTGACAGTTACATTATTTATGGATTGTCATTTTGTTTTCAATCAGCAGTATATGCTTATGTACATATATATATATATATATATATGTAAATGCTGATTTGAGGTCTGGTAAGTTTTCCTGTCTGAACAACATCATGAAGTTTTCTTCATGTTCCTGAAACCACCAGGCCATTGGTTTATTGGGTTGAGTGTTCGCCAATGGTCCAGGAGACCAGAGTTCAATCCCACATCGAGTCATACCAAAGACTCAAAAAATGGAACTTGATGCCACCTTGCTTAACACTCAGCATTATAAGGTGTGGATCAAGGGTAAAGTGGCGCAATCCAGGGAATGGAGTAGCGCTCTTCCCTCCACCTTGGTGTAGTAGCTATTGAAAAGGGAGCCTTTGGGTCACCCTTAATGACGGTCACCAACTTTATATTCATCTTTCTACTGAAAGAAGCTTCTACTATTATAGAAGACTGTAGCCAGGTGTACCTGGTCTTTGATAATAATGCACATGTCCTTTCCTATCTATGTCATTAAAGAGAAAGTGAGACGTATTTGCCTAGGCAACCTTCTTCCAGTGATACAAAGTCTGCTTCTATTGCTTGAGTTCCATTGAAGATTCAATGGACCTTACTTAGCTCGGATACTCAAAATGACCTGTGGCTATGCAGCTCCATGCATGACAAGAATTAATGCACTATATGTTGTGATACATTCATTCCTTAAACCATCATTAAGGCTATCTGCAATTTATGCCATAGTATCTCTTCATATGTAATAGAAAACCTTCATTCATTTCTTGCATTCTTGGCTGCCTTGAGCCTTGTCTACAGTAGATGATTTTTTCCCCTTCCCTTTCCTCTGACTGCTGTTGATAGATATTCATCTCAGAAGCTGTGCCATTTCAAAAATGATCTGACCTAGTCTTCTGGCCATAACAATTTGGCCTTTATCAAAGTCATCCAAGTCTTTCTTCTTACCCATAACTGCAGTATTCAACATATGAAAATAAAGGAATCGAAGCCAGCTTCCTTGCGTATATATCTGATTCTGACATGCACAGTTTTATGAGATACTAGCTGTCATTCTGGCCAGATATCACTGATCATAATGTTTTAGTTAATAAGTGTGTATGTATGTGTATATATATATGAATTTAAAGGTAAAATATTGATATGGTGCTCATTCAAGAAATAAGGGGAATTTTTTTATAAAAAGCAAAATAGATTATTTTCCATAAATCTAAACTCTGCATAGTTTAGAATTGGCTTCAAGCAAAAATTATATTTATCCCATAAAAGTATTTGTTTGGAAGCTATTCAAAATGGCAGCAAATCAAACTGTGCTCCAGGATTGAACAAAGGTCTGTCATTGAATTTTTACTGGTTGACAAGTGCAAACCCTGTGAAATTTACAGAAGATTGTGTGATGTGTATAAAGAAAGATGTCTTAGTCAAAACATATTTACAAATAAGTTTGCTAGTGAGAACTTGTGTTGAAATCACATTCATGGAGTGGAAACAGACTCTCCCGTAAACAAAAAGTTCTGGATGCAGTGCTCACTCAAGAAGGTCATACTGACAGTTTGATGGAATATGAAAGATCCAATCACAATTGATTTCTATGAAAAATGTGCAGCTATAAACAGTAGTTCCTATTGCTCAATCCTTTGACAAAATACCCTTTAGTTATTGAATGACCCTCGTATATAATATATTGACATAATGTATGTATTTCTATTTAAGGTTAATCCCAAACTTTATCTTTGGCAGAGTGAAAAAAACACAAATGATCCAACTTATTAATAAACAAATACACAAATTGATATTTGGGAAAAAAAATCCATAAAAAAAGTAGACAAAAAAACAAATATATTGTCTGAAAAAAATCTAAGTATTGTAATGTCTAGACAAAAGAAAAAACTCTGACAGAAGACTAAGTAAATGAAGAAAATGCTCAATACAAGGGAGAACAAATATTAACATTAGTACCTAATGGGTCAGACAAAATCTACCTAGGTTTCACCTTTCCAAATTATCAGGATGAAGCTGACCTGATGATCCAGAAAGGTGAGATTCATTAGGTACTTATATTTATATATTAATACATATAGTTTATGAACAAAAGAATAGACACATAAATGTTGATAGAAAATTTATATATATATATATATATATATATATATATATAAGTTTGTTAATTCCCAACTTGTTTCTACATTTGGCCTTTATCAGAGAAAGTTTATTTCATGACTGTTCACATTTCAAGACTAAAAGAGTATGAATGCTACAGGATTGGCTGCACATGTGAATGAAATGTAAACTATAAAACTTAACAATTTAAGCATTCAACTTTCTATGTGTTTATAAATAGCTTTCCCACATTTTTTTTGTTAGTTAGCTTTTCTTGGAGATATTAAAAGGAAGATCAGATGAAAAAGAGGTAAATTTTTAAATAATGGATTTTTCAATATTTTGATAGTACGAGGATCAATAATACATTTCCAGACTTTTTTCGTATGGGCACTTTTATTGATCGTACACACATGAAACTCTAGTCCCCTTCGAAGTAATCTCCTCCGGCTACGATGCACTTGTTGTACCATTCCAACAACTTCTGGAAAGCCCCAGGGAAGTCCTCTTGTGTGAGCATGTCAATGACCTTCGTCACAGCCTCTTTCATCTCCTCAATTGTCTCATAACAACAGCTTCTGAGCTTAGGGAATAACCAAAAGTCACAGGGAGCATGGTCTGGACTATAGGGAGGGTGACAAACTGTGTTGATGCCCATCTTAGTCATATAGTCTGTGACAAGGATGGAGTTATGGACTGGTGTATTGTCCTGGTGGAAATGCCACTGACCCGATTTGAAGAGTGCTGGCCTCTTCCGAGGGAATCTCTTCCTGAACTCCCTCAAAATCTCAACATAGTAACCCTAACCCTAACCCTTTGACCAATCAACTGTGGTGTATTGACTTCCTTACTCCTCCCATACCTCGCATCATCCCTCACAGACTCCCTGCCTTCCTTGAATCTCTTATGCCACTCAAAAACTGATGCTTGATTCATACAAGATGGTTAAAAAGCAGTCTGAAGCATTCCATACGTTTCTGTGGCATTTTTTCCAAGTTTAAAACAGAATTTTATTGCATATCATTCATCCAGATTGCATTTTGAAATTCACCAGCTGTGACAATCAGGCTTTAGTAGGGTGTATTCCAATTCCTACTGTAGCTGTTCATTTAAACCTGAAATCATAAATATTGGTCAGTCATCTCATAGGATGTATAGCAATAACATAGTAAATTTTCAAGAGTCTACGACAATTTTAAATGCCTGTACAAAAAAAAGCCGGGAAACTTATTGAAGGCACCACGTATTTGTTGGTTAGATTGCAATGTTTTTGGGATGGTTTGGTTACTGAAACAAACTGAACCAATCAAAAACATTACATTGAACCTATTTGATGTAAGGTTTTCAAAATGTTATATACATATTTGTAATATATATAATATGTACATATAAAAGTTAGTAAAGTTGATGACCTTAGTCGAGGGTGACCCGAAGGCTCCCTTTTCAATAGCTACAACACCAAGGTGTTGGGGAGGGTGCCACTTCATTTCCTGAATTCCTCCACTTTATCCTTGATCCTTACCTTATAATGGTGAGTGTTAAACAAGGTGGCATCAAGTACCATTTTTTTTTTTGGTATGACTGGGAACACTCTACTCATTAGGCCAATGGCTCGGAGATATGTACCTATAATATTTATAATATAATACATTTATTCATACATCTACATATAAAATATATATATATATATATATATATATATCATCATCATCAAGTCCCGTTGACACCACTGATTTTCCAGATTCTCTCCATCTGTCTCTATCATCCGCCACTCTTGGCAGGCCTTCCGAACTACATCCAGTGTCTGTACAGAGCTGATGTAGATAAGTTCTTGTTAGTTAGCCATGTGTAGAGGTCCATAGAAGAATGTCACTTATGAGCTTATCCTTGCTTCTCCAACAGTGTCCTGCATGTCTTGTTTGTCTTACTTGGATGGTTTTTGAGATTGGAAGTAAGTGGCCATGCTGCAGTTGTTTTTCTGGGTATATATATAATCTGTATTCCTAATTTAGTTAAGTCGTTATGGAGAGGTTTGTTATGTGTGTTAATGGATAGAGAGATAGGTCTGTGAATAATAGGAATAGTGGGTACCACAGACCTATCTCTCTACTCACGAACATACACAACAAACATCTCAATGACAAATTAACTAAATTAAGAATACTTATAATACAAACCCCATCCCAAACCATGAAATATATATATATATATATATATATATATATATATATAAACTGAAATTGAAATATAATAGGAGCAACTCATGTCTTCAAAAATTCATTCTTTGAATTAATTCTACATCATAACTCAAGTGTGAACATAGTCACAAGTTGAACTGAAAGATAAATATATACAGTATATGTCTAATATTACCCATGGAGAATTATTCAAACACACACACACACACACACACACATATATATATATATATATATATAAATATATATGCAGGTCATTCAAAAGGTTCTAAGCCTCATCCAGATTTTAAATTTGTCATACACCTCTCACTTTTGTATAAGACTCACCAGCACAGAAATTAAGACAGAAATCTGAGTATATTATGGTATATCAATCCTTGTTGGTTATTTAATGCCAAATCCTCTTTATACATATATTTTAAGTATATATGATTTGGCTTGGTTGGGTTTTATGGCATATCAACAATTTGTTGTATAGTGGCTTGTACCACGTTACTCCTAGTATCTTGGAGGTATAAAAGACGTCATGTTTCTTAAGCACGGCAGTACTGAAAGATCTTGGTCAGTAGTAAGATCAACTTTGGATGTAACACCCACAGCAAGAGACTTATAATATTTTTTGGACTGTACCACTTCAGTTTATAAATAATTAACTCTCACTGTTTATCTCTTCTTTACCATGAAACAAAGCAATTGTAGGTTATTTAATGCCAAATCCTCTTTATACATATATATTAAATATATATGATTTGGTTTGGTTGGGTTTTATGGCATACCCACCATTGTAAGTTATTTAATGCTAAATCCTGTATAAAGATATATATCAAATATATATGATTTGTAAACACATTTTTGATGATATTGTTAAACAAGCCTCAGCTAATTATTTGCACTCATTTAAATGGTTCCAAGTATTGCTATGTATAACTAACAATTCAATAAAATATCAGCCATTTGCTTATGCATAGTTAAATGATCAAACCATTCTATTTCTAACAATTTAATTTAGCATAAGTCAACAAAGTTAAATGGTTCCAAATATTTTTGTGTATTACTAACAATTCAATTAAGCATCAGTCATTTGTTTACACACAGTTAAATGATCAAACAGTTCTATTTAGCATACGTCATTTGTTTGCTCTGTTTAAGTGTCAAACAGTTTTATTTGACCCATAGATAAGACCCTATCAGATGTCACCACTCCAAGCTAGAGTGGACCTAGGAGCAATGGCATTCCCCTAAGCTCTAGCATTACTGAAGCCTCATCATCAGATTGTTTAATGTTAAATCCAGGACTAAGTTTAAATAGTTGAAGAGTTCTATTTGATCCATATATAAAACCATATGAGGTGCTACCCTCTTGGTCAGAGTGGATCTGGGAGCAATGGTAATGAAGAGGTACTCCACATTCCCCAAATCTCCAAGGCTGGAGCATAACTATCAGATTGTTTAATGTCATATCAGGACGATTTGCAGAGATGTAGTCAGTGTATTCTACAGCCCCAGCTGAAATCACTGTTAGTTTTTCCTGTTTTATAAGAAATGTTACAATATGGCTACAACAAAAAAGTTTATCTATGGCTCTTCTTATAGGGTGAGGCTGAGAACTTTTTGAACGAACTATATATGTACTATATATATATCATCATCATCATTATGTCGTGCTGGTAGCATGGATATCCCTGGCCCTCTCTCGCCACTTTTCCCTATTGTTCATCGCCTCAGGCAGGTCTTCCTTCTCCAGCAGTATCCTGCATGTCTGGTTCGTCTAACTTGAATAGTTTTCGTGATAGGAGGCAGGTGGCTGTACAGTTGGTGTCTTGTGGGGTGTTGCCGCCAGGACTTGTTCAAGATTGCTCGCAGCATTCTTGTGTAATTGCCGTCTAGCTTCTTCTCCAGCCGTTTTGTTAGAGTCCATGTAGTGCATCCATATAGCAGTATCGATGCGACCGCTGCCTGGAAGAAACTGCGTTTCATTTTATCGGTTAGGTCTGATTTCCATATAATCGATAGCCTATTGATAGCTGTCCATGCTTTCATTAACCTCGTGTCGATGTCCTTTTCGGTTGATACGACGCTGCTTCCTAGGTAAGTGAATTTGTCTACTAGTTTAAGAGGGGTTCCGTCTAGAGTGGAGATGTCCCCCGTTTGGTTATAGCACATATATTCCGTTTTGTGTGCATTGACACACACACACATATATATATATATATATATATATATATATATATATATATATATATATATATATATTATTATTATTATTATTATTATTAAAAGTTGCATTATGATTGTATGTAACTGTAACCCAGCAAAAATAGCAAATTATTTAAACAATTCAACAGATATACTTAAAAACCTCTAATTTCGAAAATGAAATAATTTCTTGTCCAATTTACAACTAACAGATAATTTTTCGAGGTCTACATTTTTGTCAACCATGGGTTTTTTTATTCACCAAAATTCTAAGTTTAATAGAGATGAATATGAAATGCAAATTTTTCACTCCTTCTTAAAAAGAAGCATTGGTATCACCAAGGATTAGTAGCAAAAGGAACCCAACACATTCTTGAGTCCTCACACTATTTCCTCTCTCAATATTCATATATATATACATTTCAATATAAAAGAAATAAAGCAGGGCAAAAACTTAAAACTCTGAGTTTCACATGGCTGATCTTCAGGTGAGCTAGTATCGAGATGAGTCAATACAGGTTCATCTGAGGATCAGCTCTGAGAGTTGTGAGTCTATACCCTTTTATCTTATCTTAGAGTTGAAATATTGGGATATTGCTCAGCATTTCTCTGCATAGAGTACTGTATTTTACTGATTTAAAATGATTTTTAAAGCTGAATTTTTATCATATATTTGTGGCACCATCAAACTTTTTTTGCACTCCTATTATTTACTAGCTTAATGTATTTTATTGATATGTATTCATTTATATATGTGATGTGTGTATGTGTGTGTATTAATATATATACCAAAGACTCAAAAAATGATACTTGATGTCGCCTTGCTTAACACTCAGCATTATAAGGTATGGATCGAGGGTAAGTGGAGCAATCGTGGCAGATGTGTAGCGCTCTCCCCGATACCTCAGTGTAGTAGCTATTGAAAAGGGAGCTTTTGGTCACTTGCAACTCCATTCGGATAACGTATATATATATATATATATATATATATATATATATATATATATATTTGTTTTTTTTGTGACAACATAGTACCACTTCTTATAAAACAAAAAAAAATAATTCTAATTTCTGTCTTAATTACTAGGTGATGCACATACCAAGATGATAGGTGTATGACAAATTTAAAATCTTTATAAGGGAGGCCACGAACTTATTGAACGGTTATTATATATATATATATATATATATGTGTGTGTGTGTAATTTGATACTAAAAGACTTTTTAATCTGTAAAAATCTATAAACAAAAATTCAGAGCAATGTTACAATAATTACTCGTACAAAATAAGATAACAGTGAAAACATGATAAAAAACTCACGACTCTGTGTTTCACGTTTTTGATCCTCTGGTGAGTTCAGATGTGTTGAATACTTGTTCACTGAAGGATCGGTAACGTGAAACTCATCAGCGTGAGTTTTGATCTTGTTCTGATTATTATCCTATTTTACACTTGAATATACACGTTGGCTCGCTTGCAATAAAGAAACTTGTTTTGAATTTATGTTATCCACTAATGTAGCGAGCTTAGTCCTCACTAAGTGTTCCACTATCGTGACTTTGTGCCATATATATATATATATATATATATATATATATATATATATGCGTGTCTGTGTGTGGTGCTGTATACATATGCGGCTAAACAGGAAAATAAATCTTTTTTCCATTTGGCAAGAGAAAGAGAGAGAGCGAGAGCAAATATGTGACAGAGAGAGTCCGGGGCAAATGGGTATGTGGGAATGTAATGGTGGGGTTGTGGGTTGGCGGGAAAAGTGGAAATCCTATATTTCCTTACAAGGTATCGATTCCTGCGAGAATTGAGCCATTAACCTAGATTTCTGTCGTATTTCCCAGAAAGTTGTTTCGCAAAAATTGTCCGCTCAAGAGTAAATATTCAGCTGTTAAATAGAGGGCAGAAAGTGACGGGCCACAGACATCACTTTTCCGAAGGCGTACCACGCCAAATCTTCCGTGCTCCTTTACCCCACACCTCCTGTACCCTGCCTTCTCCTCCATACGTCATTCACTTCCTTGCCATCACAGTCATTGCAATAATGCTCGCTTTACTCGCTCTCAATTTGCTCTTTCCAAAAAATTTCCGAACCCACCTCCTGCCCCCATTAGCTCTTTCCTTTGCCTAGCCACCCTGAAAAATGGAGTTAAATATATATATATATATATATATATATATATATATATATATATATAAGAAAGATTTTAATATAAGGAGGGTAGAGATTGTAATAGGTGTTTTGTCATGAGCTCAATCTTGGAGATGATCGAGAACATGAACATAAATGAGAGAAAGAAAGAAAGAAAGAAAGAAAGAAGAAAAGAATTAAAAAGAAAAACCGAAAGAAAGATCTTCAATTTTAGAGGAAAACGATTGAAAATTATGGGAAAAGATGTTGAATTTGTAGAAAGAAAGAAAAATGAAAACAGTGAATGATAAAGGAAATTAAAAAAAAAAGAAAAAAGAATGCAAGGTTAGTTGAGAGATGAAAGAAAGAAAGAAAAGTAAGAAGGAAGAAAAAAGGATATAGAAAGAGAAATAAATAAAGATATAAAGAAGGCATGAGAAAGAAAGAAAGAAAGAAAATGAAAACTGCGAATGAAAAAGGAAATTCAAAAAAGGAAATATGTGCTAGATAGACTGAGTTTCGAAAAGAAAGAAAGAAAGAAAGAAAGAAAGAAAGTTACGAGAAGAGGAAAAGGGGATATGAAGAAAGAAAGAAAGAAAGAAAGAAAGAAAGAAAGAAAGAAAGAAATTACAGCAGAAAGAATTGAAAAAGAAAAAAAAAAACATCAGAAAAGTAAGATTTAAGTTTGGAGGAAAACAAGTTAAAAATCAAAAGAAAAGAAAACTAGAATGATTTGTTTCGAGTTTGAAGAAGCGAAAAAAAAAAAAAAGAAAAGAAAAAAAAAGACTTAATAAATGAAAGAAAACAGAGGAAAAAAGGTGGGAAAAGATTCCAGTTTGGATTCTAAAAGAAAATGGTAAAGAAAAAGGAAATTCAGAAATAGAAAAGAATGCAAAATAGACTGTTTTGAAAAGAAAGAAAGAAAGAAAGAAAGAAAGAAAGAAAGAAAGAAAGAAAGAAAGAACCTGTAACAGAACAGAAAGTTAATGGCGAAAAAAAATTCGAAGCTTCCATTTTAGAGAAAAATCGGAGAAAAGAAAATAGAAATTAAAGAAGAAAGGAAAGAAAAGCAAGAAAGATTGTTTCGAGTTTCGAAAAAGAAAGGAAGAAAATAAAAGTTTAAGTTAGGATTTCCTCCTCTTTTATTTCTTTTTCATCTGAAAGAAAAAAGAAAAAAGGACACCAAATAAAATATAAAAAAAACGACAATCCGGGTTGAAAGAAAACTGAAAGAAATAGCGTTATTTTCTAAGCATAGCTTAGTCTGATCCAAGTCCGCAGTAGGGAGCACTGATTGAGGATCAAAATCACTCTGATATCACATAAGTATAGTTTAGTCTGGCACAAAATCCCATAAGGCACCCAGTGAGGGCCAACCTCCCTCCGGTAGCAATTTTCTAAGCGTATCTTAGTTTGACACAAGGGCACAATAGTTGGTTGCCTAGGGAGGTTCGAAATCTTGACTCTAGTGAATTTATCTGCGAAATGAGCTTGATAAATATCGTGTCATCGTCGGTACCTAAAAGTTTGTTTATCTATCATATCATCATCATCATCATTCATTCATTCATTCATTTATTTTTGCAAATTACATGCTTTCTTGTCATCGGCGGCAGAGGTTGCTGTTCAGGTTCTCGTAAAAGCTCGAATTTCGATTTTCCCAGCAGTCTGGCCGCCCAAACTTGTAAGTTGGCGCAGTACAGTCTTCCCCCTCTTTTTCTCTAACATTTCCTTTTACAATATCGATATTTGTTTCTGTTTCTGTTTCAGCTGATTGTTTAACTAATGTACGTGTTACAGGCGACAGTGGTCAGTGCTTGAATTCATATGAAAAGATTTCCAATGTAGGTTGTCGAAACACCATCCGTCTTATTTGGCAAAGTTTACTTCATGTTAAAAATTTGAAAAATAAAAAGAAAAAGAAAGAAAGAAATTTTCGATGAGCAGGTAGAAGAAAACAAACTCGCATGCGCGTGTGTATGTGAAAGAAAGAAAGAAAGAAAGAGGAGGAGGAAATTTAAGTTTAAAGAAAGAACTTTAAACAAAACAAAAAAGGACGGAGAATAAGAAAGAAAGAAAGAAAGAAAGAAAGAAGTAAAACATCAATAAAGTAAAAGTAAACAGGGAAAACTCAGTTGAAACAGAGAAATAAAAAACAACAACAAAGAGAAATACGGAGAAAGAGAAAGAAAGAATAAGTGGAAAGAAGAAAGAGTGGACAAAATAAATAAATAGTGAAAAAAGAAAAAAAAAATCAGATGACAGAATGGAGTTGAGAGAGAGAGACAGAGACAGACAGACAGACAGACATACAGGGAAAACAAAGGTCTACGAAAGAAAAAGAAAAAGAAAGAAAACGCAAAAGAAAGAGCGAGCAAAAGAAAGAAAGAAAAGAAAGAAAGAAAGAAAGAAAGAGCAAAAGAAATAAAGAAAACAGTTCTGTTTTTCATCTGATTTCGTTCCAGGAGATATTTTTCGGAACGAACGGTCATTTGCTGTCTTTAATTGCACGAGTGCCAAGTAGCATTGGTTTGAAAACCCCCACCGGAGCGGCCCTTTCTTCTTCCTCATCTCCACCACCTTCACCACTACCCCATCGTAAAAGTCGGTTTTTCACAGAGATACACACGCGCAATAACACACCTTCATTTCCCCTGCCAAAACCTATACGACTAACTACCGTCACGCACGAGAGACACATAGATTTCCTCAGCATTAGATATACGCATCCTTAAAGAAACATTTACTGCTAAATACACCTTGCTTTCTTTCTCTTTTTTTTCCTTACACATAAACAGACGAATCCTCAATCACATTGAAAATCGCATATATATATATATATATATATATATATATATATATATATATATATATATATATGTATATATATATAATTACTCAATTACACACATTACTGATTCACGCGTATCTGTCAGTTTACCCCATAAGGACAAACTGTGTGACACAGGGTCTTTTCAATAAACTACTCTCCCTCATGCACTATTGCGAGGTCTTCTAGAGACTGATCGGTGGCCTCAGCTACTGCCGCAGACATTAGGATGTCTCTCTATCTTGTCTCGATTTGTGCAATGGGGAGGTGCTGTCAGTAGACGGATCTCCGAACAACAGGCTTCAATTAATAGCTATTGAGTTACAGCTCAGAAGGGCTGTAAATCGGATAATAAAATAGAATTGCTTTAAACGCACGCTTTCAAGTGTAAATGCGTATGTTTACGCACTTGTTATGTGTGGAGAGAATATATGTCAATGTGAGGGGGTAAAAATACCAACTTCTAATGTGTGTATGTGTGTTGAACTATTTAATCCCGTGGATCAAATGTGTACACACTTTGTGTTTAACATGTGTGTGTAAGCGTGTAAGATTAGAATCAGTGCCTGTAAATGTGTAAGAAATGTATAAGTACACTCTGACTTGTGTGTGCATAAAATGAACGCACTTGAATGTGTAAAATATATGTACTTGCGCGTTTTTGTGATGCGTGTGTAAATGTAAAAACTAATTACATACCTAACGTATGCATATATGCACGCATTTGTTATATGTGCCTGAGACTATAGCGATTATAGTTTACACACTTAGTTGTGCATGTATGTATGTATGTATGGTCCGTGCAAGTAAGCAAGAGGAAATAAGTTTACCACCTAATGTTCAGAGACATGCTACATGTCTTTTCGGTTCCGTGTGAGGCACACAAACCGTTTATTGGCTCAAATCACACAGACCTCTCCCAAACTCATTTTGGTTCGTGCGACTACAGGCTGCTGTACAGGCTTCGCATCTTTTTGCTCTCTTTCTTTCTCCGTGTCTGTCACTGTGCGCCTGTGTGTGGATGTGTGTGTCTTTCTCTCTATCTCTCACTCTGTCTCTATTTCTTTCGTGTTTGTTCGCCAATCGCTCTTATTACATAAAACCGTCAGAGACGACAGAGCCACACGCCGGGAAGCACGTTTCACTTTTCGCCACGGATTCCTGCGGATTTTT
>OY757908.1:94732154-94769654 GCA_963585895.1 Sepioteuthis lessoniana
ACTACACATTCTCAAAGCTCAAACATACAACCTAAACTTAACAGAATTAATTTTCAAACCAGTGCTTATATACTACATATTAGGAACATACAACCTAAACTTAACAGAATTAATTTTCAAACCAGTGCTTATATACTTAAATGTCTTTTGCTACTGACACTATTTATAGAAACAAATTCAAAAAGTAAATGCTACACACTGCAATGGTACAAACGCTCTTCTTACAAAGTAGTAATGTACATACAAAAGTTACATCACTTTTGTAATAGATCCTCTCCTGATACCCAAAGTCAGGCAGAAAGTACTTGGGAAATAAATAATTATGGAAGATACATCAACCAATTTCGGCAGAATATCATAAAATCAATACGGCAATATGAAAGGATCAACAAAAAAATATGTAAGCAAAAAATGTCTATTATGTTCAACAAAATATGTATTAATGAAGAAATGCTGCCAAAATATACATATATATATATATATATATATATGTATACAAGTATAAAAAAAACACAAGGTCTTTGGAGGATAATTTTACTTTTAGTATTGAAGTATTTGCCAGAGTTAAACATTTTGGTTTTATTTTAATTATGAAAATATTAAACCTTCATCAGGTTACTTGAATTGTTTAAGAAAACAAAAAATGATAACGTTTTAAGAATATATTTCTGTTGGGGATACTCACTTAGAAATATATTTGATGCAATTAGAATTCAAAAATCTCTTTGAAAAACAGAATGTATTTCCTTAAAAGAAAATTGGGGCAGAAACAACCAGGTAGTTGATATTATTTGATAATGTTTAATCAATATATTATTAACTGTCCTATTACATAGGCTACATATATAAACATACACACATACACACAATTATATATATATATATATATATGTATTCATAATTTAAGTAAATTTTATTAAAAGCTGCAGACAAAGCTTCGTTTAGTATATCGTAGTTTTTAATAAAACTTGCTAAAATGAAAAACTACCATCAAAATGTAGTTTATATAAATATATATATATGAATGTATATATGAACATATATGAATAAATATATGTATTCATGTGTATATGTATATATATATTTATATGTATATATATATATATATTTATATGTATATATATATATATATTTATATGTATATATATATATATATTAAATAATAGCCCTTAGAGTAAAAAAAAAAACGGCAAGTGATTTGAAGAGATGAAAATATACAATGAATCACTGTCAAGGGGAAAAAATATATATTTATGTAGGTTACCACTATTATATATATATATATACATATTTACCCAACCCCTCCGCTCGGGCAGGATATGACACCAGGTCAATTTTTTAAGCGGAGTTTAACAGATTTGAATTCAGAGCTTTTCTTCTCCTAGACTAGTTGCCCCACCAAGGCTGAAGAACCTAGTCTGCCCTACTATTTTACCCATAGCTGGAGGGAGAATAATTGGATTCATACCTTTCCCAAGGATATTAGTGCAATGTGAAATGTAATCAATCTCGTCCAGGATTTGAACTCGTGTCACCATGTACATTTGCTACGACGATAACCAATACACCAATATATATATATATATAGTGGTCGCATTGATACTGCTATATGGATGCACTACATGGACTCTAACAAAACGACTGGAGAAGAAGCTAGACGGCAATTACACAAGAATGCTGCGAGCAATCTTGAACAAGTCCTGCGGCAACACCCCACAAGACACCAACTGTACGGCCACCTGCCTCCTATCACAAAAACTATCCAAGTTAGATGAACCAGACATGCAGGACACTACTGGAGAAGCAGGGACGTACTCATGAGTGATGTACTCTTATGGACCCCCACATATGGCTGAGCAAAAGCAGGACGACCAGCACGAACATACATTCAGCAACTATGTGAGGATACGGGATGTAGCCCAGAAGACCTTCCTGAGGTAATGAATGATAGGGAAAAGTGGCGAGAAAGGGTCAGGGATATGCGTGCTACCAGCACGACATGATGATGATGATGATATATATATTTATATTTATATGCCCTACTAGTCAAAAGTATATGGCCACACACAAAAGTTTTTATTTTTCATCTTTTACATGGTATTTTTATTTATAATACTAAATACAATTCTTCCTGAGCCATATTAAATACAAATTAAATTTTAAAAAAATCAAAATCTTCTTACATTTTTTATTCATCTAAATGACCCATTTGGCTGCTATCACTGCTTCACAGATTCTCAACATTCTTTCACCAAAGACTGACAATAGTTCTTCCTTTCTTTCTACCACACAAATACCCACCTATTTGAATTACTCTTATGGGTTGCATAGCTTTGACTTTTCCATCAAGTTCCACTGATACAATTTCAATTGGATTTAAGTCCACCGATTGTGCAGGCCACGACATCATTTGATGGACATGCTGTTCCACTTTCCTTTTAATGTACTTCTGGCAGAGTTTACTTGTATGCTTTAGGTCATTACCTTTCTTGACTTCCACGACTTTCAAATTGACAAAAGACCCCCCCATCCCATAACAGAGCCTCCTGCATACTTAATGGTTGGTGTAATACAGGAGGTTGCAGCTATTTCACCATCTCTTCACAGCACGTAGACCCACCTATTTGAGCCAAAGATTTCAAACTTTGATTCGTTAGTACAAAGGACTTTATTACACTGCCCTATTGTTAAGTTTTTGTGTGCCTTAGCCCACTAGAGCCTTTTATCATTGTTTTGCTTCCTCAACCATGGTTTCTCGATAGTATTTCTGCCATGTTAGCCTGCTTCACAGCGTCTTCTCCTCACAGTAGATTTTGAAGCATTTTTTCATGATATTGGTTCAGTTGTGCAATGATGTTTGGAGCAGTCACACAAACTGGTGATACTGATCAAATTGTCCTCTGCTCTTGTTGCTTTTGGTCTACCAGCCCAACTTTTGGTTGCGTTTTGTCTTGTTTACTAATGTCTACAAACAGTATAATCCACTCTAGTTCTTGCAATTTTTATTTTTAGTTCTAAGGAAGAAAAAAGCCTTCAAATCAATTTTCTAGATCAAAGTTATGGAGGAAGACATGTATTTAGTATATTAAATAAAAACTTTGGGATACCTAACTTATTTCATTAAAAATATCACCTTTAGGATAAGAAATAAAAATTTTGAAAGGTGGTCAAATACTTTTGACTAGTAGTATATATTACAATATATATGAATATATATTAGTATATATGTATGTATATAAGTATATACAATTATATTTACGTTGATATATATAAGTGTATGTATACATGCATGTATATACAAATGTACATTTATGTAGGTATATATATATATATATATAGGCATGTATATATACCTATGTATGTATACATGTATGTGTGTATATATATGTATATATGTATATATATGCATATATATATGTCTATGTATATATGCATATTTATATATCTATGTATACATGCATATATATGAATGTACATATATGTATATATACATATGTGTATATATATATATATATATATAAGTATGTGTATATATGTGCATATATATATATGTTTTTCATGTATGTATATATATATGTATATATATATATATATTTATGTATGTATGTATTTATCTATATGTATATGCTTGTTTATAAATGTGAAGGTTGATATGCCATTAAACAAAAAACTTAAAACCTTGGTTATATATATATATATATAATACTAAATACAATTTACATGTATCTATATATATACCACCGAATATGCCATGATGTATACATATATGTGTATATACATATGTACGCACATATATATAGCTATATATACATATATATGTATGTATATACATATATATATATATATATATATATATGTATATATATATATATACATATACATACATACTATTTTGTATATAACCATGTATATATATATATACATATGCATATGTATATACATATATGTACATATAAATGTATATTCTGATCATGGCAATTCAAGATATAAATGTACATATTTATCTTTATGTCTGTATTTACGTGGGAAACAGGAAATTTTGTTTGAAAAAGAAGAAATATGAAAAAACACAAGATCTTCTAGGGTGATTTTGTTAGCCAACCTTTGACATTTCTGTTTTACATTAAATCTCCTGAATTTTAAAAAAATCTAAGTTTCATGACCCAAGTCAATCATCAGTGGGATTCACGAGGGATGTGAAACGTAGGTTTTAAATAATTGTTTTTAATCATTGCCCAATATTTTACCTACATATATATATATATATAATTATACATATATGTGTGTTTGTGTGTGTATGTATATATATATATATATATATATAAAAACATAGATACACAAATACATTTATTATCTGAAGTTTTCCTAATATAATGTTGAATCTGTTTTAATATTGAAGAAATGCTGAATCAAGTGCATTAACAAGGCTGAAAAATTTTTGTTTTGTAAAATAAATGTGTTTTTCAACATTAGGCTACATATGTAATTTTCCTGATTAGACTTATGTACACATTTACATAATTTTTCATATATATATATATATATATATGAGAGTAAATATGAATCTGAATCCAACAGTAGGAAGAAAGTAGAAAAATAGAATATTTCAAATTAGGTGAATTTATTGTGATGTAAAGCCAAGTTAAACGTTTCAGTTTAAATTACCTTCATCAGGACTTTCATATCATGAGAATTGTTCACACAGCAATGGAGGCTTGTTAAGATAACAGGAGCAAATAAATATACATTTTATTTACTCCTGTTATCTTGACAAGCATCCATTATTGTGTGAACAATTCTCATGATATCAAAGTCCTGATGAAGTTAATTAAAACCGAAACGTTTAACATTGGCTTTACATCACAATAAATTCATCTAATTTGGAATATTCTGTTTTTCTACTTTCTTCCTATATATATATATATATATATATATAGATATATTAGTATACACTAATGGTTTCATAGTTTTGTATATGCACTTATTCATACTTTAGTATATTATACAAGTGTGCATATCCATGCATGTGTGCATGTGGATGTGTGCTTTCAAGATACACTCAAAATATACTAATATATAAGTGTATGTTGTGATTCTTTTTTACATGTTTTAACTGATAAATTTTGTAGAAATTTGAGAGATCTGCTAATATCATCTATAGAATCCTGATCTGTTTACACATCATCAGTCATTTTAGCAACTTTTTTGATTTCAACCAGATATTTTTTTGTGTGTGTGTTGATTTATGTTCGTCATCATGTATGTATGCATGTATGTATGTATGTGTTTATGTGCATGCTTTATTTATGTTGGATTTATCCACTTTGAAGTATTCCAGAACAAAAATAGAAAAGGTGATTCCAAGAAATATTCTTGGATACAATCAATTTTTGATTAAAAAGAAAGCCTTTTCTTAAGTTCTTGGATAAGATGCTGTTGTTGTGATTCCATTAGTTATCATCTATGTATCTATCAATTATAGTCCATTCCAATCTATTTATCTATCTATCCCATTTTTTTCTATCTATCTATCTATCTATCTATCCCAATCAATCAATTAATCTATCTTCCTCATTATCTATAAATCAATCTATCTATCCCAGTTTTTTTTTTATCTATCTATCTATCTATCTATCTATCTATCTATCTATCCCATTTTGTTCTATCTATCTATCCCAATCAATCAATTAATCTGTCTTCCTCATTATCTATAAATCAATCTATCTATCCCAGTTTTTTTTATCTATCTATCTATCTATCTATCTATCTATCTATCTATCTATCTATCTATCTATCTCACTTTGTTTCTTTTTGTCTATCTTTCTATCTATTGTTACATAAGTGTGTATTTGAGTGTTAATAAAAAGATGAAAGCAGTTCTGAAAAACATACTTATAGGTAATCCATATTTGATTAACAAACAAGTGCCACCATTAGTTGATAAAATATTGATCATAAACAACTTTATTTCCCCAAAATGAAAATAAGTGTGTGCATATGTATGTGTCTGTGTATGTGTGTATGTACATGTGAGTTTATTATATGATGTCTCAAAGTGGTAATTTCGTCTTGAAAGAAGCAAGTCTTTTAAAATGTTGAAATACATCTGTTTCTGGAAAATTTGTATCTTCTTGACAAAAATTCATCGATAGATATTGGGCCCTTTGAACTATTTCAATTTAATTGAATGAGTATGAGCTACAAAGAGGTAATTCATATATATATATATATATATATATATATATATATATATATATATATATATATGAAATGAGAAATTGATATTTTTCTTTCAAGGTATTTGTAAAGCTTCATCTAAACATTTGTGTGTATGCATGTGATTATTAGTATACTATGTATAGTTAGTACAGGGTGGACTGAGAAAACACTCCTCAATTTCAAGTTGTGATAACATCAACACTTATTGGAATATGTTTATAAATATGGTGTCAAATCAAGGAGTGTTTCTGTACTAACCTTGTATAGCCAGATTACTGCAAATGATCAACTATACGGATCAATACATGCACAGGTTCCAAAATAAATAAATTAATATGTTTTATACTATCCTCATGGGTTAATACAGGATCTGACTTTTTACGGAGTTTTGCAAGCTGTACAAAGAATGCCTTTGTGTTAAACCTTGAAAGTTTTTTCAAAATTTCTTCAACTCACTGAAATGCTCAAAATCTCTATCATCCCTCAAAGAGCTGCCATTTTATTTCCATCAGTATATGTGTGTGTGTGTTTGTGTGTGTGTGTGCATGTGTGTATGTGTGTGTGGTGTGTATTCGTCTGTGTGTGTGTGTATGTGTGTGTGGTATGTATTCATCTTTGTGTGTGTGTGTGTGTGTGTGTGTGTGTGCATGTGTATATGTGTGTGTGTGGTGTATATTCGTCTGTGTGTGTGTGTGTGTGTGTGTGTATTCGTCTGTGTGTGTGTGTGCATGTGTGTATTCGTCTGTGTGTGTGTGTGTGTGTGTGTGCATGTGTGTATGTGTGTGTGTAGTGTGTATTCATCTGTGTGCGTGTGTGTGTGCGCGTGTGTGTGTGTGTGGTGTGTATTCGTCTCTGTGTGTGCGCGTGTGTGTGGTGTGTATTCGTCTCTGTGTATGTGTGTGTGTGTGTATGCGTGTGTGTATATGTGTGTGTGATGTGTATTCGTCTGTGTGTGTCTGTTGTATGTGAGAGAGAGTGTGCATATGTGTATTCTTCTGTGTGTGTGTGTGTGTGTGTGTGTGAGAGAGAGAGAGTGTGCATATGTGCATGCGTGTGTGTGATTCTGTGTGTTTATGTGTGTGTGTGTGTGTATTCGTCTGTATGTGTGTGTGTGTGTGAGAGAGAGAGGGAGTGTGCATATGTGCATGCGTGTGTGATTCTGTGTGTGTATGTGTATGCGTGGTGTGTATTCGTCTCTGTGTGTGTATGTGTGTGTGTGTGTGTGTATGTGTGTGCGTGTGAGAGAGAGTGTGCATATGTGCATGTGTGTGTGTGATTCTGTGTTTGTGAGTTTGTGTGTGTGTATGAATGCATGTGTGTGCGTTTGTCAGTGTGTGAGCATGTGTGCATGTTCAAATCAATAATAATTAATTAATTTAAGCATTTAGTTAAACATATATGCCTGTAAACATACTCATAAACATGTTGTTCTTTCTTTCTCCCTCTCTCCCTCACTCTCCCTGTATATGTATATATACATATATATATATATATGTATATATATATATATACATAGAGAGAGAGATTAAAAAAATTCATATATTTATTTATATATTATATATATATTTCTCTCTCTCTCTCTCCCAATATATATATGTGTGTGTGTGTGTGTGTGTGTGTGTGTGTGTGTGTGTGTGTGTGTGTGTGTGATATCGATTTTTCTGAAACACTGTATATATATATATATATATACAGTGTTTCAGAAAAATCGATATCAATTTGTAATTTAATAACTTGATCAATTCTTGTTCAAATGATGTCAAATTTTAACAGCATGTTTACAAACGACTCAAAATTCTATATTTAATGTTGACACACCTTTTCTTTTCAAGTGAGTGACATTCCTATACCTGAAAAGAAAAAAATGTTTAACACAATTTTCAGTTGTTTCTACAAATGTTGTTAAAATTTGAGATCATTTGAACAAGAATTGGTTAAGTTATTAGATTATAAAATGATATTAATTTTTCTGAAACATCCTGTATATATGTATATATACATAAATATTTATGTATTTATATATAAATACAGAAAGAAAGAAAATGAGAGAGAATGCTGGTTCTTCTCTCCTTCTGTCTCTCTCTCTTGCCGTGTGTGTATGTGTATGTATGTTCAAATCAGTTATTATCTCCATTAGTTCAAATACATGCATATATTCAAAGATATATACATGTAAAAACTCACACACATGCACTCATACACACACACAAACACACACACATGCACATATGCACACTCTCTCACACACACACACAGACGAATACATACCATGCACACACTCACACACACATATATACTGATGGAAAATAAAATGGCTGCTTTTTGAAAGATGATAGAGATTTTGTGCATTTTGGTGAGTTGAAGAAATTTTGAAAAAACTTTAAAGGTTTAACACAATTACATGTAACCCTTCATGTATATATATATATATATATATATATATATATATATAGTGAAAATCTGGAAATAGATCCAATAGTTAGAAAATGTACAGAGATAAAGAAATCACAAGGTCTTCAGACCATGATTTTATTCATTAAATTCATTTGCCAACATTAAACGTTTCGGGTTTCAAACCTTCATCAGGATGTTTGAATTATTAAAAAATCCGCCCTTATGAAGGTTTAAAAGCCAAAACATTTAATGATGGCAAACAGTTCAATAAATGAAATCATCATCTTAAGATCTTGTGTTTTTTCATTACTGTACTTCTTTATATGTACATATATATATATATATATATATATATATATATATATATATATATATATGATTAGAACTGTTCATGTATGAATTCTTAACCAAGAGCCTAAAATGGTTATCCCTATAGCCAGTATATTAGTATGCATTATTTTACATTTCCATATTTGTATATATGTTTATAAGCAATCATCTGTCTTCTCATATATATATATATATATATATATATATATATATATATATATATGTGTGTGTGTGTGTGTATATATATATATATATATATATATATATATATGCATGTTTGTGAGTGGAGGATGTTAGAGATTTTCCCCAATAAAATTATTCCTTTGTCCACCTCTTAGCAAAAAAAAAATTATGTGTATCCCTCCACCCAAAGGAAGCAATTCTATTGATAAATCTCATTCAACGTTCCTAATCAAAATATAATTTACTTCATAAAAAACCTATGCATATAAAAGTTTGTCAATGTTTCTATCTTTCATTCTCTCTCTTTTCTCTCTCTCTCTCTCTCTCTCAAACTGTTTCTTTTTCTCTTTCACACCCACTCTCTCACTTTATTTGGCTATGTGTTTCATGCGTTCTTTTTCTCCTTATATCTAGCTATTTGTCTTTCCATTAGCATGTTTTTCTCTCTCTTTCTTTAATTTCATTTTTTTACACACATTCACACACTCTCTCTTCCACTCTTAGATAATTTGTCTCTTTCTTTCCCTCCATCAAGCTGTTTCTCTCTTCTTTCTTTCTCTTTCTAGCTGGCTATTTCTCTCTGTCTCTCTCTTGTTCTTTTTTTCTCTCTCTTCCCCTATCTCTTTTTGTCTGGATATTTGTCTCATTTTTTTATTTCCCCCTACCTTAGTTGTTTCATTTCTCTATCTATCTATCTATCTATCTATCTATCTTTTTCTCTTTCTCTCTCTCTTGTTTTCTTTCTTTCCTCCTCTCTTCCATATCTCTTTTCATAAGGATATTTGTCTCATTCTTTCTTTCCTACTACCTTTGTAGTTCTCTCTCTCTCTCTGTCTATTTTTCACCCTTCTTTCTTTATTTATTTTTAGCTATTTCTCTTTCTTTCTCACTAGATTTTTATCTCACTCTCTATCTCTGTCCAGCTATTTGTCTTTCTTTCACTCTTTATCAGTTTCTCTCTCTCTCTCTCACTTGAATACCACACATACATACACACTGACTATTTTACTACGTGCCTATTTTTCCTCTCTTTCTCTTTCTTTGTATCTTTCTTTTTGTATCTGGCTATTTCTCTCCCTGCTCTCTTACTTTACTATTTTACTATTTCCCTCTCTCTTTGTTCTCTTTATATTGTTTTTACTCTCTCTATCTGTTATATCTTTCCTCTCTCTCTCTTTTGTTGTACATGGAATGCTGGTTCATAATAATAACATGTGCACCTACAATCTGATAGGATTTGTTGGTTGGGTGTTTGGGTTTTATAGTATATCAACTTTTGTAGGTTATTCTATGCCAAATCCATTTTTATGCGAATAATCAGCTGCATTTCAAACAATTCAGTTTAACATGTGTACACAGTTTAATTGACAAGAACATTTCTATTCCAAGCTATTCAGTTTAGTCAAACAGTTCTAATTTAAACAATTCAGTTTAGCATAAGTACAGTTTCAATGTCAAAAACAGTTCTAAATCAAACAATTCAATTTAGCAAAAGTACACAGTTTAAATATCAAAACATTTCTATTTCAAGTAATTTAGTTTTGCATAAGTATGCAGATTATTTCTATTTAACCCATAGGTAGGGCCCTATTGGGTGCTACCACTCAGGGCCAGAGTAGACCTGGGAGTAATGGCAATGAAGGGGTGCTCCACATTCCCCAAAGTTACAGCATTACTGGAACCTCACCATCAGATTGTTTAGTGTCATATCAAGGACACTCATTTGGGGCAGGGGTGTCTAACACCTCTGTCAAGTTGCTGTCTGTGTATTCTACAGCTTCAGCCAACTGGGCAATTTAATAGGAATTTGTCTGCACAGACAATATACGTATATATATGTACATGCAAATATACCATGTATATATTAGCATGTGGTTATATATGTGTATATTAATACCCTTGGGAAAGGTATAAATCCAAATATTCTTCCTGGGTTCTTCAATCTTGCTCTGGCAACCAATCTAGGAGAAGGAAAACTCTGAATTCAAACATGTTAAATTCCACTTAAATTTGACTTTGTATTACATCCTGCAAGTATAAATATATACATAAAAATTTACATATACACCGGCTCATTGGCATAGTGGTTAGAGTGTTTGCCAATGGCCAGGGATACTGGGGTTCAATCCCAGGTCAAGTCATTCCAAAGACTCAAAAAATGGTTCTTGATGCCTCCTTGCTTAACACTCAGCATTATAAGGTGTGGATCAAGAGTAAGTAGAGCC
Source organism: Sepioteuthis lessoniana (assembly GCA_963585895.1). NCBI lineage: Eukaryota > Metazoa > Mollusca > Cephalopoda > Myopsida > Loliginidae > Sepioteuthis > Sepioteuthis lessoniana. Next base: position 94,743,506 of record OY757908.1, read on the forward strand.
ATCTAAGGAAAAGAGTAGCACCCTCCCCTAAACTTCTGTGTAGTAGCTATTGAAAAGGGAACCTTAGGTTGCCCTCGACTACATTTGGCATATTTTACAATTATATATAGTTATAACTATAGGTATTGACCTCATATAGAAATACATGTTCATTGTCACATGAAACCCATATACAAATATACTCATATACATTTTCAAAGATGCATCTGTATATCCTAATTCATAGTTATTTGGTGGGTTTTGATCTGAAATCGACTATTATCTTGAAGCTTTTATGAGATGAAGTTGATATTTAGTTTACACTTGTATTTCTTTCAAGTTAACCTTTTCACTTTTGTGTGAGACTAGAGTCAAATTCCCAACATCCAGACATGTGCAACTTTGTCAAATTTCTTCTTCTGTGCCAGATACAACTTATCAAATTCTAAATGCAATAATTTATTGAGCTTGTGTCAAATTCCAAGCAGTGGTCAATGAGCATCTAAAGTTGTATTCTGAGCAGCATTTCACATGCAAATAAAGTTAAATTTCATGTTATATTCTGTTGGCATAGCATAACGCTTATCATCTTAGGAAATGTAATTGGCAGTCTGAGTTCAAATCCTGGGGCTGTAGAATACACTGACTGCATCTCTGACATTAAACAATTTGATGGTGAAGTTCCAGTAATGCTGGAGCTTTGGGGAAGGCAGAGTACCTCTTCATTGTCATTACTCCCAGGTCCACTGTGGCTCAGAGTGGTAGCACCCAATAGAGTTTTATCGATGAGTCAATCAGAACTGTTTGATCATTTAAACGGTCTGTGAACAAATGACTGATATTTAGTTGAATTGTTTGTGATACATAGCAATACTTGAAACTATTTAACTTTGTTGTCTTATGTTTACAAATCATGTATATTTAATAAATGTGTAAAATCAGAACTTGGCATTAAGTAACCAACAATAGTTGATAGGCCATAAAACCCAACCAAACCAAATCATATATATTTAACATATATGTATATAGAAGATTTGGCATTGAATAACCTACAGTGGTTGATATGCCATTAAAACCCAACCAAACCAATAAAAAACCCTATGGAATAAGTGTGTTGGATACTAAAGAGACTATTTTCAAGAGAATTAATGTTTTAGTTATTGTTCATTCCTGTTTTGGTAAATACAGCTACAGTATTGATCCTTTATTAACAAACTTTATAAAGATCCTCCTTTACTGTATAATTTTAGACAATACTTGAGAGTTCAGGGAGCATACTGTCTGAAATGGGATAAAAATAAGAAAGATGAGGATACTAACCAAATGATTCATTTATTAATTGCCATTCTTTATCTCTGAACTTTATGTAGTATTAGAGAGGATAGAGAGCATGCCATCTAAAATGTGGTGAAAACAACTAAGCTAAGGATACTAGTACAAATAATTCATCGAATAATTATGATTCTTTATCTTAGAACTTGATTTAGAATGTAGGAGAGCAAAGAGCTCACTATCTGTTATATGAATTGTGAGATTTGAATCATGTCAAAGAAGTTTGTCTGATATTGACGTCACCATCACTGATTTGATCCTGGAGAATAACTAACAAAGCAAAGTTAAATCTATAGTCATCAACCAACTTTTTCTGAAGCTGATTTTAAAATGATCATTACAAGTCTTGCAGACTGTTGTTAACAATTTCTATTATTTATGAGGTATTACATTATGTACCAGGCCCATTGGCATAATGTTTAGAGTGTTCACTAATGGTCCAGGAGACTGGGGTTCAATCCCAGGTTGAGTCATACTAAAGACTCAAAAAATGGTACTTGATGCATCCTTGCTTTACACTCAACATTATATGGTATGGATCAAGGGTAAGTGGAGCAATCCAGGAAAAAGAGTAGTGCCTTCCCCTACACCTTGGTGTAACAGTTATAGGTGTTGGTTCCCTAAGCTTCTAAAGAGACAATCATCAGGAGGAAGCAGGTTCAATCCTGACTGCAGGCGAGTAACAATACAAGAATACTTAGCACTTATACTTGGTTATGGTTAACAGAATCCAAACTAACAAGTCCTGTGGATTAAATAAAGGATGTGGTTCAAAGTTCCATATTGGCTCCCATGTTCAACAAACACCTGAAGAAGGCCGGCCAAAATGTTGTGAATATAACAATAAAGATGAAGACAATAGTCCGAAAACCCTGAATGATAAAAAGTTTTATTTCAATTATTTAGCATAAGTTTTATTTCAATTATTTAGCATAAGTACACAGTTTAGTTCTATCTGACCCATAGATAGGACCCTATCAGGTCCTACCACTTTGGACCAAAGTAGATCTGAGAGTGATGGCAATAAAAAGGTACGACACATTCCCCAAAGCTCCAGCATTACTGGAGCCTCACCATCAGATTCTTTTGTGTCCTATCTAGGACACTCATTGGGTTTTAGGGGGGGTCTTATGCCTCTGCAGAGATGCAGTCATTGTAATCTACAGCCCCAGCTAACTGGGCCGTCATCTTGAGAACTATGTCTGAGTTACATATAAAGCAGTAATAAGTGATATAACTTTTGGTTCTTGGAGGTTGAATTTAAAAAATAAATTTGTAATATAGCACAACTGGTAAGAAGTTTGTAACTCACAGTTGTTGCAAATCAACTGCACACAATGTTGGAATAAAATCCACAACAAACTCTTCTAGATTAAGATCACTTTGGGAGAATGGAGACCAGCTTTTAGAAAATCAAGAAGAGGACAATTCATTATATCTTGATTGCATATTGGTCATACAAAACTTACACACTCATTTATAGTCAAACATGAACAACTTGACTTGTCAAATGCCTTTCACCGTTAAACACGTTCTCATTGAATGTAGAGGTTTTGGTCTCATCAGAAAGCAATTTTTCAAGGTGAACAGCTTGAGTGACTTGTTTGAGAATGTCTACCTGGATGATGATCAGTCCTTCTTGAGAGGGACAGGGTTGTTTCAAAGAATATGATGAATTGAAATCATTTAATTGCAAGCAAGTAAATGAGATTTTACTTGTCTAAAATGTTTTCTTCAAAGTATTCATTTTAAAATCTTGGTTTTAATATATGTAAAAATAGAATTTGGCATCAAATAACCCACGAAGGTTGACATGACATTAAAACCCAACCAACCAACCAACTGCACAGTCCAGTTGTATGTCATGAAAAATATGTTTCTATAAGGAAACAACACAGATATGATCTTAGACAAAAATAAATAATGTTTATCAATTTAACATTATAATATCATATTTACCCAGCCCCTCCGCTCGGGCAGGATATGACACAAGGTCAATTTTTAAGCGGAGTTTAACAGGTTTGAATTCAGAGTTTTCCTTCTCCTACACTAGTTGCCTCACCAAGGCTGAAGAACCTAGTCTGCCCTACTATTTACCCATAGCTGGAGGGAGAATAATTGGATTCATACCTTTCCCAAGGGTATTAGTGCTATGTGAAATGCAATCTCGTCCAGGATTTGAACTCGTGTTGCCGTGTCCAATTTCTGCGACGATAACCATTACACCATGGGCACCTCCTTAACATTATAATATCATATCATATCATATACAGTAAGAAATGTTTGTGTTTACAATTATCAACCCTAAACATAACTTTCAAAACAACAATCAAGATTAAATAAAAAACGAAAACATTGAATTATAAAAATGTCTATTTGCATAATCTAATTGTTTAGGTTGATTTCATCAATCAAGAACTATGATAAATAATGAATTCAGCTGAAACAAAGCAAAAATTAAATTAAAATGAAATAAAATACTACAGGCAAAAAATACTCATTTTCTCTTTCACAAGTAACGGTTGAACACTCAGCGTACAGGCTTATGTAGTCTTTACAAATTTACTCTATTTGCCCATTTAGCTGGGGCTGTAAAATACAATGACTACTTCTCTGCAGAGGAGTTAGACCCCCACCCCCAAAGAGTCCTGGATATGACACTAAACAATCTGATGTTGAATCTCCAGTAATGCTAGAGCTTTATGGAATGCAGAGTACCCATTCATTGCCATCGCCCCCAGGTCCACTCTGGCCTTGAGTGGTAGCACCTTATAGGGCCCGATCTATAGGTTAAATAAAACTAATCTATGTTCTTATGCTAAACTCAATTGTTTGAATTGAAACTGTTTGACAAAACTGAATAGTTTGAAATAGAAATGCTTTTCACTGTTAAACTGTCTACTTAGATTGAAACTGTGTACTTATGCTAAACTGAATTGTTTGAAATGGAACTGTTTTTGACATCGAATCTCTACATACGCTAAACAGAATTGTTTAATAAAGAACTGTTTTGACATTTGACTGTGTGTAAACAAAATCTATACTTATACTAAACTGAATTGTTTGAATTAGAACAGTTTGACTAAACTGAGTAGCTGGAAATAAAAATGTTTTTAACAGTTAAACTGCGTATTCATACTAAACTGAGTTGTTTGAAATAGAACTGATTATTTGTATAAAAATGGATTAGGCATTAAATAACCTACATAAGTTGAGATGCCATAAAAACCCAACCTACAAAACCATTTTTTTTATCAGAAAGTGACATATTTTATTGTGAAAAGAGATTACTAACAATTGAATTTTGCATATCAGAGACACAGATTTTCAAAAGCAAATGTCTGCTTACAAGTTTCAAGTATTTATTACAACATGTGTAAATTCAACGAATCTCTGAAGTGTTGTATGATACAAATGAAATGAATGATATGTTAGATTCAATCTAGAAAAATTATTTTGATTTTGTACCAAATGATATTTATAGGGTTAGTGATGCTTCTGATAAAACACCAATTCAATATAATCAGACTTTTGGTTGTTTCTGAAATTGAAAGAGGATTTGAAAGGATGACATCTTTCATCTTCCTCCAAAATTTAAGCTGCTTTTCAAGGGAAACTGGAAGATGGATTTCTGATTTTCTTCAGTTTACTTTTGGTGCACCATACCTATGATCTTGTGCCAAACAAAGGTAAGTATAGTGAATAATATGTGTAGACTAATATGTATTGCAATTCTATCAAACAAACATATATATATACATATATATATATATATATATATATATATATATATATATTTATATATATGTGTGTGTGTGTCTGTGTGTGTGTGTCTGTGTCTGTGTATGTACCGAAAAACTTATACCACTATACTATCCCTATATGCACATACACAAAGGCACATACATATGTATAGGTACTGAAAAAAAGCATCACTAAAATGACATATGTATATAAATAGAGAAATATTTATGTATGTATGTTTAAATAATATACATGCATATATGTGCATATGGGGGCCAATAGAGTCATATATTTCATGTCTCTTTGTGTTTGTGCATATAGATAGATGATGTGTATCCTTTTGAGGCCTTTCCTATTTGTCTAATTTATCAATATAGAATATATTTATATATATACATATATGTGTGTGTGTGTGTGTGTGTGTGTGTGTGTGTGTGTGTGTGTGTGTGTGTAAATACATGCAAAATATATAAATATATACGCATATATATGTATATATGTATTGTATGTATATACATATATATGGGTATATATTTATATATATATATATATATATATATATATATATATTGCATGTGTGTGTGTATAAATACATGCGAAATATATAAATATGTATGTATATATAAATGTATATATATATATATATATATATATATATATATATATATATATATATGAATACACACACAATACATACATACATACATATATATATATATATATATATATATATATATATATATATATATATATATATTCACACTAAATATCAATTTGCATGAGCATCCATGTATTAACATCTTACACACACACACAAATATATATAGTTACATTCACATATATATATATATATATAGTTATATTATGCAAACATGTATGCAATACCCCTATTCCAGGTACAGGTGCAAATACTTACAGACCAACAAGCATATACATGTACTTCTTGTCCATGTTACCATGTACATATGTAGATATGCACATAAGTAAATGCCTGTCTATCTATTTCAATTTATTTCTGCGCCAAGCTTCTGAGTATTGCATTATCAGTTTTCTGTACCGCGCCAAAACGTCGAAAATATCCACACTGTATATTTAATTTGTTCAACCTCAGCACTAACCTCGCACAGTGTAAATAATTGCATATTCCCCTGTATAGGCAAATAGGTTGGTTATGTGGAGTGGGGAGTGGGAGTGAGCTGGAGGAGGAAGAGAAAGGTGATTGAAAAAAAGAGAATGAGAGAAAGATAGGGAGGAGGAGGAGGTGAGAAGAATGACAAAGTCCAACATGATATCTGTATATTTCCTGCAAGCTCATAACACCATGGAAAACTCTCAATCAATTTTTTTTTTCTTTTTCTTTTGCTCATCTCTTGACTTTAAACTTAAACCTCTGTACCTGACACTATCTGAGAATTCACTCTTCATGCTGAAAAGCTCTCTCTCTCTCACTCTTTCTGCAATTAAAAGCAAGCACCTTGAGAAGAGATAACAAGTCATTTGTCTGAAACACATATCTCTTTAATTCTTAATTTGTCTCTGTACAACAGATATGACAGTGGTTACTCAAACCAGTTTGTATAGTATATGTCATAGTACACCAGTTGCAATATAAATTGGCTTGTTTGTTAAATCTTCAATCCAAATTTGCAAAAGTATCTTATTTCATTCTTCTTATATACACAACTCAAACGATTCTTAATACATTAGCTATTGATCTGTAGTTTTAGTATTAGAAAAAGAATAACAAAACTCGCTTTTTTGTAGTTGATGGCGGCCCTTATTTAATTTGGTTACTTGATTACAATTTACCCAACCCCTCTACCTCAAGCAGGATATGACACAAGGTCAATTTTTCTTCCAGTAGCGTGCAACTGATTTGAATTGATTTGGTTTCTTTGTTTAATGGCATATCAACCTTTATTGGTTATTTAATGCCAAAGCCATTCTCCTTGAAGAACAGTAGTGGTACTATTTAACCCATAGCTGGGGGAATTAGGGGGTTCATACCTTTCCCAAGGGTATTTGCCCGAAAGTGAACGTAATTGCACGGCTGGAGTACGAACTCGCTTACTATGATTCTGCAGTCCATCAAGGACCCCCCCCATTTGAATTGAGAGTTTTCCTTTTTTCTAGACCAGTTGCTATACCAATGTTAAAGAGAAAGTCTGCCCTGTTATTCACTCTTAGCTTGAGGGAGAATAGTTGGATTCATACCTTTCCAAAGGCTATTAGTATCATGAGAAATGCAAACTGCCTCATCCAGGATTTGAACTCAGGTTGCTAGGTTCATATCCTTTAATGATAACCAGTTGACGAGTACCAAAACGGTCTTCACAATCCATTGAAACACTTAAACACTTTATTATCACAAACAGATCTATTTGACCATGGTAGTCCCGACAGCGTAATGGCTAAACTGCCTGACTGTGGCCTTGAAGTAAGCAAGTTCAAACTCCAGTCATGTTTCGACATTCACTTTCAGACTAATACCCTTGGGAAAAGTATCAATTCCTTTATCCCATCCAGCTATATGTTAGATAGTTTCATTGCAGTTCTTTGACAAAGATGGCTTTGGCATTAAATAACCCGTGAAGGTTGATATGCCATTACAACAAAGAAGCCAAACCATCCACTTGACTCATAGATGGGACCCAAACTAATTATCAAACACCTGCTAACTGGATTGGAAATAAATTTATTCTCATCAGAGCATTTTAAGTGTATTGTAGTTATAAAAGCCTTGCTGTTTTTATTAAGTTGCAGTTATGTTTGATTTGTTTTGTTTTGTTTAATATCATATCAACCTCTTATGTCTTATTTAATGCCAAAATTTGATTCATTCTTAGATATTAGATTATTATCAGAACTGTTTATTTTCAGCATTCTAATTATTGTTATTATTTCTATTATTATTATTAGTTTCATATGCCTCCTTGGGCATCTCCCCTTTTTACAGTCTCCTTAGGGAACCTTTTCTTAAAAGAAAAAAAGAAGAAAATAATCTTTGCACTGAATATATTCACTATCAATACAATATCTATAAACGGATCAAATATTTTTTTCAATTGCACTGATTTATTTGTCTATAATAATAATCATTTGTTTGTATAGTTATATCAAGTATCAAGTATTTCTATCTAATACCAATAATTTCTACACAATTATATGGTTTCAAATATTGCTATCTAATACTAACAATTTATGTATAATTATATGGTATTCTTATCTAATACTAATAATCTTAAAAAATATTCTAGTATTACAGTCTAATTCTAATAATATTCTATTGGAATAATAGATGGGACCCAAACAAGTATTACCACTCTGGGTCAGGGTGGATCTGGGAGTAATGGCGATAAAGGGATGACTCCACTCTCCTCAGAGCTCCAGAACTGGAAAATCCCCTCAGGATGTTGTTTTCTGCCATACCGATGATACACAATTTTTTGCAAGGACTATTCCTTGCAAAAAATTGTGTATCATCGGTATGTCTTACCTTTCTGCAGGGGATGCAGTTGTTATATTTTAGTTATTTGGATATAGAATAGACAGAGAAAGAAATACTTAAGAAGGGATGAGGCTTATTTCTTGATAACCGATTCGGATTATAGAAAAAAAAAATCAAGAAGGGAAAATTAATATAAATTCTGTGGTGACACACTATAGGTCATTTTTCATTTGGGTGTATCAAAATTATTTTCATATTTTAACTGATAGTTCACGGTAAACCATTAAAGAGTTTCTCTCTGTTCTTTGAATGTATTTAATCCTATTTACCCAACCCCTCCGCTTGGGCAGGATATGACACAAGGTCAATTTTTAAGCAGAGTTTAACAGGTTTGAATTCAGAGTTTTCCTTCTCCTAGACTAGTTGCCTCACCAAGGTTGAAGAACCTAATCTGCCCTACTATTTTCCCATAGCTGGAGGGAGAATAATTGGATTCATACCTTTCCCAAGGGTATTAGTGCTACATGAAATGCAATCAGTATCGTTCAGGATTTGAACTCGTGTCGCCATGTCCATTTCCTATGACGATAACCACGGGCACTTAGAACTTATTTAATGCACTACATTCAATGATCCTTGTCATTCAGAAAGTTTTTGAAAGCTGGTGGTCTGGTGCATTGTTATGAATCCTTTTTTCCTACCAAGCAGAAATTTTGGGGGAAGCTCTGAAAATAATGCCTTGTATTTATTTAAAAAAAATCTATGATAAATGCTGGGAGAACACAGTAAAATCATAGGATAGAGCATAGTTTCATTTTCAAAGCAATATTTTTATTGCTTTTTTTAATCTATTTAGACGGTGTGTTTACCATAAAAGATAACATCATATGATACTTAATTGGATAAGGTTGTTTGCATCTCACTTTTATGCTAATGCCATTTGAAAAAGTATAAATCCACCTTCAGCTATGGGTAAATAGAAGGATAGACTGGGTTCTTCAGTCTTGGTAAGGCAACCAGTCTATGAGAATGAAAACTCTGAATTTACACTAGCTTTATTTTGCTTAAAAATTGATCTTGTCTATGATGGAAGGACTGGTGTCTATGGTGGAAGGACTGAGTATATATATATAAACTTTGCTGATTTTAGCCTGGACACACCTGACCTTTGTATTGGGTAGGTATTTGTAAGCTGATTATCTTTGTCCCAGGGTTGAGTTTATTTCTTGGTACCTGAGGTACTCCAACTATTTTTTGTAATGGCCACCAATCATGGTGGAATGGTTATCGTCACAGGATATGGACACGGCGATACGAGTTCAATTCCTGGACAAGACTGATTGCATTTCACATAGCACTAATACCCTTGGGAAAGGTATGAATCCAATTATTCTCCCTCCAGCTATGGATAAATAGTAGGGCAGACTAGGTTCTTCAGCCTTGGTAAGGCAACTAGTCTAGGAGAAGGAAAACTCTGAATTCAAACCTGTTAAACTCTGCTTAAAAAAATTGACCTAGTGTCATATCCTGCCCGAGCGGAGGGGTTGGGTAAATAGGACCAATCATGTATGACCTCCCTACCCCCACACACACACTCAATAAAATGACTTCATGCAAATCTGACTTTGTGAGAGGTCAGATACATACCCATATACATAGCAGTATTTTTTATGATAGGTTTAGTTTGGTTTGGTTTGGTTAGGTTTTATGGCATATCAATCATTATCGGTTATTTAATGCAAAATCTTTTTTGGCATATATATTAGATATATGATTTCGAAACATATTTTGCAGATGACATTTTTAAATGCGCTTGAGCTCATTTTTTTTTTACACACAGTTGAATGGATTCACTTATTTCTATCTAATTCTATTTACTTTTAATCCTTTGTTTGCACACAGTTAAATGTTTTCAGGTATTGCTATTTAACACTAACAATTCAATTAAACATCAGTTATTTGTTTATACACAGTTAAATGTAAAAACAATTTAAATTCAAACAATTCAGTTTAGCATAAGTCAACAAAGTTAAATTGTTTTAAGTATTGCTATGTATCTCTAACAATTCAATTAAACATCAGTCATTTGTTTACTCCCAGTAAAATGATTGTACAGTTCTATTTCAAGCAATTCAGTTTAACATAAGTCATTTATTTGCACTCAGTTTAAATGTCAAACAGCTCTATTTGACCCATAGATTGGGCCCAGTTAGGTGCTACCACTCTGGTAGTTTGCATTCTCCAAAGCTCCAGCATTACTGAAGCATCACCATCAAATTGTTTTGTGACATATCCAGGACACTCGTTGGGGGAGTACTACACCTTGACAGAGATGAAGTCAGTGTATTCTATAGCCCCAGCTGACTGGGCCATTTTTCTGATTGTCATTACCACTGGTTATACATTTTTGTCAGTAATGAACAAGAGCCTGCATTCTGCACTCATAAAAATCTGCACCACAAAAGCCTACCTATTTTTTCACAACACTAACGACAGCATTAATGTCCGGAAAATATTGTCCATTTTTTTTAGCTTGATTTGCCCAGATGGATCGATTGAGACATTCTTTATTTTATAGGTTGACAGCCATGTTGAACATGGCTCATCACTCCCATTGCAGTCCTCATTGCTGAAACACATTAACAAATACCAAACTCTCATTAATTGTCATCACCTGAACAGAGTCTAAAGATGCTGTGCATTAATATAAGTGATCATGAACATTAACTGAGTAATATATAACTTTCAAAATAATCAATGGAATTTCTATTTATGGTTGACATTTTTTCAATATTTCTCCTCAAACTGGAAATTTACTCTCAAGACAAATTTCAAAAAGTGAATTTACTAACCAATTGGATTTTTTGCAAAGAGAGTAATATATATTTGTGTTATATAATTAAGGAACGATTTTTTTATATTAATCATTTTTTTGTTAATTATATCTTATGATTCAGTTTGGTTGGGCTTTGAACTATTCGGGTTAAGAGTTCAGGTGCACAGTCATTGAGTGCAGTTTTACACTTGCACGCAAAGGATATGACAATCACCATTGTCATAATAAACCCCCAGACAGGAAATGGGGCTAGAGTGTAGATGACGTCATGTCCAGAAGAGATGGTCCTGAGAATTTGAGGATTTTGAAAAAGTGTCAGTTGAGATTGGACCATGGAGGTAGAGTTGAGTTTCTGCCATTGAGGCGAGAGTAGGACTTGGGCCGTTGAAGATGTAGTTGAGTTTTTTTTATCTCTACCGACAGAGATTTTAAACATCCCAAGATGCGCCGCACGTCAGCATAGTGGGGTCAGCATAGTATGGTCTGCATAGACTTTTCAGAATTGTGTCTCTCTCCTCATGTCGAAGAAACGAAGTCAGAAGTTAATAAAACCATTCGTACCTGAAACAACAGAGTCCCCCTGTGTTTGCATTTGTGTATGTATTGTATTACTTTCGTGATTGATCTCATCACGGTATACAACATTTGGAATAAATTGCTTCATCAAATTAAAAACAACTATAGTGCTAAAAAATTCAAGATAAAAATCGATAGTTTCTGAAATTAATGGTAGGCAAAAGAATTCAAGTGGGCATTTTTGGGAACTATTGGATGAATTAATTAACAGAATTTGAATTGCAAATAATTATTTTATCAATGGTATATGTTCTATGCAAAGAATTTTTTGGCCCAGTCAGCTGGGGCTGTTGAATATACTGACTGCTTCTCTGTAGAGGAGTAAGACTCCCCCATGAGTGTCTTAGATATAACACTAAACAATCAGATCGTGAGGCTCTAGTAATGCTGGAGCTTTGGGGAATGTGATGTACTCATTTATTGCTATCGCTCCCTGATCCACTCTGGTCCACAGTGGTAGCAACTGATAGGGTCCTATCTGTGAATCAAATAGAACTAAACTGTGTATTTTTGCTAAACTGAATTTCATAAATAGAACTGTTTTTGACACTTAAACTTTGTACATAGAAATACGAGGTAATTTTTTTTTTAACTAAGAAATTTTTTTTTTATTTTTATTCTTTTTATTTTCAATATTTTCCATTACTGATTTTTTATGCCACTCAATTAAATTCTATATCTTAAATGCTAATCTTTTAAAAGTTTTAGTCAACTCACTGCTTGGTCGTAATAAATGTTTAGCCTTCATCAGCAAATGTTAATGGGAGCAATTTTCATTTTTGGAAGAATTCATCAATACACTTCTACTTTAACATCAGGTGCCAATTTCTACTGCCATACCACCAATATCCCTTGCTGATGATGTGGGACAATATAATAAAAAATGAGACATTATTTTCAATTTGCATTGAAAATAATGTCTCATGAAAAAAGAGCACTCTCTTTTTTACAGAAAAAAAGGTGGCTTGCCCAAACAAAATAACTAATCTGCCAGCTGGTTTGACTCATACCTAGCAATGTGAGCTACACAGATAATACCATTCTTTGAAATTCATATAACATAAGCGTTTCTGTGAGTATTCTTGAATGACACAAGAATACTCTTCAATTCCCTCTCTAATGAGCAAATAAAATAATAACATGCTGAAATCCATATTGGTTGAACTTAAATGCTTGTCTAACAAGATAGAAAATATGCTATTTCCTTCAATTTTCTCCCTCTCCATGAATTATTATTTGGACTTCATCTTAGAAAGAGTCTACTACCCTTTTTTAAATGATTTTCTTTTAAGAGGATGGCTCCTTTCCTACAACAATAAATATTATGCAAAGATATATATATATATATATATATATATATATATATTTACTAATCTAATATCTACCAGTATATATATATATATATATATTATGTGTATTTACCAACCCCTCAGCATGATCAGGATGGAACGCATGTTCTAAATGGAGTTTAATAGTTTTAAATTCAGAGTTTTCCTTCTCCTAGACAGGTTGTCATACCAAGATTAATGAGACTAGTTTGCCCTACTATTTACCCATAGCTGGAAGGAGAATAGTTTATTCGAACTATGTGAAATACAAACAGCCTCATCCAGGTTTTGAACTCAGGTAACCGTGTCCATTTTCTACAACAATACCATTACACCTTGAACACCTCCATGTTATATATATATATTTATATAACATGGAGAAAATTGAAAAACAAAATGTTTGAACATCCATCATTGTTCTATAAACACTTGTCTCATCATTTAAAAGTTCATTAAAACCCAAAACAATTTAATGTCAACTTTCTTTGATAATAAATTCATCACTTTTGGATGACTTTGTTTTTCAATTTTCTTCATACTGTCAGATTCCTTTCCATTATTTACTTTCATATATATATGTTATTATGTTGTCCAACAACATCAGTAAGGGATGTTGGTGGTATGGCAGTAGTTGAACATTCTTGCTGTTAATCCATATATATGTATATTTATATCACAAAGTAGTTTTTATTTAATATTTCTAAACTTGAAAGTTTTGCTAATTGGGCCAACTAATGAATAATTGAAAACATTGTTAGTGAAGCCACAGATGGTGATGTCTCACTTTGAAGGGGAATATTGGGCATTTGCCCTAGGTAGGCTACTTTTTTGTTAATATTAAATGACTGGATAATTTCCGGACAGGCATAGTATGAGTAAAGAAGAGGTCAGAGCGAGAACTCTGGGTTGAAGTCATACAAGGACCAATATTAAGATGATACTGCATTTCAAAAATAAACAGACTTTTGATGTGAGACTGTAATTCCTGAAGGAGGGAGTTGAGTGAGTGGGAAGGAAGGAAAGAAGGAGACACCTGGGAAGCCAATTCCTGATATTGGTTTATTTTTGGGAAGCCAGCCAAAATGAATATCTTCCTTTATTGAGAGGAATCTGAGGAGACGAGTGTTGCTGATAATTTGTTATGAGTCTCCTGCATTTGATGGAATATGGATCTGACTTGGAATCAAATGAATGTTATTTTCTTTTATGCTTGACTCAAACTTGGAAAGCTTAAATATACTCAGTAAAAGATTTATCAATCTACTTCTCTTTCTCTCTCTTTCTCTACCTCTACCTCTCTCTCCTTCATTCATTCCATTTACTTCTCTCTCTCTTACTATACCTCTCTCTTCCTCTTTCATTCCATTTACTTCTCTCTATATTTATTTCTCTCTCCCTTTTTCTCTACATTTACTTCTCTCTCCCTCTTTTTATACCTCTAACTTTCTCCCCCCTCTTTAATACATTTACTTTTCTCTCATTCTCTTTCAATACATTTACTTCTGTCTCCTTTTATATATATATATATATATATATAGGTAGCAGGCTTTGCATAATGGTTATCATTATAGGAAATGGAATTGCAATCCAAGATCAAATCCTGAATGAGGCTGATCTGATTCATTTTATGCTAATGCCCTTAGAAAAGGCATGAATCCATTTGTTCTCCCCAGATTCAAGTAAATTGTAGTGCAGACTAAACTATTTAGCCTTGATAAGGTAACCAGTCCAAGAGAAGGAAAAACCTCTATATTCAAACCAGCTGTATTTTGCTTAAAAACTGACCTTATGTTTCACCCTGCTTGCTGCAGAGTGTGTGTGTGTGTGTGTGTGTGTGTGTGTGTGTGTGTGTGTGTGTGTGTGTGTGTGTGTGTGTGTGAGAGAGGTATGCATGAGCTATGAGCTGTGTAATAGTGATCTTGAGCCAAGTTCAAATTCTGGTTGAGGTCATTTGCATTTCACTTTGCACTTAAGTGTTTCAGGGAGGCATGAATCCATTTCTATTCACCCCAACTATGGTTAAGTAGTAGAAAAGGCTGGGCTCCTTAGCTTTAGCAGGGTAACTAGTCTATGAGAAAGAAAACTCTTAATTCAAACCAGCTGCCACTGATCTAGACAGCCACCAGTGAAGAGTAAGTCCCCAAGAAAACAGGAGAACAACAGATAACCAAATTCATCTTATAAAAATACTTTTCTGATTGAAGCAATTTGAGAGAAAAAAGTTTACTTCAATTTTTATCTTGAATCATGTAATGATAATAAGTCAGCTCAAATCTTTTATACAGAAGATGTAATCAAAAAGTATCCCAACTGGATTTTAGAATTTAAAAAAAATTTTAATTCTTAAATTTATCTGAAGATATTTATATAAGAAAGGGATGATGTCTAGATATCTAGACTAAGTCTAAATGAGTTGGGACCAATACTCAATACTGTAATTATTTGCCCAGTCAATTGGGGCTGTAGAATACACTGACTGCACCTCTGCAGAGGGGTAAGACCACCCCCTAACAAGTGTCCTGGATATGACACTAAACAATCTGATGGTGAGGTTCCAGCAGTGCTGGAGCTTTGGGGAAAGCGGAGTACCCCTTCATTGCCATCGCTCCCAGGTCCACTCTGGCCCAGTGTGGTAGCATCTGATAGGGCCCTAACTATGGATTAAATAGAACTAACAGCATCCTTATGCTAAACTGAATTGTTTGAGTAAACTGAATAGCTTGAAATAGAAATGTTTTTGACAACTAAACCGTACTTACATTTAAACTGCGTGCTTATGCTTAACTGAATTATTTGAAATAGAACTGTTTTTCAACATTAAAAGTGTATTTACACTTAACTGAATTGTTATATGTAACTGCTTGAATAGTTTGAAATAGAAATGTTTTTGACAATTAAACTGTGTACTTATGCTAAACTGAATTGTTTTAAATAGAACAGATCATTTACATAAAAATGGATTTGGCATTAAATAACCTACAAAGGTTGATACGCCATAAAACCCAACAAACCAAACCAAACCAAACCAATACTGTTATGAACAACAGCTTTGTTACTTTTTGATCAGTACTTTTTGGCAAAACATAAGATTGTATTACTGCAGAACCTTCCATACTCTCCAAATGTAAGTCCATATGACCTTTTTATGTTTCTTAAACTGAAAGTTCATCTCAAGGAGAAAGAGATTTGAGTGTATGGAAAGCATTAAAAGAAATATTGTGGCACAACTTCATACAATATCAAAAGAAAAGTTTTAGAGTTTCAATAAAAACTTACTGGAATTGGTGTGTTGAATGCCAAAGAGACTATTTTGGAGAAAATTAATGTTTCCTTCCTTGTTCAATTCTGTCTTGGTCAAAACAGCTTTGTTACTGGTACTTTTTGAACATACCTTGTATATAGGTTTTTCTCTAATTGAAATATGTCTGATTAACTTTATCAATTTCAAGAGTTTAAGATTTAAATGCTGAAATCAGAACAAACTTAGATTGGTATTTATCTTAGGATTATTTTAAATGAGCTCTATAGTTTGTTTTCTTCTTTTTACATATATATATATATATATATATATATATATATATATATATATATATATATATATATATATATGTTACAAATTTTGATTTGATATTTTCTCATATAATGTCAGATTTTCCTTGAAACATAGTGTTTATAAAAAGGAAAGCCAATCATTTTTCTGAAAGTTTTTTTTAAATGTTTTTCTGGATCTTTATATGCTAATAACAGAATTCATTATCCGAAATCTTCAATATAAATCCTATATTTTCAGTAATCACTCAAGTTTGATTTTAATAGGAAAATATTGAAGGTGTAGATTTTTTTTTTTTTTTTTGAATTATGTCTTTTTTTTTTAATATTCTGTTATGAGCAAAAATAAAAAAGAAATTCATGATTCATCACAAAAATGGATCTCATTATTTCAATCTCTATAATTTAGGTTTTCTTTCTTTCTTTCTTCTTTTTTTGTTGTTTATTTTATTGATCAGAGAGGTACATATGACCTAAGTGTTAATGATGCTAACAATGAACTCGATGAACTGAGTTCCAATTCCTTAGCATTAATAAAGTTGAGAAAGGCATGAATCTACTTTCCCTACAGCTAAGGGTAAATCATTCAATAGATGAATCATTTTAGCCTTGTATAGGGTAATCAGTCATTGACATTTGATAATTGGTCAGATTATGGATAATTCCTTGTTACTGGTACCATCTAACACAGTACAGTCTGTAGCATGCTGGAAAAATGATAGGTACTAACCAAATAGTAATTTAGTAAGCTTAGTTTTGACACAAAATAAGAATTGTGTCATTGCAGTGGGAGGAGGGAGATTTTATGAATAGAAATTGATTTTGTCTTGGTTGACCCAAATGATGCTTGTATGCTCTGTCAGTTGGGGGTGTAGAATACACAGACTGCATCTGTACAGAGGGGTAAGACTCCCTCAATGAGTGTCTTGGATATGATATTAAACCATCTGATGGTGAATGTTACATAGAAATACCTGAAACCAATCAACTGTGTGCAAACAAATGATTACTACTTAACAGAATTATTAATGTTAGAGAGTAATACTTGAAACCATTTGATTGTGTGCAAATAAAACTACTTGCGTGAGTAGTATTTGGAACTACTTTACTGTATGCAAAAAAAATGATTAATATTACATAGAATTATTCGTGTTAGATAGCAATATTTGGAGCCATTAAACTGTGTGCAAACAAATGAGTTCTGACTCTTTTAAAATCTTACCAACAAGCTATTCATTTACTATATATATATATATATATATATATAAACAAGCTTAAATAAATGTTTCCAAATCATATATATTTAATACATATGTATGAATAGGATTTGGCATAAAACAACCTACTCTGTTTGATATGCCATAAAACCAAAACAAACCAAACCAAACCAAACCAAACCTGACAACATGAAAAACAAATCCAACCAACCAACCAACCAAGAAAATCCTATTTCAAAATACAATCAGATATTGGGATAAGTAAAGCATAGAAAAAGGCTGGTCAGCCTTTTTCAGTGTGTGTGGGTGGGTGACAAATACAGTACTCCCCCTGTCAGTGTATGAACTCAAACTCACTCTTGGGGAAGAATATTTTTTCACTGAGTTCCTCTCAGTAAGGCTCTCTGCCATCTGAATATCTATGGCATCCTTTGTCTCTCATCTGTCGGTTTCAATTAGTTCTCCACTTTTCCAAATGCTTTGACAGCTACACATAGGGCTTGACACCATGAAAAGGCAATCCTAATTTTTAAAAAAAATCATTTGACAGTCTCTTTGAGCAAACATTAATATTGTCTGATTTTTATTACATATAACTACTTGTAAAATCCTCTCAAGAAACAACTACACAAAAAAAAGATAGATATAGATGTACAATGAACCTTATTCTTTGACCTCAAGGCATAAAATAACCCTGAACAGGTGGACATGCGATTATAATCAATCAGTCTATCAATTATTTTTTCTGCATTTAGATAAGATAAAAGGAAATAATTGCTCTGTCTAAGAGATGGTTTATAAGTGAAAATATTAAAAATTTTTCAAAGTACTATATCAAGTTGAGCATATACTTTATATATGATAAAGACAGATAACGAAAAGAAAAAAAAAGCATGTTGATAATCAGTGTTTTGAACTGTAGTTAAATTTTGTATGAGTGGCTATGTTCATTTAAAATATGGCAGAGTGAATGCTGAACTGTGACATCATAGTAATCAAGTTGGAACTTCAGACTCTCTCCACTGCATTCACTTTCAGACAAATATCTTTTGGAAAGGTATGAACTCCTTTATTCACCCAGCTATGAGTTAAACTGTATCACTACTGTCTTTCTTCAAGGATGACTCTGAATAACACACAAAGATTGATATACCATTAAACAAAGAAACCAAACCAAACCATCTTCCATAGTACAGGAATAGGGAACTTTTTCATATTTAAAGGCCAGATCAAAATTTATAGTCTCTTAATAAGTCAACCCTCTTATCAGGACTTAGAATACATTATATCTTCTGCTGAGGGGTAAGAACCCATTCACATTAATGTTAAATAGGAATACTAGAAATTATATAACTGCATACAAACAAAAGATTACCATAAAATAATAATAGTTTTTAAAACCTTATAATTGTGTATTGATTATTAATATTGTTGTATAGTGGCTCGTATGACATGACTTCCAGTATCGCGGAGGTATAAAAGACATGTTTCTTAAGCACAAGGGTTCTGCAAGATCTCAGTGAGCAGTAAGACCAACTTCAGATGTAACAACCACAGTGCAAGACTTAAAATATTTGTTGGACTGTACCACTTCAGTTAATAAATAATTAACTCTTTATTTCACAGTGTATCTCTTCCTTACCACAGTATAACAAATATCAAATAAGAATACTTGAAACCATAAAAACATTTTATTTGTATTAGATAGAAATACCTGATATCATATATATTATATTTTTTTTATCTTAGATAAAAATACATATCATATATATTATATTTTCATATTTTATATAGACATACCAGACATCATATAATTGTGTGCAAACATAGACAAAAATGTACAATTAAAAAAATTGAATGGAACATAAGAAATATAGTTATGATTACAATTAAACATTTATGAATAATAAAATTTCAGCATTAAATAACCCATAAACTATTAAACAAATACACCATACCAAAGCCATTCTAATAAGGACACCTTAACTCAATAAATTTTTATGTTTACAACTAACGTTCACTTAAAAATCAAATATATATATAGGGTGTGGAAGCAAAGTAAGGAATATTCTAGTATAATAATAAACAACTTGACAATAAAACAAGATTAATTTCAATTTTAAAAAGTAAACAACAAAATAAGAAGATAGACCCAAAATAGTAAATCTACTCTATATGGCCACCATTTTTTTTCAATTATTGTATCAACATGCCTTCAAAACAATTTGCATGCCTTCAAAATAAATTTTTCAGTCATTTTATTCCATTCCTCCTCAGTGGCAGTCTTAAGCGAACCAATATTTGGATGGGAAGTTGCATTTATTTTGTTTTCTAAAACATCTCATATAGCATAATCAAGGGGTTAAGGTCTGGGCTTAAATCTTATTTAATTGCTGTCCTCACAGGTTTCTTGTGGACTTTCAATTCATTAGTGTGCTTTCTTATTGATGTTATGGAGTCCTTCTTAATTTCCATAGCAAGAGCAGTTAAAAAGCCTTCTTTTTGTTTTTTATTCACTCCTCCACTTCCTTTCCTTAAAAAGCTCTTTTTCGGTAAAAATTTTTCTTTACTTTGTATACGGTAGAAAAAGAAACTTTGGTTGGGATTTAGTGTTAAGAAAATTATATATTCTTCCTTTTTTCTTTTTTAGCTCACTCATATTGGGTTGAATTTTAATTAAAAAGTGCTTGAATGATAGAGCTAATCCTGAAAATTTAGATTTACTGCATATTTTTCAAAAATTAGACTAATCAGACTAAAAAAAATAATAATGATACTGTTGTTTGGATGGTCTCCACTTGGCCGCCAACTTGCAAATCTTCCAGGCCCTTTAATAATCCTTTAGTTACTGTGCCAAAAGCACCAATCACAATTGGTATAATTGTCACCTTCATGTTCCATAGTTTTTTCAATTCTCTAGCAAGGTCGAGGTACTTATCAATATTATTATTATTATTATTACTGTTTAATTTTCAGCTTTACTTTTGGTTTCTTGCAATCCTTCTCCAACAAGAGCTTGGATGAGGGAAGGTAGTGATTATATGTGTTCTACGTATCTATGTTTTTTGCTGCCACTTTCGGATGATGATGATGATGATGATGGTGGTGTTGTTGTTGTTCTTTATTATTATTATTTTCACTCTTTGAGAGTTTTTCACATCAGCATTAACTGATGGTCTTTCACTGGAGTCTGAATGACAACAAGACTCCTCAGGTCTCCAGGACTCTTCTTAGTATTTTGGCTGATCTCAACAATACTGTTGTTTGGATGATTTCCACTCATTCTCTTTTTTCTAAGTCCTCTAGTCCTTTGACTAATCCTTTGGTGACTGCACCAAGAGCACCAATTACAATTGGTATAACTGTCACTTTCATGTTCCACAGTTTTTCCAGTTCCCTAAATCCAGGTACTTATCCTTCTATTGCTTTCTTTCAATTTTACTCTGTGGTGAGTTGGGACTGTAAAGTCCACAATTCTGCATGTTCTCTTTTTTTTTGTTGATTATCATTATTATTATTATAAAAGATTTATTTTCTTTAGTGTATTTGAGGCACTTAACAAGCTTACTCAGACTATACCCTGATGGTGCACACATCCTAACCAGAAATGTATACTTCTTAATCAAATTAAACTAAAGAATCAATGTCTAATACTTTTAATAATGTGCATTTTTATTACCTAAGTGTGTATTAGTGCCGATACCTGATAAAGCATTTACAACAATAGAGATAGATCTTGATGCCTGCTCGGAGTACTAATTTCTTTAATAGTCTTATTGAGTGGCGTATAAAGCTATGGTGACTGCATTTGTGGTTTGTTTGTTTTTTTGTTTTTGCTTTTTTAATGAAAGAAAATCAATGATGGTACTTTACATTATTATGAACAACTTAAGTTAAGAATTCTATCAATAAAAAGAATTTTTACTCATCTCTCTGATAGTAATTTTCTGTTCCTTTTTTATTCTTATTTTCTAAATGATGGGGAATAAAGCAGATCTGAAAAGTCTATTTCACATGGTCCAGTCGGCTAGGGCTGTAAGAATACACTGACTTCATCTCTGCAGAGAGGTAAGATGCCTCCTATGTGTGTCCTGGATATGACTCTTAACAATCTGATGGTGAGTCTCAAGTAATGCTGGGACTTTGGGAAATGCGGAGTACCCCTTCATTGCCATCACTCCCAGGTCCTATCGGTCAAATAGAATCAAACTATGTGGTTATGCTAAACTGAATTGTTTAAAATAGAACTGTTTTGACATTTAAACTTTGACCTTGGGCTAAACTGAATTGCTTGAAATAGAACTGTTTTTACATATAACTGCATGTAAATAAATGACTGATGTTTAATTGAATTGTTAGTGATACATAGCGATATTTGGAACCATTTAACTTTGTTGGTTAAACTGAATAGCTTGAAATAGAAATGTTTTTGACATTTAATCTGTGTACACTTGCTAATCTGAATTGTTTGAAATGGATCTTTTTATATGTATAAAAATGGCTTTGGCATTAACCTATAATGGTTGATATGCCATAAAATCAAACCAACCAATTAACCATTTATTACACATTGTAATAATTGGAATTAGATTATATGTGACAGTTTAAAGAACAACAATTTTCATCCCCATCATTATCACCCTATCTGGACCTTGGAGTAATGGCAATTAATGGTAACTCAACACTTCCCAATGTCCAAGAGCCGGAGCCTCACGACTAGATGTAGTTTGGTGTCATACTAAGGGGACTTTTTTCCCTGTCAGCTGGGGCTGCAGGATACACCAACTGCATCCCTGCAGATGGATAAGAGTGCTTCAATGAGTGTCCTGATATGACACTAAACAGTCTGATGGTGAGGCTCCAGTAATTCTGGAACTTTGTTGAATGCAGAGTACCCTTTATTGCCATCGCACTCAGGTCCAGAGTGATAGCAACTGATAGGGTTTTACCTATGTGTTAAATAGAACTAAAAAGTGTTCTTATGCTAAACCGAATTGCTAGAAGTAGAACTGTTTTCTGTATAAAAATGGATTACCAATCTTTTTTTGGGGGGGGTCTTACACCTTTACTGAGGATGCAGCTTGGGTATTCCAAGTCCTGTTAATGGAGTGATGTGAATAAAGAAAAAATGAATCCAAGTAAAAATAGAACAATGGATGAGAGGTCAATGTCAACTGAAAGGAGAGATGACATAAAGAAATGAGGTCTGTGTATGTTGGAGAATTGACAAAAAAAGATGTGAAATAGAACGGAAGTTGAAGGGTAGAATGTTTGAAGATAGAAAATACTTTATAATCAATCTATCTATCAATCTATCTCATTCTTTTCATATCTACCAGTCTATTTATCTATTTCAGCCTATACGTATCCATCTACCAATCTCATTCTTTTCAAATCTATCTATCTATCTATCTATCAATCTATCTCAGGGGGTGTCCGCATGGTGTAATGGACTCCAGGATCGTAGAACGTGAGTTCATACTCCAGTTGCGCTATTACATTCACTTTCGGGCAAATACCCTTGGGAAAGGTATGAACCCCCTTATCCTCCCAGCTATGGGTTAAATAGTACAACTACTGTTTTTCTAGGAGAATAGCTTTGGCATTAAATAACCTACAAAGGTTGATATGCCATTAAACAAAGAAACCAAACCAAACCAAATATCTATCTTAGTCTGTTTGTATCTATCTATTTATATATCTATTCATCTATTTTTATCATTTCATTCATATCTATCTATCTTATTCTGTTCATATCTATTTTATCTATATATTTATCATATTCTGTTTATGTGTATTTTATCTATCTATCTATCTATCTATCTATCTCATTCTATTCGTTTATATGTTCTTTATTTATTGTATCCTGTTTATATCTATTCTACTGGGAGAGTTCATATGACATAATGTTTGGCATGATGGACTATAACAATGTCATAAACAAGTTTGAACTCCAGTAATGCTATTACATTCACTTTCAAACTAAAACCCTTGGGAAAAGTATGAACTCTCTTATCCCTCAGATAGTGTGTTAAATAGGAACACAGTCATTTTTCTACAAGGATGATTTTGGCATTAAATTGCCCATGAAGGTTGATATGTCATCAAAACAAAGATTTCAGAGATATCTAATCTATCTATCTTATTCTGTTCATATCTATCTATCTATCTATACTTTCTCAATACACATATTAGTTATTGATTTATTTTTACCATCCTTAGATAATTTTTTCCCACAAAATGGACAGGAATTTTTTCAGGGATTTGCAAATAATTTTTTCTAAAAAAGAATTAAATTTACACACTCAGAAATATGTAAACATAGTCTATATTCATAGAAGATGAAAAACACTTATATGTATGATTACACACACACACACACATATATATATATATATATATATATATATATATATATATGCAAGTATTATAGCAGTTTCAGTATAATGCCAAATTTTACAAACATACATATTGTTTAGAGTGAACATATATTTCTACATATACAACTTGGTGCATACCACACTCTCCCCAAGATTTTATATATATATATATATATATATAAGCACAAAAACACTTTTGATGGTTAATCCAATTTTTTCATCATCATCAACCTCCTTTGCAAAGAGTACATTTTTTAATAAAATAAACTACTCAAAAATTCATATTCCACTTTTTATTGAAACAACAAAAATAAGCAGAATACCTGACTTAAATGCAATTGAAAGTACATTTTTTTGACAAAATTTGAAATGTTGATTTTACCATTTTTCTGATAGAATAGGATGCAGAGATTACAGTGCTACCAAAGAATGTGGCCATGTTTCTCTTTTGAGAGATTATAAGTTGATGAATTTACTAGAAGTGGCAGGGTTTCAGAGATTAGAGGATTTTTCCTGAGAATGGAGACTTAATACAATAAGGATTTTGACTCAGATGCCTGAGATGACTTCTCTTAACTTAGGCATTAGAATCCACATTATATACCCTACCTATGAACATTAATGGGTATGTCCCATTCCTCATAAATACGTTGGACACTATTGTGAGGGAGATAAAATATGCTAAGTAGTCACCACTAGCAGCGGTTACGTTCTTCACGCCGCAAGCAAGTATTGTATTTTGTTAATGTTATAAAGATTTCTATTTCATTTCCAACCTCCATTTTGGTTATTTCTCATTCATTCTCATTTCCAACCTCCATTTTGGTTATTTCTCATTCATTGTAACCTAACTTTTGTTAGGTTACAACACCACATCTATCTGCTAGAAGAGTCACTTTTGTCTTCCATTGTGGTGAGATCACAGTGCAGAAGAAATGTCAGAAATGAAATATAACAAATCTCCTTACAAACTCAAAAAGTTTTTATTACTTGTTTTCTTATCTCTTGATTCTTGCACACTGGGCATGATTTTTGTTAGAGTCAACTGCCTTAGAGACTCATTTAACTTTTGACTTTATATCACAATGCATAACCTAAGAGAAATTAAAATCTCACCTCTTTTTATGATAGTCTCATTACTAAAAGTTAAATATTTAACTATAATTTTCAGATGTAACTTTGAAAAACTTTTTCCTTTTGGTTCGATCCTGCTCTGCTTGCCAACATTTGAGTACTTACTGATTTACTGAACATTTTTAAACAATTTGTTTATTCTAAAAACATTTGATATATATATATATATATATATATATATATATATATATATATATATATATATATATATGAGGTTCATTCCTAGCATCTCCCAGATTTAAAATTTTTCATACACCTCTCACCTTTTGGCCCAGTCAGCTAGGGCTGTAGAATACACCGACTGCATCTCTGCAGAAGGGTAAGACTCTCCCCAAAAGTGTCCTAGACATGATTCTAAACAATCTGATGGTGGGGCTTCAGTAATGCGGGAGCTTTGGGAAATGCAGAGTACCCTTTCATTGCTATTACTCCCAAATCTTCTTTGGTCCAAAGTGGTAACACCTGATAGGGTCCTATTTATGGGTCAAATAGAACTGTTTGGCATTTAAACTGTGTACTTATACTAAACTGAATTGCTTGAAATAGAACCGTTTGATCATTTAACTTTGTGTAAACAAATGACTGGTGTTTAATTGAATTGTTAGTGATACTTAGCAATACTAGAA
>OY757908.1:94774654-94789654 GCA_963585895.1 Sepioteuthis lessoniana
GTACAGATTAGAATAACAAGGAATACTTCATCATCATGTTGCGCTGCCAGCACAGATCTCCCTGACCCTCTCTCGTCACCCATTTCTATCATCCATTGCTCCTGGGAGGTCTTCCAGGCTATATTCTGTATCGACACAGAGCTGTTGTATATAGTTTCTTGCTGGTCATCCTGCTTTTGCTCATCCATGTAGATGGGTCCACAGGAGTATATTGCTTATGGGTTCATCCTTACTTCTAAGCAGTGTCCCATATGTCTGGTTTGTCTAACCTGGATAGTTTTCATGATCGATGGTAGGTGGCCATACAGCTGCTATTTTATGGAGTGTTCCCTCCAGTTCTTGTTCAATATTGCTCGCAGCATTCTTGCGTAATTGCTGTCAAGCTTTTTCTCAATACCTTTAGCTAGCGTCCATGTAGTGCATCCATATAGCAGTATCAACACGGCTGCTGCTTGGAAAAAACTGGCTTCCATTTGACCAATAGCTTATTGATAGCTGTCCATGCCTTCGCTAGTAACGTGTTGATGTCTTTCTTGGTTGATGAGACACTGCTTCTTAGGTAGGTGAACTTGTCCACTAGTTTCAAAGGACCCGATTATGGTTAAGAGAATTGGAACAATCAACCCCAATAGATTTGATAAAGGTTTCAGTTCAAGGTTCTGTGTAGGCTCCTAAGTTCAACAGGAAGCACCTGAAAAAGGCCAAAGGATATATTGGCCGAAACATTGTGAACATTACAATGAAGATGAAGACAATAATCCAAATATTCAAAGAGATAAGAATTATCTTATTTACTTTAAACTTAATATTGGATAATATTGCAGGTTAAGGTGATATATTACACAATGTGCTTTGTCTCTCTCTTTGTATGATTTGAAAGCCACACAGATGAATGTGTAAAGTTGTCTAATTCAGTAGCTTATTCATGACAAGTTTGAATTTTGCTACATGGAGAGTATCAGATGAGCTCAGTATCTCACAATCTAGAGTGGTTCATCACCTTCTCAATCTTGGTAAAAGTATCTGGAGCTGCTGAATAGTGCTCCATGTTATCAAAATATTGCAAATCTTTTGACTTATCCTTGTAACTATAAGCACTGCCTTAGACTAAAAAACTGACTAAATATCAGTTTTGACTTCTAGGCAAAACCCTGCGTATTTTCCCTGTACCCACCCAAGTACTAAAAACATTAAAAAAAGATTCTTGTTTGAGAATTTTCATTGATAACTTTAGATGTTAATAGAAGTGTTTGTTCATGATGTGTCTATTTGCTCTGCATTAAAAGAAGCTGTTTAGAACTCAGCTACAAGATTCTAAGCTGTTAAAGCTGTCATTTTAATAAAACCTGTTTATAAACTGTTGTATCAATGCATTTGGTTTAGTTATTTACTTTCTGATAACATTTTGTGGTTCATTTAAAAATTAAGTGATTTTTGGCACACACAGTATAGTTTGTTATCAACACTCTCTTGAAGATGAAGTCTTGGAGTCTATCATGGAAAATAAACTCTTATTTTGTAATGACAGTGGATTAGAAGTTATTTGGCCAGTGTATTATTGTATATTTTTAATTTTCTAAATTCAAGAAAAACACAGCAGATAGTCAATTGAAAATATTTCATTTATTCTGGAATTTCCACAATAGAAGTAATATTTACAAAGTTTCTCCCCACTATCCCCAATAACAGAATGGCTAACTATTGTGCTTCAAGCATATAGATTTTAGAGTCTGTAGATAATTAGTTGTCTTTTTAATTACTACCCGTCTCTCGAGACAATCGATATGTTCATTAGTCGTTATGCAAATTAGAGTCTCTGTCAGAGTTGTTGAGAAACAATTTAATTGCTATCAATTAAAAAAATGTAGAACATTCTTCTTTTTTTTTTAAATTTATCTACTGCTATGGTTTTTATTTTGTTTTTTGTTTTTTCCTCTATTTTCTTTGTTGTTATGGCAGACATCATCATTTAATCTCCGAGCTGGTGGTGCGTGCACAAATTTTAGCTGAGAGTAGAAGAAAAATAAGCTTAAGCTAAAAAGAAAAATAAGTATCTGTCAATAAAATTAAATAAGTGGTTGGTCGACTTAAGTAAATTTAAAACATCTTTGTAAATTGATATTGTTAGATGTCGATAGATGTGTATGCATTTGATGTATTTATTTGCTGTGTATTAGGTTGAGGTAAAAATTCCCAAACTATCTTTTACATGATGTTAGAAAAATCTTTGAAGTGTCTTTGAGGATTACTTATGTTGTGGTATTTAGGGGTCAAAATGAAGACATGCAGACAAGAGAAGTAGGTTGAAACAAATATATTACAATAACAGAACAAATATACAGAATACAGGTCTTTTACAACAATCAGGCAGCTTGGAGATTATCTCACCAAGTGTCTAGTAGAGTTGGTATATATTGAAGAGGAATAATCTATTGCCATGTAGGTTGGTACCATAACAACTTAGCTTCTCAATGCTTCTAAAATAAGCTAAATGTAATACAAGGAGTAATAAACATTCAGAAGCTAAAAAATGGGTTCTGCATAAATTTATGGAAATAAACATCAGTTATTTTTTAAATAATTGCTTTTTCTTCTTGCATGACACAGAAATAAAAGCCTTTTCTCGACAAGATAGTTCCTGGTGATGAATATTGTATTTATTATAAGAGTCCAAAACAAGGAAAACATGTTATGATTCAAATGAGCCTTCAATATCCCAGCTAACTAGAAAAAGAAAATGTTTTGCAAATGATTTACTAAAAATAAATTAGAGCAAATAATTTGATATGAGAATGGATTGAAATTGGTTTACTATGAAAATTCATTGAAGATGGTTTGTAGTGAATATGCATTGAAGATGATTTACTGCGAAAATATAATAGTTGGTTGGTTGTTTGGGTTTCACAGCATATCAACCTTTGTAGGTTATTTAATACCAAATTCATTTTTATACAAAAATCAGTTCTATTTCAAACAATTCAGTTTAGCATAAGTACACAATTTAATAGTCAAAAGCATTTTGATTTCAAGCTATTCATTTTATTCAAACAGTTTTAATTCTGCTAAAACAGTTTAGTATAAGTTTAGATTTTGTTTACACACAGTCAAAACAGTTCTATATTAAAACAATTCAAAACAGTTCTATATTAAACAATTCAGTTTAGCGTAAGTACAGTTTCAATGTCAAAAACAGTTCTATTTCAAACAACTTAGTTTAGCATAAGTATGCAGTTTAATTGTCAAAAACAGTTCTATTTCTAGCCATTCAGTTTAGTCAAACAGTTCAGTTCAGTATAAGTATGCAGTTTAGCCCTATTTAACCCATAGATAGGGCCCTATCAGGTGCTACCATTCCGGGCCAGAATGGACCTGGGAGTGATGGCAATGAAGGTGTGGTTCACATTCCCCAAAGCCCCAGCATCAAAGGAACCTCACCATCAGATTGTTTAGTGTCATATCTAGGACACTTGTTGTGGAGGTGGGTGTCTTACTCCTCTGCAGAGGTGCAGTCAGTGTATTCTACAGCCCCAGCCGACTGGACAAATAAAAATATAATGTAGATGATTTACTTTAAAAAGGTATTGTACATGATTTTCAATGAAAACACATTGAAGTTGATTTATTATGAAAATTCATTAAATAGGAATTACTATGAAAAGGAACTGAATTATGATTCACTTTAAAAAAATAGGAGATGTTTCACTATAAATATGAATTATAAATGATTCAATAATACATTTTAGATGCTTTTACAATGAAAATACAAAAGAACCAAAAGAAAACAAAACAAGTTATTTTATTAAAGTTTCAGGTATTTGATAAAACAGGAATATATATAGTTTAGTATTAACTTTTAAATACAAATATGTATATCTGTTCATATAGATATGCATGTATGTAGTTCAGTATATATGTAGAAAATAACATGACTTGATTTTACTGTTTCTTTTAAGACCGTCTGTTACCTTAATATTTTATTACATAGAAGAAGAGGTGGCTGTGTGAGTGTTATAAGAGTTAAGTGTTGAGAAACACTGTGATCATAGCTTCTGGCCGTGAATGAAGGTTGATGGAGCAGAAATAAATCTTCATCATTTCTGTATAATTGGCTTAAGACAAAATGATGTATTCACCACTGATATATATAACCACACAGCAACCATCTACACTCACCCACATATACACATACAAACTTATATTATCAGTCACTCACACATAGATAGATAGATAGATGTTATATTGATAGTGAAGGTATCAGCTTAGGGATCCCTTTGTTTGGGCAATTGTGGAAGTTAATTCCTTCATCAATTTCTTTTTCACAAACTCTTGCTCCTTCTCCTCCCTCTCTATCTCACTCTATCTCTATCTCTCTCTGTATATATATATATTTATATATAGGGAGAGAGACAGAGACAGAGACAGAGAGTGAGACAGTCAAACCGACAGACAGAGAGAGAGCTAAAGAGATCTGTATGATTTTATATATATGATTTCATATATATGTATACATAAAATTACATAATCACTCATTTGTATATATTCATATATAAGCATAATTATTATACATTAAATCATGCACATGCATATGCACTCATAAATATATATATATATATATATATATATATATATATATATATTCAAATCATGAATATGTGCATATATATATATATATATATATATATATATATAGAGAGAGAGAGAGAAAGAAAGAGATGCTTGTGTGTGTATGAATATATATGTAAGTATTCATATATATATATATAGATGCTTGCAAGTGTATGTACAAATAGGTAAGCATTGATATATATGTGTGTTTGTGTGTGTTAAATTATTATATCCAGTAACCATAGATGTGAATATACGTAAACATATATATACATTTATATGTAGAGATTAATAGATACATGTGTGTGTGTGTGTGTGTGTGTGTGTGTGTGTTTAGAAATGCATAAATCTAGATATATAGACATATGGAAATGTAAGCATAGTGTGGACATGTGTTTGCATATTTTCATTATCCCTAAACACTTTTCCGAACCAGTTAATGTCCCTTTATTTATTGTTTTTTTTTTCTGTTTTTGTTCTTTTTTGCTTATTCGTTTCTCTCCTCAAAACACCCACCCTATCCACTTTTCTCGTTAACTTAAAAATGTCCATTTTCTCTGTATTAATTATTTCCTCATTTTCCCAAAGGGATCAGACTATAATTTTGGTCAGCACCACGGAACACACATTCACCTCCATCTTCACCCCTTCTTTCTCTTCCTGATTTCGCAAAGAGAATGGCCATAATTAGGGGAAAAAAATGAAGCCTAATGAGACAAATATAGATGTGCTTGGCACAGAGATAATGAACATTTGTATCGATATCATTTTCAAGCACATCGACACTCCCATGGGTTACATCTTAATAATACTACCACTGTCCCATTGTAGTTGTTACAGTTAGTTTATGAAATTGATATGTAGATGTAACAAGTATTATGGGACAGAGCTAATAGTTTCTTCATGTGATCAGTCAGCTAATTTTGTTGACATGGCTTTTTTGTTTTGTTTTGTTTTGTTTTTTTGCACTCATATATTTTATTATTAGGTTCATTGATACCTTCATGACTAAAAAATGCCCTATTGGCAAGAGCTGTAGAATATGTTGATTGCACCTCTGCAGAGGAGTTAACCTCACCATTCCAAAGAATGTCCTGATATATGACACAAAACCCTCAGATGGTGAGGGTTCAGTTCTGCAGTTTTGAGGAATGTGGAGTATCCCTTCATTGCAATTACTCCAAGGTCCACTCTGTTCTGGAGTAGTGGTACATGTTAGGATCCTATCAATGGGTGAAATAGAACTATTCTCTCATCTAAGGTACTTGAAACCACTTAACTGTATTCAAGCAATTGATTAATCTCAAAAATAATAAGTAGTACTAGATAGCAGCACTGAAACAATTTATCAGTGTGCAAGCAAATGAATAATTTTAATAGAATTATCAATGCTAGATAGCAATACTTGAAACCATTTAGAGTCTTGGCTATGACATCTGATGGTCTGGCTCCAGTTTTGGAGTTTGGTCTAGTTTGGTTTTATAGCATATCAACCATTGTAAGTTATTTAATGCCAAATCCTCTTTATACATATATATTAAATGCATATGATTTGGTTTGGTTGGGTTTTATGGCATATCAACCATTGTAAGTTATTTAATGCCGAATCCTCTTTATACATATATATTAAATACATATGATTTGGTTTGGTTGGGTTTTATGGCATATCAACCATTGTAAGTTGTTTGAGGCCTAATCCTCTTTATACATACATATTGAATATATATATGATTTGAGAACACATTTTGTAGATGACATTCTTAAATGAGCCTAAACTCTCTTTGGCACACAGTTAAATGGTTTCAAGTTTTACTATATGGCAGTACAATTCAACATCAGTCATTTGTTTGAACACAGTTTTCTCTATTTGATTCATAGATAGGACCCTATCAGATGGTACCACTCCAGGTCAGAGTGGACCAAGGAGTAATGGCAGTGAAGGGTCACTCCACATTCCCCAAATCTCTAAGGCTGGAGCCTCGCCATCAGAAGGTTTAATGTCTTACCCATATGCAGAGATGCAGTTGGTGTATTCTATAGCCCTAGTTAACTGGGTTCTTGGAGTTTGGGTAATGTGGGATACTCTCAGGTTCACTCTGACCCAGAGTTGAAGTACCTGTAAGGGTCCTATTGATGGGTCAAAATGAAATGTTCATGTTTTTGGCAAGGGATTATTATTATCATTATTATTGATTTGAAACATTACTGCTGTGTGAAAGTTATTTACCTTAAATTGGAATGCTTGATAAACAGAAATAATGATATTTAATAAGAATACTTGGGTCATATAAAAATAATGTTACCAACAAACTATTTGTTTACAAATCCTTTATATATATATATATATATATATATATATACATATTAATTTTTATATCTAATCTATAATTCTGTTGGTGAGAAAAAAACCTAGATTGTACAGGGGGGTGTCCTCATGGTGTAATGGTTAAAGCGATGGACTGTGGAATCGTAGTAAGTGAGTTCATACTCAAGTCACGCTATTACATTCACTTTCAGGCAAATACCATTGGGAAAGGTATGAACCCCCTTATCCTCCAAGCTATAGGTTAATCAGTACCACTATTGTTCTTCTAGGAGAATGGCTTTGGCATTAAATAACCTACAAAGGTTGATATGCCATTAAACAAGAAACCAAACTAAACCAGATTCTACAATTTGCAATGTGATCCTGAAGAGCCATTTGGTAAAACCTAGGTAAACTCGCTCTTGGCCATGTAGGAATTATTTTCATCATATTATATGAATATATAAATATGAATAAAGGGTTTGGCATTACATAACCCACAAGGGTTAATATGCAATAAAACAACCAAACAAAACCTTGAGTCAGAAGGCATTGCAACGATCCAAGTTAATTTGAATAAGTAGTTTCTTAATGAACTTAAACAAGACAGTTTTATGTAACTTATCGTTCAAACATAATAAAGATGAGTTTGAAGCACAAACAGTTAACATCTATATGGGTAAAGAAGGACAAAAACTTACTTTTTTTTGTATTTTAGAATTTCTTTAGATTTGCTAAATACAACCAAGAAAAAATTGAATGGTCTTCTGGTTCAGTCACATCTTTCTGAGACTCAAATATTTTATTACACTATCATATCTAATTTCAAGACAATTGAATTTATTCTGTGTTTTATTTATATTGTTACTCCAATATTTTGGCTAACCTATTCTCCAGCCATCTTTAGGCACAAAATTCACAAGGAAATAGAGAAGTTTCTGGGTATATATATACATATATATATATATATATATTTCAAAATGAATAGGTCTGCAATTAATCGGAATGTGGTACTTAAGGTTTTTTTCCATGTAATTATGTTGTTCCACTTGTGTTTTGGATTTTGTGGTCTTCTTCAGGAGATGAATAATAATTACAATATTAAGAAATAAAAGTAAAGTCAATAAGAAAAGTAAAAAAGATCCATTACTGAACTGTTAATAAGAATTGTGAAACACAGAATTGTACGTTATTATCTTTTTACTCTTTATTTTTTTAATATTGTACATTTTTGTTCAGACAGCTCAATTTTTTTAAATATCCAAACTATTAATATCTATATGGGTCATGTTGTATAAAAATGTTCTTTTTCTAGAATTTTTAGAATTTCTTTACATTTGATAAATACAAAAATGGTCTTCTGGTTCAGTGACACCTGGGTGAAGTTTTTATTACATTAACATTTTTAATTCCAAGAGATGTTCAGGCAATTGAATTTATTCTATTTTTTGCCTTAGGGTCATGCACCTAAAAAAGGGAATAGACAAGCTGTAGTGTGGTAACAAGATAGACATGATAAAC
Organism: Sepioteuthis lessoniana; assembly: GCA_963585895.1. NCBI lineage: Eukaryota > Metazoa > Mollusca > Cephalopoda > Myopsida > Loliginidae > Sepioteuthis > Sepioteuthis lessoniana. Next base: position 94,783,086 of record OY757908.1, read on the forward strand.
ACCTCTTGAAATGATAATGATAATTATATCATTTTTCTTTTTAATTCCTAGACATTACGAGTAAAACTTGACAGTTTACCTTTTGAATCCTGTTAACAGATAGATTAAAGGATTATTTATGTATGAATTGGTACTAGTGCCATCATAAGTGATGGCATATTATACAGAGAGATACTCTCTAATTCCATCCGCTATAAAAACTATAAAACAATATATGAAAGAACAAAAGAAAGACTGAAAGAAGTTACATATTTGAAAAAGAGGAAGAAGAGAAAGAAAATATTTAGCGATAAATAAATAAAGAAAAAATAAGTAAAAGTATAAGGGAAATGAAAGATGCTATTAAGAAAGAAAGAAAGAAAGAAAGGAATAAATGGGAGAAAGAAAGAAAGAAAGAAAGAAATGGGAGAAAGAAAGAAAGAAATGGGAGAAAGAAAGAAAGAAAGAAAGGAATAAATGGGAGAAAGAAAGAAAGGAATAAATGGGAGAATATGAAGAAAGAAAGAAAGAAAGAAAGAAAGAAAGGAATGGGAAGGTGAGAAAGAACGAAAGAAAGAAATCCATTCTCATCAACATCATCATCATCAAGGTGTACTGCCCCTCTCTCACTTGCCCACCATTGGCTGGAGTTGTAGAATATACCAATTGTACCTCTACAAAAGAATAACACACATCTAATGTTGTTCATGGATGGTAACCCATAATGCTTCAGAACATGATCCTGAAGTCTGAGCAGTCCATGACCCAGTAACTGAAGTGGTCTAGTGACTTGCAATACGCCACTTTGGAATCTTACTTGGAATCAATTAATAGAATTATTAGTATTATTTGTGTTAGACAGCAATACTTGAAACAATTTAACTGTTTTTAAACAAATAAATGATATTGAAAAAATAATGAGTGTTAGCAAGACTTGAAATCGTTCAGCAGAGTACAAACAAATAAGCTTTAACACATTTAAAAATAAAGTTTCTAACAAACTATTCACTTACACTTCATATATCTATATATCTATATCTATAAGTTGTTGCCCAACTGTAGTTGAGGGTAACTTAAAGGCTCCTTTTTCAGTAGCTACTATTGAAGCTGAGGGGTAGAGGAGGGTGCTACTCCTTTCCTTGAAATTGCTCTGCTCACCTTTGATCTGTACCTTATAATGCTGAGTGTTAAGCTCGGAGGCAACAAGTACCATTTTTTGAATCTTTGGTATGACTCAACCTGGGATTAAACCTCAGTCTCTCAGACCATTGGCAAATACTTTAACCATTATGCTGAAGATATATATATATATGCTCCCCTATGGGGGTTGAGCTCTCTGGCGAAGGAACTGCCGGCCGCCACTAGCATAATGCAAAGCTCTTCAAAAGAATTGAGCACTCTGGTAGCCGATAGGGTATTAAAAAAATGTAAACAAAGGCTGCTGCTGCTGTTTCTAAAAATAAAAATACCTTAAAATTCCCTTAGCCAACGTGGTCTGCTTGGTGGACGAGTGGTCTGAAACACAGTCTAATGTAAAGTTGGACGGGTTTCGATCCCGGCTTCAAGCGTCCTGCGTGTCTAGCCACACTGAAGAGTTCTGATAGAACGAAACAGTCTGTCTGTGGATGACTATATATATATATATATATATAGGAGACAGACAGACAGAAAATGTTGCATTAAATAAACTACAAAGGTTGATATCCCAAAATAAACAAAAACAAAATAATTGAACCAAATTAACCTCTCTCTCTTCATCTATCCCTATTAGTTCTTGCATTTAGTAGGTCTTCTAGACCTCACTCAGGGTCCACACAAAGCTGATTAATACTTGTCTCACTTAAATATTTGTCCAATAAACACTATGTAACTTCCTTCAATTTTATCACTTTTCTGTTTATTATTTAGACAACATCTACCACCCTTTTCTAAATAGCTTTGTTATGCTACTCAAGTTTGGCTAATTTTTCTTTGTATTGCTTTTGTTGTTAGAATGACATAATAGAAAAAGGAATCAGTGACTCAAGTTCAAATCCTGGCTGAGGCTGTTCTGGTTTCACTTTGCACCAATACCTTTGAGAAAGTTGTAATTCCCTCTGTTTTCCCTCCAGCTATGGATAATTTGTAGGGCAAACTGGGTTCTATGATTATTGCATATTGTTTTGAACAAATCCTGGTGGCCCAGTCAGCTGACGCTATAGAATATACAGACTGCATCCCTGCAGAGGGGTAAGACTCCCCCAACAAATGTCCTAGATATGACACTAAATAATCTCATGGTTAGGCTCCTATAATGCAGGAGCTTTGGGGAATGTAGAGTACTCCTTTATTGCCATCACTCCCAGGTCCACTCTGGCCCAGAGTGGTAGCATCTGATAGGGTCCTATCAATGGGTAAAAATAGAACTAAACTATTTGCTTATACTAAACTGAATTATTTGAAATAGAACTATTCATATGTATAAAAATGGATTTGACATTGAATAACCTACAGTGGTTGATGTACCATAAAAAAACACCAAACCAAACCAAACCCAAGCAAACAAATCCTGGAAGCAGTGCCCTACAAAACAGCACCTGCACAAATACCTAAACCCTATCTTGCAAATCATTCTAGTAAAATGACCAAAACATATAACTGTAACTGTACAGCCACTTGCCTCCAGTCTCACAAACCACCCAAGTAAGATTAACAGGATATGCTGGGCACTGCTGAGGAAGTAAGGATAAACACATAAGCAACTGTCTCCTATGGACTCTTACAAATAGACACACCAATGTTGGCTGACCAACAAAAACTTACTTTTGTCAGCTCGATGCAGATACTGCATGCCAAGAGCCATGACTGATAAGGACGGATAGCGAGTGAGAGTCAAGAGAATCCATACTGTCTGCAAACTTTGATGATGATAAGAAGGAGGAGGAGGAGGCAACTAATCTAGGAAAAGGAAAAATCTAAATTCAAACTGACTTTACTCCACTTGAAAATTGACCTTGTTTCACATCCTACTCATGGAGGAGGGTTTGGGTAAAAGCAATAACATTTCAGCCTTCTTTGGGTGTACAGTTGATAAGGAAAGAGTGAAACCTCTTTTTTTCATAGATAAAAAAGAGTTGGCGAATAGAAATAAAATTGTAGTTGATATACCAATCATATTCCAAACAATATATGCCACATGGAAGTTATCATTCAAAGAAACTTATGTAACATTGGTGATTCTATATTTATACTGGGGAACATTCTCCAATTCTTTCTCTCCTGAACAAAGAAAATCACACAGAGCCGAAATCTATACTGGTTAAATTACACATATGTTGAACAGGATATGCCACTTCTTTCAATTCTCTCGCCTTTCAATGATGTTATTATTTGGACTTCATCCCAGACAAAGTAACTTGAGCCCTTCTCTCTCCAGATATGGTCTGCCATAATAAACCTTTTGCTTCTCCATTGGATATAGCTTTCGTATATTCTTCAGTCTAACTTTAAGGAACAACTTCTGTCAAGAATTCACAACCATGTGCATATAAATTAAGTCCAATATGCAAGAAATTTAGAGTCATAGCAAGTATTTAACATCGCAAACCTTTTAAGATTTTGGATTTTAAATTGACTTCAGTTTAGCCTTAGTGCCCTGGGCCCCATACGCATAACTTCCACCCAACCTTGCCTCCTTACAGAAAAGATGCTTAAAATATAATGGAGTAGCAAGAACAAACTCACAAGAGACGTTCTTCTATAGACAGACCACTACACATAGACATGCTAGTGTAGGCCAACCAGCAAGAACTCACTAATGTCAGCTCTGTGTGGACACAGGATGTAGTCTGGAAGACCTGTCAGGAGTGATGGATGATAGGGATGGATGGAGAGAGTCAAGGAAATCCATGCTGTCAGTGTGACTTGGTAATGATGATGATTATATATAAAGTTTTAAAACTCTTGATGTCTCAACATATCAACATATTCACATATGATAAATAAGTCAAAGTTGGCAATCATAGTCAAAGGTGACCCGAAGGTTCCCTTTTCAATAGCTACTAAACCAGAGTGAAGGTGAGGGCTCTATTCCATGTTAAGCAAGGAGGTATCACATACCATTTTTTGAGTCTTTGGTATGGGATTGAGCCCCAGTTTCCCCAGCCATTGGCGAACACTTTACCCACTTGCTCAATGTTCCAGTTACCCAAATCTTCTACCACAGGCAGAATATGACAAAAGGCCACAGAGTACTGCTGGTTTGAATTCAGTTTTCCTTCTCCTAAACTGGTTGCCTGACTATTAAATCATAGCTGAATGGAGAACAGATAGATTATGGCCTTTCCCAAGGCCATTTCCACAAAGGGAAAGACAAACAACCTTGTCCAGGATTTGAACTCTGGCAGCTGATTTTATTTCCTATCATGATAACCATTATGCTATAAGTGACTCCATCATTTTAAGAAACTTTCATTCATATCTTTTCCATAATTCAAACCAAGTTTGAAAATGGTTGTATGACAAAGAAAATAAACAATTATTGCATCAACTATATGACTGTGTGTGCATATATATATATATATATATATACTGGTCTGAAGAAAACAATAATGAACATTGAATAAAGAAAAGAGCTATATACATGAAAATGCAAGTGAGATAATTGTTATTAGCCAGAAAAATGGAATCTGCAAGCCAATTTCAAATTCTAGCTGAAATTGTTTCATTCTCTTCTTTAAAAAAAACATGCATTCTTGGAAAAGACAGATTTTCTGCCTTCACCCACCACTCAGCTATACATTAGATTATTGGAAAGACAGGGCTATTACCTTTGAAGGACAACCTGGTCAAGAGATGGACAAATCTGAATTCAAACCACCTGTCAGTAAGCAAGCAGAGCAGAGTAAGGCCCATTACTACCCTGAGTCCTGCTGTGGATTAAGAAAAAGGCTGATTATATATGTATGCATACATTCTAACACACATACAAGTGAATGTAAATATACATATACAGTCATGTTTATGTTTGCATAAAAGAGAGAGAGATAGAGAAAGAAAGAAAATCTTAGAAACAATTTTTAATCCTATTTTATTAAAGGTTAAAGAGTCAAATTTTTTTAGAAACAAGATCTTTCCTTTTCATTGATTCTTTCTGATCCAATTATACTTATTTGGATAAATGTATATCTATCTGAGTGATTTCCACTCTCTCTATATATGTGGTAGTGAGTATCTGCCACTGATTGTAACATGTATTTTATAGGTATTTGCAAAAGTTTCCATGACCAGATTTGTTTTTTTTACAGAATACCCAGAAGAAAACAATTACCATATTTAATGGGATATAAGACACACACCAATTTCAGCCGGGCAAATGAAGAAAAAAAATGTACAAATATTAAACATGATAAAATTAATATAATGAATATTATCAATGATAATGCTTTTAATTTGCATAATAGTTTTTAGATGATGACAATAGGTTTTTGAAAGCTACTCTAAAGTCTAAGCTAATTGGAGTGGACTAGCTAATTTCAGTGGACTATTGCGAATCTTAAACCTATATATGGCATATAAGACACGGGGGAATTTAAAAAGATATTTTTAGTAAAAAAACTGCGCCTTATATGCAGTCAAATATGGTATTTTAAACAAAGTGCAGGATATTCTTGGACATGCTTAAAATCTAAAATTATCCCTTCTTATGCTTTTGTGTTAGTATGTAAGAACTGGTACTTATGAAGGATTTTGTCTCATATAAGTGCTTATATATATCTATCTATCTATTTGTATCTATGTATTGTATCGATCTGTAACCAGCCCATTGGAATAGTGGGTAGAGTGTTCGCCAATACTTGAGTAGACCTGGGCTCAATCCTAGGTTGAGGCATACCAAAGACTCCAAAAATTGTATTTGATGCCTTTTTGCTCAACTAAGCATTATAAGACATGGTTCAAGGGTAAGTAGAGCAATCCAGGGATAGGAATAGCGCCCTCCCCTACATCCCAGAGTAGTAGTTACTGAAAAGGGAGCCTTCAGATCAATCTTGACTACTGTCAACAAATTTCTTTATATGGATATGGATATAAAGAGAGAGAGAGAGAGAGAGAAAGAGAGAGAGAGAGAGAGATGGACAGATATGAAAACATGAGTGTGGGTCAAGGAATTGTTGGAATATAGTTTGAAATGTAATTATGAGGTTAATTTTGATCGAAATTTTTCACTGTATATTGTTTGATGTTTATTGACTCTGTGTGTGTGTATATATATATACAAATTATCTAGACTTGTATATATATATATTGTATATATACACATTATCTATCTATCTATATATATATATATATATATATATACACATGTGCATGTGTGTGTGTGTGTGCATTTGCTTTAATACCTTTATACATATAATATATGTATTTGTAGGTTGGCTGACAATTTCATCAGCAGACCAAGATTTACTCATAGAATGTGACCAAATGAGGTTTCTTTTTCAATATAGTCTCCCTTGATGTTCTCACACTTCTTGTACCAGTGTTGCAGTGCTCAGATCTCAAGGGTCAAAAAAGTCATTAACAGAAGATATGATGTCAACATATGAACTTTTCTG
>OY757908.1:94799654-94809654 GCA_963585895.1 Sepioteuthis lessoniana
GAAAAGCATACATAGATATGTGTACATATATGACATGGTATGTATATTATTACACTGATTATATATATATATATATGTACATATATATATATATATATATATATATATATATATGTACATATATATATATATATATATATATATATATATATATATATGTACATATATATATATATATATATATATATATATATATATATATATATATATATATATATATATATATATATATAAGGATTATTAAAAAGATTCTATGCCTCATCTAAGATTCTAGATTTGTTAACCCACCTCTCGCCTTTGTTTTGATCTTATCTGAGCAGAAATTAAGACAGAAATCTGAATTAGTTTTTCTAGTTTTATAAAAAATGGTAATGAATTACCACATCAAAAACTTTTAGCTATGACTCTTCTTGGTGAGGCTTAGTTCTTTTTGAACAATCCTCATATATAAATATATGTATGTAGTTGGGTAGCAGTCTTTTATTTAAGCATGTTTGATTAAATTATAATGACACATTTTGTCTAGATAATTTTATTAGAATCCTTTCTAGTTTTCTGAAAAGTGTTTTGGTTTTAGGTTAGAGTAGGTAGATGAATTTACCAAAATTGTGCTGAGTGCTGTCGGACCATCCATAAGCCATCATCAGGGATTGTTTACAAGTGTAAAGATTGTTGTTTTTAAGTTTTTTCTAACCTTGCAAAAATTGTGTAAATGTATAGTTGGATTAAAGGGAAATATCAATGACATTGAAGGAATTTAAAACAAAATGCTATCAACAGAATTAGAATATTTTAAAAATTTCTTTTTCACTTCATTAATAATTAATATATATATGTGTGTGTGTGTGTGTGTGTGTGTGTGTGTGTGTGTGTGTGTGTGTGTGTGTGTGTGTGCGTGTGTGTATAAATTGAATTACATTGTCTTGACCAGAAAGTTCAAATCATGATAAATAATTCCTTTTTTTTAAAAATAAATGGATAGATAGATAGATTGATTGATAGATAATTTCATCACTTGATTTCTACATCTCACTCTTGATGAATAAAGATATGCTTCTACATGTGCCTAATGTATATAGAAAATTATAACTTTATATATATCTATTTATTGATACAGGAATTGTATGTCATTTGTCAACCAGACAGGAAAAGCAAATAGTCTGGTATTTATTTAATAAAAAATAAAATATAAAGAGGCAAATGAAATTTGGTTTTGGGAGATAGGTTGGCTGGAATTTCATGGGTTTTTCGAAATCTTCATTAGAAATTTCTCATTATTTCTTTGTCTGAAGATGCAGATCTAACATTTTTTTTAAATATAGGGTCTGCTGAAATAAATATTATTACAAAAAATATGAGTAATTTTTAAAGGTTTTTCTTTCATATAGTATATATCTCGGTGTGGTTTTGTTGTTTAGGTTTTATGGTATATCACTGCCAAATCCGTTTTTATATAAATAATCAGTTCTATTTCAAACAATTCAGTTTAGCATGAGTACACAGTTTAATTGTCCAAAAACATTTCTATTTCAAGCTATTCAGTTTAGTCAAACAGTTCTATTTCACACAATTCAATTTAGCATAAGTACACAATTTAGTTCTATTAAACCCATAGATAGGGCCCTATCTTGTGCTACCACTCTGGGTCAGAGTGGACCTGGAAGTGATGACAATAAAGGGTTACTCTGCATTCCCCAAAACTCCAGCATCACTGGAATCTGACCATCAGATTGTTTAGTGTCATATCTAGGACACTCATTAGTAGTGGGAGCATTACCCCTCTGCAGAGAAGCAGTTGTGAATTCTACCACCCAAGCTGACTGGGCAAGATATATATATATATATATATATATATATATATATATATATATTCTCAAGGACAGTTTATCCCATTCTTCATAATATTATTCCACTTCTTGGAGATTTGTAGGTTTTCTCTCATGCTGTGTTCTCTTCAATCTACTCAACAGAGGTTCTGTGATACTGAGATCTGAAACCAAGATGGCTTTTCTAATATTTTGATTTTGCTGCCTTTCAATGATTTTTGAGATAAGTATTATGATTACAATTTATCTTTAAAGTCTGGAAGCTGTAATACTTATTAAAAATGGAAAAAGAAAACAAGTATTAGTTACAAAAACTTTTTTCTTCATATATTTTTTGTAAGTTTGCTTTAAATATACTTTTAATGCTTGTTTTATTTAGATATTAGCTTGTGAAATTTTTGATGAGAAAATGATAAAGTTGATTCTTTGTTGAAATTAATACTGTTTTTTGATTGGTGTTAAAAATATGCATTGGCAAGGAAGGAGAATATGAAAAAAATTTGTTGTTGAAAATTATTGCTTTTTCCTCATTTGTCTATAGATTTATATAGATGATCACACTCAAGCTCAGTCAGCGGGGGGGGGGGAAGTCTTATGGTGAAAGGGCTAACATGCTGGACTGAGAGACATGTTAGTGAGGGAGTTTGAATTCCAGTCCCACTATTACATTCACTTTCAGACCAGTACCCTTGGGAAAGGTATGAACTTCCTTATCCTATGGGTTAAATAGTGCCACAAAGGTATGAACTTCCTTATCGTATGGGTTAAATAGTGCCACTACTGTCCACCAACAAGGATGACTTTGGAATTGAATAAACAAAGAAATAGAGCCAAATGAAACCACACACACACACACACACACACACACACATTGATATTGCATTCTCAGCAAAATTAGAATGCAGTAACCCAAAGGTAACCAGAAAGCTATTTGAACAAATCTTGACCAAAAACTTTCATTTACCCTTACAACCAATTCTGAGGGTCCCATTAGACAGCTGATCAGGTTTTTGTAAAATTATATTTGACATCTGTTTTAAGTGGTTTGGCTCTGTAATGGAAAAGAAAAAAAGAAAAACAACCAAATCAACAAAAATTTTTTAAAAAATGCTATTTGCAGTTTGGAACAAATCCTGGTAGCAACACCCTATGAAACAGCAGCTGGACAGCCACCTTACTCTCGTCTCACAGACTATCCAAATTAGATGAACTAAGCATACAGGGCACTGTTGGAGAAGTAAGAATGAATTCATCAGGGACATTCTCTCTTATGGACACCCACGAATAGATGTGCAAGAATTGATTGACCAGCAAAGACTTATATACATTAGCCCTGTGCAGATATTGGATGGATGATTGGAACAGAGGGCAAGAGAGAGTCAGGGAACTCCATGCTTTCAGTCCAACTTAATGGTAATTATGATGATGATGATGATTTTGCTTTCAATCCTATCGAGGAAGATGCAAGTATTGAGATTCTTCAATCTTGCTTCTGAAGCTGCTCACAGAATTTGGAAAGCAGAGGGGAATGAAACAATATCCGGCCATATGCTATATTTGTTTAAGCATTTTAAGTATGGTAACTTGTCCTTTTAAATATTAGGGTTGGTCAAAAGTTTTGCAATTTTTTGGTACATGCTATTTTGCTGTATGTACTTCAAATGATCAAAGCAGATCAAGAAGTGACAGGTACCCTCTTTGGTAGCATGTGTGTGGGGTGGGGGTGATACACCATGTGTGGTTTGAAAGCCACACAGATGAATATGCAATATAGAATTATTCAGGAACTTATGCTTTATGAGTTAAAACTGGGCTATAATGCTGCAGAGGTAATCAGAACAATTTGTTGTGCAGAAGAAGGCACAGTCGATCACAGTACAGTAACCAGATGGTTTTAAAGAAATTTTTTCTCGGGTTGGAAGAAGCTTGACAATAAAACAAGGTCAAGTTGGCCTAAAACCATTTATTTCATTGCTGTACTCCATAAAGGCAAATCTGGAGTGTAACACTTAGAATATCAGTTAAGCTCTGCATTTCACAGTCTTGTGTGGTTCATCATCTTCATGACTGAGATAAAAATATCCAGAGTTGCCAAATTATACCTCATGCTGCTAGAACATTGCAAAACTCTTCACCCAACCATAGTTTGTTTGTTTTTTATGGCATATCAACCTTTATGGGTTATTTAATGTCAAATCCATTTTTATCTAAATAAACAGGTCTATTTCAAACAATCCAGTTTAGTATAAATATAGTTTTTGTCAAAAACAGTTATATTTCAAACAATTCAGTGTAGAACAATTATAGTTTCAATGTCAAAAACACTTTTCATTTCAAACAATTCAGTTTAGCATAAGTATGTAATTTAAATGTCAAAACAGTTCTATTTCAAGTAATTCAGTTTATAGTGGTACTATTTAGCCCTTGGCAGGGAGGATAAGGGGGTTTATACCTTTCCCAAGGGTATTTGTCTGAAAGTGAATGTAATAGCATGACTGGTGTTTGAACTTGCTTACTATGATTTTGCAGTCCATCGCTTTAACCATTACACCACAAGCCCTCCCAACCTTAGTAATAGAAGGTATTATTTTCATGGTTCTTCACATATGTTATTCTTTATTTGACTTGTCTGAGATTTACTCAATATAAACAATTAAAGCTGTTTCAGATTTTGCACTCTTTACTTTTAAAACTGTTTGCAACATTTTTGTAAATGAAGTAACTAAATGCACAAAATCACGTCATTGAAACTCTGTTATAAGAGTTGAAAAAAAAAACAAAAAATAACATACACATACATAAAAAGAATTCCTTGTTCGTGACATATTCTTCAGTTTTTATTTCACACCATAAACATGATTCTTACATGTTTTAGCAGATACATTCAACAGAAATTTGAGATATCTGCTAACCTTGCCCATAGAATTGCGATCTGCTTACATTTTTTTCAAAAACTTGTTTAACTTCAAACATATACATATTTTTTGGCATGTGTGTATGCATATGTAAAAAAAATGTATGTATGTATGTGTGTGTGTATTTTGTTTTTGTAGAATTTATCTGCTTTGACATATTCAAAAACAAAAACAGAGAAGGTGATTCCAAGAAATATTCTTGGACACTATAAATTTTTCATTAAATAGAAAGCACTTTCTCATGTTCTAAAAGAAGTCACTATTGCAATTCTATTTGTTGTTATCTATCTATCTATCTATCTATGCTAGTCTTTTTTTTATCTATCTATCTCTCTATCAATCTATCTATCCTAGTCTTTCCCTATCTATCAATCTATCTATTGATAGATAGATAATTGTGCATATACCATTGGTCCTCATAGCCAACATTTGGTCATTTGCACAGTTTCCAATGAATCAAGTTCCCCAAACAGTTGTGCATACTCTTATAGTCCTATGACTATTTGCTGGATTCGGTTACTATGCATTTGATTATTTTATCTCTCTCTCCACTTGCTATTCTCCTGAATCTTATCTTTTCAAGCTTTTACATGATTGATTTTTATTGTGTTGTTGAGTGGTGCGATTTAAAGTGATTCATTTTCTCTCTTTAGGTTTCTTCTACTTAGCTATTTCTTTGTTATTTCACATGCAGTTTCTTTAGTTTGTCTTCTGTATTTCGTTAAGTCCAGGTGGTGCATCCATACTGGAGTACCAACACAGCCATAGCTTGGAAGAAATTCCATTCCAAGGTTGATATGCCATAAAACCCAAAGAACCAACCAACCAAATTCCATTCTATTTTATTAGAGATGAGACTTCCGAATGACCAACAACCTGTTAATTCCCTGTATATGTTGACATCACTTTCAGTAGATGAGATATTGCTACCAAGGTATGTGAACTGGTCTACTAATTTCAGAGGCTTGTCAAGTGGAAATGGCTCCTTCTTGTTTAAAACATACAAACTCTGTTTAACTTGCATTCATGTAGAGCCCAATGCCTCTTGCTGCTTACTCCAGTCTATGCAGCAAGGTTTCGGCTTGAATAAGTATATTTCAGAGAAGTGTTAGATTGTCTGTCTTTGTCATAGTTATGGCAGGATGTTGTCAGCTTCTTATCTCTTTTAATGTGAAACCATTTTCTTTTATTATAGCTACTGACATTTGTAGTACATTGTCTAGGCAGATTATAAACATGTATGGTGCTAATGTATCTTTTTGCAAAACTCCAGCGACAATTTCAAAGAAGTCTGTACCAATATTACATATGGCTTTTAAGACAGACGCAAACATTCAGGAGCTAGATAATATGACATAGCAGAAATAATTCAGACCAAAACAAAAATATATACATGAATCTCTTAATGTTGCACTCACATAGAAAAAGTATTTCTCTAAAAAACTCTTTAGGAATTTTTCACAGAATAATATTAACTTCTTCTGATATTCATGATATAAAAGTTATTACCAATAAATTTCTTTAATGTGAATTGATCTTGTATAACCATTTTCGTTTGTAACAATAGTTTCAGTATCAATTTTTAATTGATAAAAGACACAAAACTACTTTAGAAAAAGAAACAGATTAGTTGTCTGACAAAAATATTATTCCCATTTAATGAGATGTTACTCATTAAGTTTATATGTAGCTCTTCAAGCTGAAGATATTAAATAATTACTTGACATTCATCATTATTTCAGAAGAAAAATCTGGATGAGCAAAAAGTTTTTATAAAATACTGTTTTTCTCTGTCTTTTAAATATATAAATGTATATGTGATAAATTCTCCACTTCCTTGTTTTGGCTGTCTGATAATAGTAATGTTATTGCTCTATGAAACTTCAAGCGACAACACTTAATTACAAGTTTTGGAGCATTGAGCGTTTTTGTTCTTTTTTAGAGATTAATTGTTGGGTTTACCTAGCAAATTCTCCTGGTATGTATTCAGGTATATTTAGGCAATTTGATTTTTCATTAATGTATTTTAGGTTAAAAAAACTGATTACAAAAATGTACAGATTTTTTGAAAAATATTTTCTTGTTTATGAACAAGAAAATATAATTATATAGTTGTGATTTTTCAGACTGTTGTCCTCATCTTTATTGTGGTGAATTGAAACACAACATTTTAGCCGCTGTATCCTCCGGCCTTCTTCAGGTGTTCCTTGTTTATCTGAAATGATTGAAACAGGGAAATTATTTTTAAAGTTTGACTGTTGATTAAACAAGGAATTCTAGAACTATGAAGATCTTATTCAAATAATGACGTCATTGTTTCTCATATCTATCAATCTGAGAAGCATCACAAGATGAATTTGAAACGTAAAATCCAATGACATCAGTTATTCTTGATATTTTTTAAAGTAATTTACTTTAAAAACAATTTGATTTGGCCTTTTCAGTTATTGGTTCTCAGATTGTGTTCATTTCTATGCTTGTTCTACTCAAGTGGTCAACATAGCCTAACATATGTGCTGCTTCTTTGAGACGTTTTCTTTTTCAATGTTCTTCCTAATCAATTATTTTAACTTCATTCCACAAGAGTAGATGATTTCCCTTTTCTTTTCATAATATGGTCAGCCATAACTGACTTTTCTATATCCCGTCATAACGCATATTCTTCTGAAATAATAATGAATGTCGAGTAATTATTTAATCCTCAAATCTGTATTTGGACTACTACTTCCATTTTCCACACCAGTAACTATTACACCACACACACACACACACACACTTCTATAGATACATATGAAAGTGGCACTTGAATTAGTTTTTGTTTTTAGATAAATCTTTCAAAGGGCTATCTTCAGATGCTTCCATCAATGGAATTATATGGTAAGACAAAGTTGAATGATGGAGAAGGTCAAAATTGTACTGATTGATAAAAAAAAAGACAAAAAAAAAATTGGAATTGTACATGCCCTTCATGATTTAAAACCAATTTGAAGCTATCAGAAATGATTAGAATTTTTTTAATATATCAGAAATTGAAAACACTTGTAAATCATATCTGATGACATAATTCATTTGCCAGCAAAAATTACTTTTCTTCTTTTTAATATGAAGCAAAAATTTGATATAATAAAATAAATTTTATTGCAACCCAAAAATTTATGGACTCAAAATGATTTTTTTATATATATATATATATATGATAATGATCTGGTTATGGTTTCTTTATTTAATGGCATATCAACCTTTGTGGGTTATTTAATGCCAAAGTCATCCTTGTAGAATTGCAATGAGGAAGATAAGCTGTTTCAAGCCTTTCTCAAGGCTATTACTCAGAAAGTGAAGCTGATAGCATGACTAGAGTTTGAACTCACTTATTTTGAGGCAACAGTCCTGCACTTATGCCTTTACATGATGTTGTTTCCCTGTGGTAAAAATCTGATTTTTTTGTATATTTGTATGATTGCAAAATTGATTATTCCTTTCTTTCTTTCATCCTTTCCTGATTCTTTCTTTCTTTCTTAATTTTGTCTTTCCTTTCTTTCTTTTTTTTTCCTGCTTTCTTTGTATTCTTCTTTCTTTGCAATCTTTTTTTTTCTTTCTTTCTTTCTTTCTCTTTTCTTTGTCTTTCTTCCTTTCTTTTTTCTACTTTCTTTGCATTCTTCTTTCTTTCTTTCTTTCTTTCTTTCTCTTTTCTTTGTCTTTCTTTCTTTCTTTCTTTCTTTCACCAATAATTTCACAACTTAACTATAAAAATGTATTTACACAACATATATATATATATATACATATATATATTCCAGTACAATCTCATCCTTTGTAGGGGGTGTCCTCGTGGTGTAATGGTTAAAGCGATTGACTGCGGGATCGTAATACGCGAGTTCGTACTCCAGTCATGCTATTATATTCACTTTCGGGCAAATACCCTTGGGAAAGGTGTGAACCCCCTTATCCTCCCAGCTATGGGTTAAATAGCACCACTACTGTTCTTCTAGGAGAATGGCTTTGGCATTAGATAACCAAAAAAGAGTTGATATGCCATTAAAACAAAAGAAACCAAACCAAAGAAACTAATCATCCTTTGTCAATGCACTTAAGTCAGTGATCATTATAAATCAAAGCAAAAAATGAAATAACAATATAGCTAATAATTACAACTATATGTCAGGTTACTGATTTATTGATTCATGCTCAAAATTGCTCAAAATACTGAATCACCAGAAACAATGTGTACTATACCAGACATTGCCCTTATGGTTAGAGTGTTCGCCATTGGCCCAGGAGAGCTGGGGCTCAATCCCAGGTCGAGTCATACCAAAGACTCAAAAAATGGTACTTGATGCTATCTTGCTTAACACTCAGCATTATAAGGTATGGATCAAGGGTAAAGTGGAGCAATCCAGGGAAAGGAGTAGCGTCCTTCCGTACTCCTTGGTGTAGTAACTATTGAAAAGGGAGACTTCGGGTCACCCTCGACAACGGTCGCCAACTTTACTCTATAATGGTTATTGTTGAAGGAAATGAACTTGATGAACTACATTCAAATTCTGGATGAGGCTAAAAGTTGTCAGCTAAAAGAGAAAGAAAAAAATAGTGCTGTGAGCTTTTTTTGGGCAATTGGGTTATTTTTAAAATCAGAGAGTAAATTAAATTTTTCTCCAGCTTACTCTGAAACTATAAGCTCTACAATTGCTAGATGTATCTATTGTGGAGCAGTGATGTATAACTGAAGGAGTGTGTTTGTATATAAGCATGGTTAATATGAAGGTCATTCAGAAAGTTCTAAGCTTCAACCAGATTTTAGACTTACTGCGCACTGCTTACCTTTGAATGGGTCTCACCTGCATAGAAATTAAGACAGAAATCTAAGTTACTTTTCCTAGTTTTTATTAGTGTATTGCCACCAGAAAAATGTTTAGCCATGATTTCTTTCTGAGTGTATAATAGTATTCAGTGGCATTTAAATAACTCTGGAGATAAAGTAGCTTTAAAGGATAATTAATAAAATAAAATGAAATGTTATTTTTATTTCTGTCATAAACCAAAGCTACTGGTGTAGGTGAGATCATAGGTTAAAGAATAAGAATTTTATTTTTCTAATGTCAAAGTTAAGAAACCTACGATTTTGAAAATCTATATATTCATCAGCAGAGGCCATTCTATTTCATTGAATTCCAGGAGGCATTTGGTTGACACACAGTGAGAAAGAGAGCTGTTAGCACCAAGCTGGAATCCTCTTCCTTATTTTTTTCTTTTTTAAAGAAA